>QANY01010717.1:537918-592263 GCA_003255025.1 Datisca glomerata
GAGAGAGAGAGAGAGAGAGAGAGAGAGAGAGAGAGAGAGAGAGAGAGAGACCATTCTAGTGTCTAAGTCCTAATACTCCAATCGTCATTCAGAAATGTACGAAAAAGACTTGAAACTCATATTTTCAGACTTGCAAACAGATATGAAACTAAACCCTAACCTCTTAATAGATCGAAAGGGATGCTCCTCTCCCTCCGTTGTCACTTTGAAGGAGGAAGTCGAATGAGATGCACGATGGTCGCAAGAGAGAGATGAAGCAAACTGAGAGCTTATGGTCATACAAGAGAGATCAAAGCAAACTGAAAACCTCTGAGAAGGAATGACAGGGAACCATGAAGAGGACAGATAGAGAGAGAAGCTAATAGAGAGAGAGAGAGAGAGACAAGCTAATCAATGAGGATCTACTCTCTCTTCTTCAACCTAGCCCTAGGTTGTGAGTTTGTTATATGTTGAGACTTGAGACTGAGAGGGAGAAGCTACGAGAGAGAAGGAAAGTCGAGAGAGAAGGAATTTGATTTGTGAGGGTATCCATAGAGAAGGTGAAATTTTAATCTCGGTTCGAATTTTCAATCCGGCTTTTTCTTGGTTAAAATGTAATTTTTGTCTCTTTTTTTTAACATTTTAACTGGATTTTTTACAAGATTCATTTAAAATCTTGTTGTTTCTTATTTTAATAACAGAAGACTGAAACTCTTATATTTTATTCTTATAGAATGTTATATTTCTTGTAGTGATGGTTGTTAAACTCTTGATCCGGATCGTAGGATCATACGATTTTACGATCATGTCTAATCTCTACGATCCTGTCAAATCTCCACGATCCGATTCAAAGATGGAATCTTAAATCTAACCTTCATGCAATTTGAAAAGCAATTTATTCATCGAGTGCAATGTAAGAGTGGTGAAAGGCTAAAACTTCATGCAAATTATTTTTTAAGAATCTTCAGGGGCAGAGTGTTGGTGCAAATTAATTAATTTATTAATTGAGGATAGGATAATTAATATTTTGTAAAAGAATTTTTGAAGGTTCATTGTATATACCGTATTTTGTCCAGTCTAATACTTTGAAAATACAAATTTTATTTTTTTGTCCATATACTAGTCTAAGACTATGTGTATGATTTGAAAAATAGCCCAATGCCTAAAAAATAAGAAAATTTGTCCAAAAACTAAAAATAAAAAAAGGAACAAAAGACTAAAATTAAAAAAAAATGAAGCTCTAAGGTTGCCTATAAATAGAGGGGATATCTTCACTTGAAAGGAGAGATTTGGGAGAGTGAGGAAGAGAAGAGATTTTAGAGAGAGAAAGAGAGGTTTTGAGAAAATAGTGAAAAAGAGAAAGAATGTGAGTTTTCATTTCTATTCATCTTTCATCTTCTCATTTTTTTATTAAGGTAGTTCAGATCTCTTACATTTTAACTTACAATATATTTTGTTCATTCTAATTAATCATCTCTCTTTTTCATACTCATATATTTGATATTTCTTTGTTTCATTTTTCATATCTAAGTTTGTTTGCGCATTTTTTATCATTTCTCATACTTTTAATCTTAAGTTTTGTTTTCATATATTGTCTATCTCTCTATAAGTTTGATGATGAGATTTTTTTGTCATCAACTCAATCAATGAGAATGAGGATAAAATTTTGAGAGGTGTAAGAAATTAACTCAATGTGAATCAACCATTTAATGGGTTGAAAGTATACATTTGATGAAAAGATCTCCTATGATAATTTCTCATACATAAAAATGCATAAAATAGAGAGTAAAACCTCTATACAAGATTCTGCAAATATTTTAAGCTTTGATTTTTTTTATGTTCTTACAAATCTTCTCTTATTTTCTTTTTAATTTTTTTGACCATAATTTTTTGTGACACATGTTTAAACTAGTTACCATCCATGATCATTCATAGCAATGAAGGAAGAAAGGAAAAATAGTAATTAGTGAACTAAGTAGTCCAATAAAAAAATGGTATATTTATATCACAAACAAAAATTATTTTATTTGAAAGTTTTATGAATTTTATTTTGTGACACTTGTTTAAATTAGTTACCATCCATGATCATTCCTAGCAATGAAGGGAGAGGAAAAATGGTAATTAGTGAACTAAGTAGTCCAAAAATAAAAAAAATGGTATATTTATATCCCAAACAAAATTATTTATTTATTTTTAGTGACACTTGTTTAAATTAATTATCATTCATGATCATTCTTTTGATATTTGATTAGTATTAGGTGAAGAAATAAAAATGGTAATTAATGGATCATGTAGTAAAAAAAGCATGATCATGCTAATCATGTATGAAATTAAGCATTTTTTCATAGATTATTTTATTTTACACATAAAAAATTTATTATCAATTCATTTACTAAACAATTATATATATATATAAAAAAACAGAAGGTGATGTCACCCTCTGTAAATTTTTTTTTACTTAAATTTTTTTTGTTGTTTATATTTTTTGTTGTTTATTTATTTTTCTATTTTTACAGTAGATATTATTAATTTGTTGTAATTTATTTTTATATTTATTTTTAATTATTTCACGTATTGTTTCGTTATTTTCACCATGCATATTATTCTTTTTTTATTTATAGTTGTTATCTCTTATGATTTATTTATGTATTATTTTCATATGTCACAGTTGTATGTGATTATTATTTTATTCTTTTATCATAAAAATTGACGCTCGTAAATTAAAACCATAACAATTTTATTTAAATTTTATAAATTTTTTATTTAGTTTTCACTAAAATAAATCCGATGACGGACTTTAGAATTTTGGAATACTAAATTTCTCAAACTACTGAGGTGAGGAGTTATTTTTAGGATAACCGAGAGTAACTCCAATAACGCTTTGATAAAAAATAATAATTTTTCAATGTTTTTTATACCACCCGTTGAAGGTAATTTATTTGCTCATTTTTATGATGCAAAATGTGCCAAATGAAACATTCAAAATTAAATTTTTACAACATTATTTAAAAAAAAAAATTTGGATAGTATTTGATTAAATTTGGTAACCATTTTTCATAATGGGCGGTGTGGGGTGCTAATACCTTCCCCACACACAAATGACTCCGGAACCAACTTTAAATTTTCGCAGACCAAACTATTTGATTTTAAATTTGGGTGACCAATCACGCCCTAAAATGATTGGTGGTGACTCTGATTTTTTTTTCTCAAAAACTGATTTTTCAATCGCCACTCCGCGTGGCATCCACGTTGCGACAACTTGGCGACTCCAGTAGGGAGAAACAATTGGTCTAACCATCTTTAGATCAATAGAGCGTCAAGCCAAAATTTCATCATATGCTATCATTTTGTATGGTTCTTTGTTTGTTTATTTGATTCATTGTTTTTTTTCTAATTCATGACTGTAGTTGTACACAAGTCTTTTTTTTACGAAGTATATTTTGTTTACATAATTTCTAATTTCACACATATACACTAGCCCTATACCCGGGCTTTCCATTTAGAATTAGCACGAATGAGTAGTGGAATGCCTTCATAGAATTACGGTTCCCGTGCAGGCTCACGAAAGTTCTCACTCAGATTGACCCTTTCGGGGTACCGTTTGGGGCCCCCTGTTACTCCGTTCAGATAATAGTGAGGACAACCTGAGAGCCTATTAAGAGATTTGAGAGCCCAACCACACATGCATTTTGTTTTTAAAGCCTATCTCATGACCAATGTTTGATAGAAATAAAGATTCTGCTTAATTATGATATCTGATTAACTATGATATCTGATTAATTTTGTTCATGTATATATGTCCTACGCTATTTAAACATTTCTTTTCTTTCCATTTGTTTCACTTCTGACTTCGTCTTTCCTTTTTTGCATACATGCATCATGTTGCGTAATAAAGATTGTAGAGAAGTATTCAATTCATTCATATTATAGAGACCATGACCTCTACTCCGAGTGTGATAGAAGATCAAGTTACAATAGCCCAATGGTCAGAGGAAACGGAGAAATGAAAAGGAGATTGTTTGGGAAAAGAGAATGTCTTTCTTCTACCACCAATCACTAAGATATAGTTAACACATACTAACTTAGAGAGGTTGAAGAAGATATGGGACGATTTCTCACCGGAGCAGAAAAATTTGTTTGTCGGTAAATATGGTCACATCGCTTATCTTCTGTATATTACAGTTAATGCTCCCATTCTTAAAGCTTTAATGCATTTCTGGGACCCTCAGTACATATGTTTCACCTTTGGAACAGTTGATCATACTCCTACAATTGAAGAATATTAAGCCCTACTGAACGTCCCGCTGCAAAGCACGGATAAAGTTTATAATTAGGACAAAAGGTTCACATTGAAAAGAGCTTTATCCAAGATCTTAGGTACTGTCCATGCATCTGAGATTGAGAAAATGTTGAAAGTTAAAGGGGGGAATGAGTGTGCGACTGGATTACCTCTTAGATCTCGCCCAAAATGTCTTAAAGGAAGATAAGGGTATGGCTCTATATGCTCTGTGTATATATGACACCGTGTTGTTTTAAAAAATTCAAGGTTATGTGGATGATAAAGTGATAAAAATGTTTCTGCAAGTTGAACATAGTGTTAACCCTGTTATCTCAATTCTAGCCGATACTTTTCATTCCTTAAATCACATACGAGCGCTTGGAAAAGGGAAGTTCATCGACTCTCCATCTCTTTTTATGTATTTGGATTCTCAGTCATCTAAGATGTCCACCAGATTTCAAATGTCATCAAGTTAAGTTTTCAAGTCCATGGATGAAGACGAGAATTCCCATTGCAGAATTTGGAATGGCCAAATGGAATCCGCAGTTTCCCACAAAAGGGGTGTGGCTCTCACACCTATCAAAGTTGGAAGATGAGGATGTTATCTGGAAAGCCCAATAGATGCCGTTGACATCGATGATCTACAAATGTGGTGACTATCAATGGGTCCCGCTCCCAGGATCACGGGGTTGTACTAGTTATACTCCGCTAATGGTGCTCCATCAACTATACATGAGCAGTTTGTCCCTGCCATGCACACATTAAAGGACATTGAGATCAATTATGATTATCAAGATATCGAAAAAAAATTGTAGCAGCTAATTGGAGCTTGGAAAATAACGAGAAGAATGCGAAATGAGAAGAATCACATGAATTGCACAAAGGAGTATGAAACGTGGCTTGAGAGCAGAGGTAAAGTAATTATTGCCTTACTAGTTGAGGATTTACAATCACACAAGTTACTAGAAGCTTATCAGGAGATTGTTAAAAACGAGGAGCGGGATGAGTTATATGAGGAGCGTCAAAAGAATTTAGCTACCTTGGAAGAAAATAGACGTATAGCAGTCGAGACGAATTTGTCTGGCCAACACAGGATTGAAGCAGAAAAACAACTCAGAGATTTGAGAAACAAAATTGAGGATCAATAATATCTGAAGCTGAAAAACTTAGAGTTGGAAACTGACACTCGCAAACTGAACAACAAAATCAGAAGGATGGAAGAGGACAATGAGAATTTACGAGTGATAATCTATGAACAAGAGGATCAAATCATGAAGCTGGAAAGGAAAAATAAGCTTGTACAAGAGGTTTTAGAAGAGGTTAAAGGGGCTGTCGATAAGAAGAATGCGTACATCATTGAGTTAGAAAAATAATGTGACTCGTTACGACGAATCGCTGATAATTTACATGTTGATTTAGAGAATAAAAAAGTTACGAAGACTGAGTCACCAAATGATAGTGAAAAACTATTGAAAGTTATTGCAAGCCTTGAGCATCAAGTTAGAGCGTATCAGAATGTGGCAGAGAAATTGACAAGAAATAATGATGCTAATGTCGACGCACTGAGATATGATTACCAATTACTGCATTAAGAGCACGACTTGATTCGACAACGATCAGAGCAAGTTATAGAATGGCTTAAAGGCGTGGCTGTGAGAGCGAGCAATTTGGCGGAACAAGCATCATTTTTGAAAAAAAAGTGTTTTGCCCATTCATCCTAATGGAGAGAACTTGTCTAAGTTCTTGGAAGAAATCAACAGAGATTTGGGTCATTTTGGTCATTTTGTATAAACTCATATTGCGGAGTAGTGTAGTTTGACTTCTACATACTCAAATATAGTGGATGACTATACTATTTTGAATGAAATTGAGTACTTTTGGACTTTCACTTTGCGCAATATCATTTCTCATGCATAAATTCACTTTCATTATTATTATTTATTCTTCTTCATTAGCAAAATCTACCATCTCATTATCTTATTCTTTTTTATTAAGAAATTTTTTCAAAGATAGCTCGTCAACTACGATATCCTTATCGAACGCGAGCTCAAGTTAGGGTCATGGACGAGCAAGAAAGAGAGCAATTGTGAGATGAAATGAAAGAAGAAATTAGGGAGCTGAAAGAGCAAATGACAAGAGTCTTGGAACTCCTCGTCGCGAGTAAGGGAAAAGCCTATCTAAATCCGCAAGGGGCTCAATCATCACAAAATCAACTGCCAAACAATAGTCCACCTTACCCTCCTGGGTTCACTACAACCTGTCAACGTCATGAGACCGACCACTTTCAGCATGCTTCACCACCAGTAAATATCCAACACTATCTATTTCCAAGTGTCCAGGAAAGGATGCACACAGGGAAAAATGGGTACAACTCATCCACAATGGCACATGGACACAACCAAGGTTTCATACCACAAGGGAAACTCGCTAATCAGCCAATCATCATACCCGATGTTGATGACCCAATAGGGCAGTGGCCTGTTACTAAACCAAGCGAAGACCCGTTGTCGAAAGATAAGCTGGCCTTTTTAGAGGAAAGACTGCGCGCCATTGAAGGGTCAGATGTATATGGTACTATTGATGCCACCCAATTATGTTTGGTCCCAGATGTTAGCATCCCACACAAATTCAAACTACTTGAGTTTGAAAAATATGATGGTAGTACATGTTCAACAAGCCACCATATTATGTACCGCAGAAAGATGGCTGTTTGTGTAAATAATGATAAACTGCTCATTCATTTCTTTTAAGATAGCTTGACAAGGGCTGTATCTTGCTGGTATATCCAATTGGATAACCAACATATTCAGAGGTGGAAAGATTTAGCCGATGCTTTCTTAAGACAATACAAGTACAATATAGACATGGCTCCTGATCGTCTAGATCTTCAAAGGATGGAGAAAAAGCCTACTGAAGGCTTTAAAGAATATGCGCAAAGGTGGAGGGAATTAGCTGCTCAAGTACACCCCCATTTTTCAGAAAAGGAGATGGCTACAGTGTTTATCAACACCTTGAGTTCCCCGTTCTACGATAGGATGATTGGAAATGCTTCAAACAACTTCTCTGACATTATAATGATTGGTGAAATGATTGAATATGAGGTATAGAATGGAAGAATTTTGGAAGTCGTATCTGATACATCATCTGTAAAAAAGGAAAAGGGGCCACCGTTGAAGCAGAAAGAAGAGGATGTACAGACGATCAATTTTGGGTACCCATCACAAGCTGCTAACTCGAGGTTGGGATTTTCAAAGTATAGTGAGGGGCCAAAATCTGTGACATTATATGTGGCAAATACCTCACAAATTCCATACAATTATCACTCTCAACAATCAACATTTCAAAACAACCCGAGATCGGGTTTTAGACCACCGAGTTACCAGCAAAATGTTGGTCAGGCTGATTAGCCTCTGACGGAAAATATAAATAATCAACGTTTTATCCAATATGATCGAATCCACATGTCATATACATAACTCTTATCTCAATTGATACAGAATAATCAATTGGTGCCAATTCCTTATGAACCTCTACAACCACCATACTCAAGGTGATGATCTAACTGCTCGCTGTGATTATCATGATGGGGGTAGTGGGACATTCGACTGAGAATTACACGACATTAAAATGTAGAGTATGCATTGATCAAGGATGGATGGTTGAATTTCAAAAAGGCTAATGGGAATTCAGATATCAATTCCAATCCTCTACCAAATCATAGGAATCCTACCGTATATGCAATTGAGGAATATTTTTCATATGGAAAGAAGGATGTGGAAGATGTGAGCACGTCAATGGAAACACTTTTCCATCTTCTTTCTAGAGCAGGGTACACCTACCCAACACGCTAAGAGGATGAAGGCGTTTCTAGCAAGCATATGCATGACTTCGATTGTTTGTTTCATAAGAATGTGACGGGGCATACAATTGAGGAATGTGCTGATTTTAAAATAGCAATGCAAAAGTTGTTGGATGCAAAGATACTTACAATAAGTCATAAAGGAAAAAGGGAATACCACGAAGATGACTCTTTAGTCCTCATGATAACTAAAAAAATATTTGAAGTTAATGTTGAAATGTCGTCCTATATCCCAAAACCTCTCACAATACATTACGAGGAAAAGTCAACTCAAACCACTACGTCTTATGCTCCGATTCCTATCACCATTCAAATATCGGGTGCGTTCGCTTATAAAGATTCAAGAGCAGTACCATGGACGTACAGATATGAGGTTATTACAAGTGGTAACGACAAAACTCAAGAGCTAAATCCGTCTGACCTCGATCTCCCCATAACTAATATTTTGGGAGTAAGTGGGATGACGAGGAGTGGCAGATGCTACATGCCAGAAGTTTTAAAAACGGATAAAAGTGATGAGTTTGAAAGGTAAAGGAAAGGGAAGGCCAAAGCAGGCGACAATGGTCATGAATTCCAAGGAGAAATGCATGGCGGCCAAGTGATAGACCTAGATATAATAAGAGGTACGGAGAAAGAAAGAGCAGTGTTTGAAGAAGAAGTATGTGAATTTTTGAAGCTCATCAAGCAAAGCGAGTGTAAGGTGATAAAATAACTTAATCGCTTACCTGCTCGCATATCTTTATTGTCACTCTTTCTGAATTCTGAACCATATCGCCAAGCATTATTGAAGGTTTTGAATCAAGCATATGTCTATCATGACATTATGGTGGAGAAGTTGAGTGGAATTGTGGGAAATATTACCGCACCAAATTTTATCACTTTCACAGATGATGAAATCCCTGCCGATGGTACCGGACATACCAGAACTCTACATATATCCGTGAAATGTGGGGATTATGTTGTGGCAAAAGTACTTATTGATAATGGCTCGTCTCTAAATGTAATGCCAAGATCCACACTAGCAAAGCTCCCTGTGGACGCAACACATATGCGACCGAGCATGATAATAGTAAGAGCATTCGACGGTACCCGAAGAGAAGTAGTCGGAGACATAAAGATACAAATTCGAATCGGGCCATGCCTATTCAATATTGTTTTCCAAGTGATGGACATAAATCCAACATATAGTTTTCTTTTAGGTCGACCATGAATTCACTCTGCCGGGGCAGTATCGTCTTCATTACATCAGAAGCTGAAATTTATAATGGATCATAAACTCATTTGTATATATGGGGAAGAAGATTTATTGGTATCTAAGTCGGCTACCATGTCGTATGTTGAGACGGCAGAAGAAGCATTGGAGTGCTCATTTTGATCGTTTGAGATTGCAAACACTACATTTGTTGCTAGTGGGAAACTCACTCCAACATCAAGCCTATCAAAAAAATCTCAGATGGTGGCAAAGTTGATGATAAAAGGAGGATACAAGCCAGACAAATAACTCAGGGGTAGCATCATGGCATAAATAAGTTAATCATCTGGGACAAGAATGAGCAAAGGTTTGAGCTTGGATATTCTAATGATTCTACCCAATGCTTTATGAATTTCATTGTTATGGGCCTATGTTCTCGTTTATTTCATGTCATCTCTTTGAATGAAAATCTAAAAACTTGTTTCCTCTCCTTTTGCTAATGATAAATATAATTCTAGTTCTTTTTGTTCTTCCTTTTATGTCTACGTTTTCCATTTCTGAAATGTTGTTCATATTCATGCATTGTTTATTTTTTTTTCTCGCCTTCTTTTCATCCAATAATCCGATTCAGTTTCAAAAACGGTGATTTTGAAAACAAGAGCATAAGCAATAACTTTGACAATCACATTCTTAGCGTAGAGTCAGATGAAAGTGACCAGGATAATTTTGAACCATCTCCGGAAATGTTAAGAATGGTAGAGGAAGATGAAAAAATAACTCAACCATATCAAGAGTTAACGGAGGTGATAAATTTGAGATTGGAGGGAGAGACGAAAGAGGTCCAAATCGGCACTTCTATGACAAGCCAAAGTCACCGAGAATTAATTGACTTACTCAAATAGTATATTGATGTCTTTGCATGGTCTTACCAAGATATGCCAAGTCTAAACACTGATATCATGGTTCATCATTTGTCACTTATGCCCGGAAGTAAACCAGTGCGACAAAAGTTATGGAAAATGAAACCAGACATACTGGTATAGATTAAAGAAGAAGTTAAAAAGTAAGTAGATGCAGGTTTTCTAGAAGTAGCAAAATACCCTGAATGGGTTGCTAACATAGTCCCAGTACTGAAGAAAAATGGGAAATTAAGGGTGTGCGTCGATTATAGAGACTTAAATCGGGCAAGCCCCAAGGATAATTTTTCATTACCCCATATCGATGTCTTAGTAGATAACACCGTAGGACATTCAACATTCTCTTACATGGATGATTTTTCGGGGTATAACCAAATCAAAATGGCTCCTGAAGACCACGAAAAGACGACTTTTATAACTTTGTGGGGGTACATTTTGTTATAAGGTTATACCATTTAGTCTGAAGAATGCAGGGGCGACTTACCAGCGGGCAATGGTAACACTGTTTCATGATATGATGCACAAAGAAATTGAAGTGTACGTTGATGATATGATCGCCAAATCTCGTCAAGGGGAAGATCATACGGTTACTCTGCGAAAACTATTTGGACGATTGAGAAAGTTCCAGTTAAAGCTTAACCCGACAAAGTGTACATTCGTAACGTCTTCAGGAAAACTACTTGGTTTTGTCGTGAGTAAGGAAGGAATAAAAGTTGACCCTAACAAGGTTCGAGCCATCATTGATATACTGCCACCTCAAACTCAAAAGGAAGTTAGAGGTTTCTTGAGGAGATTGAATTACATAGCTCTGTTCATCTCACATCTAACTGCAGCTTGTGAAACTATCTTTAAACTTCTCCGCAAAAGTGATACAGAAGGATGGAATGATGATTGTTAAATTGCTTTTGAGAAGATTAAGCAATACTTGCAAAATCCGCCTATACTTCTTCCTCCAACTCCAGGGCGTCCACTCATTTTGTATCTTACAGTGACAGGAAAATCCATAGGTTGCGTACTTGGTGAACATGACGCTTCTGGAAGGAAAGAACAAGCTATATACTATTTAAGCAAAATGTTCACAAATTATGAGGCTAATTATTCGATGTTGGAGAAAACGTGTTGCGCATTAGCTTGAGTTTCTCATTGGCTTAGACAGTACATGTTATACCAACACTTGGTTAATTTCAAAGATGGATCCAATCAAATATATCTTTGAAAAGCCATCACTTTCTGGGCGACTCGCTAAATGGAAAATGTTGCTAACGGAATATGTTATTGTTTATGTCACGAGAAAATCAATAAAAGGAAGTGTACTTGCTAATTATCTTGCAGATTAACCAGTGCAAGATTATGAGCCTATAAAGTTTGATTTTCCTGATGAGAATATATCAGTGATATTAAAAAATGAAGGAGAATCTATGGATCCAGAATTGTGGACAATGTTATTTGATGGCGCGTCTAATGATGTAGGACATGAAATTGAGGCAATCCTCATATCTCCTGAGGGAAAGTTGTTCTCATTCACGGAAAAACTATGCTTTGACTGCATAAACAATGTGACAGAATATGAGGCATGTTCCATAGGATTTCAAGCAGCTTATGATATGAAGATAATGAAGCTTCGTGTGTACGTAGATTCGTTATTGGTGATACGATAACTAAACGGGGAATGAGAAGCTAGAGATTCCAAGCTGGTACCTTACAACAAACATATAACTAAGTTAAGCCAAACTTTTGAAGTGATCTCATTTGACCATATACCCAGAGAGAATAATCAAATTGCATATGCACTGCCAACTCTAGCATCCATGTTTACCGCAGATTTAAGGAAGAAGTGCAACCCATAAAAATTAAGAAGCGAGATTTTCCTGCTCACTGTACGAGTATTGAAGAAGAGCCAGAGACAAGAACGTGGTATTACGACATCAAGAAGTATATAAAGAATGGAGAATATCCATCCAAAGCTTCTGAGAATGATAAACACACTATTATAAGATTGTCCATGGGTTTCTTATTGAATGGTGAAATACTCTACAAAAGAAACCATGATATGGTGCTCTTAAGATGTGTTGATGCAAGGGAAGCGAATCAAATCAGAGGAAGTTCATGAAGGAATTTGTAGAGTTCATGCTAATGGACAAATGATGGCCAAATAAATCTTGAGAGCAGGATATTATTGGTTAACTCTAGA
Organism: Datisca glomerata; assembly: GCA_003255025.1. NCBI lineage: Eukaryota > Viridiplantae > Streptophyta > Magnoliopsida > Cucurbitales > Datiscaceae > Datisca > Datisca glomerata. Next base: position 550,336 of record QANY01010717.1, read on the forward strand.
ATCTGACTGCATTAAGTACGCCAATAAAATTCACGTACCCGTATCCCCTTTACATGTAATGGTCGCGCCTTGGCCGTTCTCTATATGGGGGCATAGACGTCATTGGTCCCATCACACCCAAAGCCTCTAATGGGCATTGTTTCATTTTGGTCTCTATAGATTATTTTACCAAATGGGTGGAGGTAAGTTCTTATTCGAGTGTAACCATAAGTGCGGTTGTTAAGTTTATTAAAAAGGAGATAATTTGTCGATATGGTCTACTTGGAAGGATCAGCATAGATAATGAGGTAAATTTAAATAACAAGATGATGAAAGAATTATGTGAGCGATTCAAAATTAAGCATCATAATTCATCTCCTTATCGTCCGAAAATGAACGGAGCAGTGGACATATGATGCACTGCATGGGTACTGCACATCAGCCGAACATCAACTGGGGCAACGTCATTCTCTTTGGTATATGGCATGGAAGCGGTCCTTTCAATTGAGGTGGAAATTCCCTCTCTCAGAGTCTTAATGGAGACGAAATTAGAAGAAGTAGAGTGGGTACAAACACGATATGAGCAATTGAATTTCATCGAGGAAAAAAGATTGACTGCATTATGTAGAGGGTAATTATATCAAAGAAAAATGATGCACGCATATGACAAAAAATTGCGTCTCCGATGTTTCCGAGAAGGAGACTTAGTGTTAAAAAAGATACTCTCATATCAAAAGGATCACCAGGGGAAGTGGACCCCAAATTATGGAGGACATTTCATTGTCAAGAAGGCTTTCTCAGGAGAAGCTCTCATGATAACAAACATGGATGGAGATGATTTACCGCACATAGTTAATTCTGATACAGTCAAGAAGTATTTCGTTTGACCGCTCTAAGTATGGGAAAAATGAAGTTAGGCAAAAAAAATGTTAAAAAAAAAAGCTGTCTTGAATACTGGAGAAATTCTTCCTCCATTTTTTTTCTTTTTTCAAACCATCGTTTGTAAACATTGTTCATCATCAATGAAGAGCCTTTTTTCTTTCTCAGTTGAAAAATACATATACTTCATCTTCTCTTTATTTCCATTATTTCTTATTTCTCTTAATTCTAAGATATCATTAATTACTCTTGAAATAACTCAGAAGCATAAACTTGGTTAGGTGAAAGCTAATTAAAAAAGAAAAAAGAAAAGAATAAGAACTAAGAAAGGAAGTCTGAGTACGAGGGGGAATCTGAAAATTCATCACGAGAAAGTTGGTATGCACATAACGAAGGCTAAAGCATGATTGGAGGATTGCAATGAAAGCATAGAAAAGAAGCGAAATGGGGAGAAATTATTCACTTTTTCTTCATCATCGACGTGAAACTGAATACTGGGGCACATACCAATGAATAAGGATGCATCATTTTCTTGAAAGTATGCTCGATACTTTATTGCGAGTCCATGACCTTAGGCCAAGTTGATTTGAAGGGTGAAGGATATGTCGATATTAGTCAACTTTAAAAAAAAATCAAATAATTTTCTCACAAATGTTTCCAATGATACATAGCATGCATGCACTCAAAATCACTACTTTGCATTTATATTCAATAATTACAATGCATAGACATGCATCATATTGATATGTTTTGATGCAATTCAAGTGCATGAATCATTTAAAAACATTCTTTCAAAATTCATACATGACCTTCCAACATTTAGAGCAAGCATTAGTCTAGCTCTTCACCATATGAAACTTGTAAATATCAGATCAAATATCATTTCAACATCTTTAGTTAAATCGAACCTGAATCGAGTCGAGGTCAAAGCCTGCGTCTATCCAGGTTTGTTTCCTTTCAAATATCTCGGTTAAATCAAACCCGACTTTGTCATGGTCGAAGCCCGGTGTCAGCACTTGGTCCATTTCAATTAATATGGTTAAATCGAACCCGCATCGACTCGAGGTCGAAGCCTGCGTCTATCCAGGTCCACACCCTTCCTTTACCTATCGTAAAAATTGAACCCGCATCGAGTCGAGGTTGAAGCCTACCTATATTCAGGTCTACATCGTTTCTTTATCTTTGGTTAAATCGAACCCCACTTTGTCGCGGTCGAAGCCCGTTGTCAGCGCCTGGTCCGTTTAAATTAATATGGTTAAATCGAACCCGCATTGAGTCGAGGTCGAAGGCTGCGTCTATCCAACTCTGCATCCTTTCTTTATCTTAGGTTAAATCGAACCCAACTTTGTCGCGGTTGAAGCCCGGTGTCAGCGCCTGGTTCGTTTCAATTTATAGGGTTAAATCAAACCCGAATTGAGTCGAGGTCGAAGCCTGTGTCTATCTAAGTCCATTTCATAAGTTTCATCATTTCATAGAACCCGAATAAGTCGAGGTTTCTATTTCCTTTATCTATATAGTTTTTTTCTCGATCAAAATACTTATCTACACCTTTGTACACTTTCTAAGTTTAGAAGCGTGAACAAAGGGGGGGAGTTGTAAATACCGTATTTTGTCTGGTCCAATACTTTAAAAATATAAATTTTATTTTTTTGCTCATATATTATTCTAAGACTATGTGTATGACTTGAAAAAAAGCACAATGCCTAAAAAATAAGAAAATTTGTCCAAGGACTAAAAATAAAAAAAAAGGAACAAAAGACTAAAATTAAAAAAAGTGAAACCATAAGTTTGCCTATAAATAGAGGGGAAGTCTTCATTTGAAAGGAGAGATTTGAGAGAGTGAGGAAGAAAAGAGAGAAAGAGAGAGAAAGAGAGGTTTTGAGAAAATAGTGAAAAAGAGAAAGAAAGTGAGTTTTCATTTCTATTCATCTTCCATCTTCTCATTTTCTTTTTATTAATGTAATTCAGATATCTTACATTTTAGCTTACAATATATTTTGTTCATTTAATTAATCATCTCTCTTTTTCATACTTATATATTTGATAATTCTTTGTTTCATTTTCCATATATAGATTTGTTTGCCCACTCTTTATCATTTCTCCTACTTTTAATCTTCAGTTTTGTTTTCATATATTGTTTCTCTCTATAAGTTTGATGATGAGATTTTTTTTGTCATCCTCAATCAATGAGAATGAGGATAAAATTTTGAGGGGTGTAAAATTAACTCAATGTAAATCAACCATTTAATGGGTTGAAAGTGTACATTTGATGAAAAGATCTCTTATGATAATTTCTCATACACAAAAATGCATAAAATAGAGAGTAAAACCTTTATACAGGATTATGCAAATATTTTAAGCTTTGATTTTTTATGTTCTTACAAATCTTCTCTTCTTTTCTTTTTAATTTTTTTGACCATCTTTTTTTGTGACACATGTTTAAACTAGTTACCATCCATGATCATTCCTAGCAATGAAGGAAGAAAGAAAAAATGATATTTAGTGAACTAAGTAGTCCAATAAAAATGGTATATTTAAATCCTAAATAAAAATTATTTTATTTTGAAAGTTTTATGAATTTTATTTAGTGACACTTATTTAAACTAGTTACCATCCATGATCATTCCTAGTAATGGCGGAAGAAAGGAAAAATGATAATTAGTGAACTAAGTAGTCCAAAAATAAAAAATGCTATATTTATATCCCAAACAAAATTATTTATTTATTCTTAGTGGCACTTGTTTAAATTAATTACCATTTATGATCATTCTTTTGCTATTTGATTAGCATTGGGTGAAGAAATTAAAAATGGTAATTAATGGACCATGCAGTAAAAAAAACATGATCATGCTAATCATGTATGGAATTAAGCATTTTTTTCATAGATTAATTTATTTTACACATAAAAAATTTATTATCAATTTATTTATGAAACAATTATATATATATGTGTGTGTGTGTGAAAATTAAAAATTAAATAAAATCAGAGGGTGACTTCACCCTTTGTAAAATTATTATTATTTTTTGTTTTTACTTTATTTTTTTTATTTTTTTGTTGTTTATATATTTTGTTGTTTTTATGTTTGTTTATTTTTCTATTTTTTCAGTAGATATTATTAGTTTGTTGTAATTTATTTTTAATTATTTCACATCTTGTTTCATTATTTTCACCATGCATATTCTTTTTTAAAATTTATCATACATATTTATCATCTCTAACATTCATTTCCATTATTCTTTTTTTATTTATAATTATTATCTCTTCTTATTTATTTATGTATTATTTTCATATGTCACGGTTGTATGTGATTGTTATTCTATTATTTTATCATCAAAGTTGACGCTCGTAAGTTAAAAACCATAACAATTTGATTTAAATTTTATAAATTTTTTTATTTAGTTTTCACTAAAAAAAATCCAATGACGGACTTTAGAATTTTGGGATACCAAATTTCTCGAACTACCGAGGCGATGAGTTATTTTTAGGATACCGAGAGTAACTCCAATAACGCTTTGATAAAAAATAATAATTTTGCAATGGCCTTTATACCACCCATTGAATGTAATTTATTTGCTCATTTTTATGATGCAAAATAAATTAAATGGGACATTCAAAATTGAATTTTTATAACATTATATTTGGGAAAAAAATAATTTGGATAATATTTGATTAAATTTGGTAACCATTTTTCATTATGGGCGGTGTGGGGTGCTAATACCTTCCCAACATGCAAATGACTCCCGAACCAACATTAAATTTTCGCAGACCAAAATATTTGATTTTAAATTTGGGTGACCAATAACGTCTTAAAATGATTGGTGGCGACCCCGATTTTTTTTTTCAAAAAATAATTTTTCTATCGCCACTCCGCGTCGCATGCACGTTGTGACATTCATTAATAATTCAAAAAAATAGCAATGCATGCAACACTGTGATGTTTAATATTACTATGATTAGATGACATGTAATGTGCGACCACACCCATGCATTTTTCAATTTCAAAATTAAATATTTTTCTTAATTTTCTTATGCGTTACATGTGAATGGACACCATATGCACAGCTAACTCATCACGGTGCTGAATATTACATTGTTGCATATCATTTTCCAATTTAAAAATAGAGGATAATGAAAAGCATTTGTATGAATGTTCAAAAGACAAACTTTACTTCTTATTACATTTCCAAAGTGTCGTTTGTGATTGTTGGAAAGCTAATAAATGATATTTAAGTTTGAATTTCTCTGCTTCATTTTGAAAATTAATATAATACACAAATTTATTATCTTCGACGTAAGAAAAATAGAGAATTTATGCGATCGAATCTTAGATCATGGACAATCAAAACCTCGCCATGACTAGTTGAACTAACAATTCTAATGAATTTATGGTGTAGTACTCACTATTCAAAAATTAATTCTAAGCTTAAATTTTTTAGGTAAATAAATAGTAAGAATAAGGCAAAGGCGACAAGGAACGAAAGACCACAACGCTACCACCACTACAAAAAATTTGGCTGTTAATTAAGAGCCAAGTTAGATTGAAGAGACATCTTATTAGTTAAGATTAATAAATTATTTGCACCAAAAATTAAATTTGGCACTCCAATTTGACTAACATGGTAGTATAACTAAAAAATTTAGGCCCAGAGCAACAAAAAATTGAAAAAAACTTAGAAACAAGAAAAAAGAGACTAATTTATAAGACACTACTTGATGATTTTATTAATTTAATCAAATGCCAAGCTCGAAATAATCATTTTATGTTTTTATATTTATGAACATGTGATGTGACCGATATATAAATTTTGTGTTTTCTATTTTACCACCATTGGGAAAAAGTTTCAGTTCCACCCATGTAACGACGGCTAGCATAACATGAAATTGACATAAATGTTAACGCTTACCATTATTATTACAGTAAGTTAAGCACTAACCTCTCTTGTAGTTTCTTTAATTATACGGATAATTACAAAAGCTCTCTCACCCTTAATAATTTAATGTGAAAGGTCAATAATGCACTTCTCCCATCGATATCTCATTATTTTTTAATGCAACCATCTTAAATTTCAAGCTCCAAAGAAAATAACATTTTAGACAATTTTCAACACTAATATATGTGAGGTTATAGTTTACACAAAACTTAGAATATAACAATAACCTATCACTAAGAGTCTCTTACTGAAAAGACAAGTGGGGGCATTTTGGGAAGAATATTTTTGTAAGGACTGGGTATGTTTACTAAATTAGAAGAGGTTGTCCAGATAAGTTTCGAAACTAGTTCGAAAGGGTAGCCACATAATTATATGAGAGGTTGGTGTAATTTACCCTCATTAATATTGATTTTGTTGTTTTTTGTATAGAGTTAAGAATCACTTAGGATTAAAAAATTCAAAATTCAAACTCATGATCTTATAGTATGATGTAAGTTTAACAATCGTGTTAAATCCCGTTATTGTACACTTTCTCTCACATTAATTTGCATGTCAATTCTTGAGCTGGACAACTTATTCAATAAAATAAACAAATTAACCATTTCCTTTATTCTTTTATTTACTATAAATAGCAAAAGCAATGTACTTATAATTTATTCCATGCCCAAGCATTTTGCATAGTTCCAAATCAAGCATTGAAAGGAGAAGATGTTGAGCAAATTCGCATTTGCCTTTGTAATTATAGTTTTGAGCCTCATGGGTCCGTGCTATGGTGCACTTCAAGTTGGATTTTATAAGGGAAAATGTGGATTTAAAGACGTTGAATCTATTGTTCGTAATGAAGTCAATGCAAAACTTGCCAAAGACTCATCTAATGTGCCTGCTCTTCTTCGCTTGCAATTTCAAGATTGCTTTGTTACTGTGAGATTTCGTTCCTCAGCTTAAATTGTGATGCTTTTAATTTATTACAATGTTGTGCCACATGGCTTACATTTTTTGTAGTTCTCCTTAATTAAAAAGTTACAGTACTTCTATATTTAACAATTGGGTTAACATGTTAGACTTTTCAACTTAAGTATTAGCTTAGTTGGGTATTTATTTGTGCGTAGCGTAGTTTGAATAATGTATTTATATGCTGTATAGTCGACTGATGGGTATTGTTATTCAAAAAAGTGTATTAGAATGTTATCTCACATCTTCTAATTTTATCATTTCTGTATTTATTTAAAAACTATAATATGTCTTTTCTTAACACCAAGATTTAAGGAGTATAACAGGTCGGGCTTTTGAAATATTGTAGTGTTGATAAAAGTTTAATTCTAACTAATAATGTGATCTCTATAGTATTAAACTTTTATTGTGTAATTAATCATACCTCGATCTTATTTTTCTTTTGTAAATTAGTACCTATATTTGAGTTTTTTGTACAATTAAACACTTGTCATACAAATTCGTTAATTTGAGCGTCTCTATGGATACTATTTGCTTGAGTTTCCTTATTCAACTAATTTTACATTTCTAATGAGTTCCTATATAATGTGATGAAAATTAATACGTATAGTTTACTAATATTTGAAGGGATGTGATGCATCAATTTTACTAAATGGAATTTCAAGTGAGAAAACTGCACCTCAAAACCTAGGCGTAAGAGGGTACGATGTCATTGACGCTGCAAAGGCTACAATAGAGAAAGAATGTCCTGGTCTTGTCTCTTGTGCTGATATCATTTCCATGGCTACTAGAGATGCTATTTCTTGGGTAACTAATTCATTCATGACAGTATATGCTCAATTCACATCATTTGATTAATTCATTCATGTAGTCATTTGCAAAAGATATTCGTCACCTATTTTCTAATTAATTTAATGATGAATATCGTTTTTGTTTTTAATATTTATATATAGCAACAAAAACTGTTTTGTAAGGGGCTTACAAGGGTTTTTGCTAAACTATTCTTTCTCAAGAATACAAGCAAAATTATTTTAGTCTCTATCTATGTATGTAGATAGGAAAAAATTTCAATACTTGTGAATTCTTAAAACTCAAATACTTGTTTTTTTTATAATTTATTGTCACATATAAAAAATATAATAGTTTAATTTTTCAAGAAAATTATAGAGTTTATATTCATATATATTGACACAGGAAAGTGTTATTTTGATGATGATGAATTCAGGCTGGAGGACAGCAATATGAAGTAGAAACTGGAAGAAGGGATGGATTTGTATCACTTGCCCAAAACGTTAATCTCCCAAGTCCTTCTATCTCAGTTTCTGATTCTATTGCAGCATTTGCCAAACACAACTTAACTACTACAGACATGGTTTATCTCCTTGGTATCTATATTATTCTCCCTTCTCAATAACTTCTCTAACTTAAGAATAATTTACTCTCCGTCTTAAAAGTTCATTGGATTTCATTACAAGAAGTTTAACTTGAGATTGATAAATTAATGATATACTATATATTAACACGAAAACAAATTTCATTTTTTAATTAATTAAACTATAATTCAAGAAATTTGAGTTGTCCACTCAAGTTGCTGCAATATCAGTTTGATTAGAAATGTAAGATCCTTTTGTTTTTGTCAAATAGCTAATGATTCTAAAAACCTAACCTTATTGGTTTATATGAATTTAATCAGTTAAATAATTACTGTTAATACTCTCGAATCTCATACCATGTTATTTTTACCAGTAACCCAAAAGATCAATTTGTTGGTTTAAATTGAATTCTAAAAACCTAACCTTATGGGTTTATATTTACTATTGATCACATATAGGTGCTCACACAGTAGGAGTAACAAAGTGTAATATCATCCAAGACAATCTTTACAATTTTCAGAGCACTGGAAAACCTACTTCAAACATGGATCCAATATTGCTAAAACAGCTCCAAAGTCAATGCCCTCAAGCCTCAGCATCCAACGTCACTATTAATTTAGACCAGGTTACTCCTGACATTATTGATAAATCATATTACAGACAAATCATTGCACGTAGAGGAATTCTCCAAATTGACCAACAACTAGCTTTGGACCCTCTTACAAAACACATTGTCACAAGGGTATCTTCGGAACCTGATTTTCTATACAAATTCGGTCAAGCTATGGTCAAGTTGGGAAAAATTCAAGTTCTTACTGGTACTGAGGGCGAGATTAGGAAAACTTGTGGAGTTGTTAATTAATATTTCATGTCTTTGGTTTTAATGACGTTATGTGTTGTATTTCATTTTAATCTTGTTTATCAATTTGGTGTCGTTTTAAGAAAACTCTCCGGTACAACAGCATGACTCCTCATCTTACTGTTTCATAAATTGTAATTGGATTACGATAAACTATACGGTTATAGTATGTGTAATGTTGTTTCATTACCAATATGATGTTATATTCATATGTCATCGTAATTATATTGTTGTTAGAATAAAATTAGGGTTACATCTCCTATATATATATATATATATTTAATTATTGTATTCAAATTATTTGGTATTTTTATTTCTTCAATTTAGTCCTTAAAATTCAGTTTTTTTCTTTTTTCGCCCAACTATCGAGAATCTCAATCCATTTATATGAGTTTTATCTAGATTTGACGCATATGAAGCTCAAATCCAGAAGATAATATGATAATTGACTAACTGTATCAAACAACTTTAGATGATGGACATGACAATGTTTTAAACTATCGACTCGAGTAGTTATCTACGGTATTGTAAGTTGTGACTTAGCTAATGAGCTGCCATTTAGTTATTCATACAACATTTCTTGCTGAGTTGTCCTTAGATCGATATAGTGTGCACAAGGGAAGTAAGGAGTGGTCCAAAGCATAACTAACTAAGAAATATTCTTCATGATATAATATAGAAGGGATAATTTTCTGTTAGGTTCATATTAGACTGTTGTATGTTTCTTACTAAGTCTAACATAACACTGTTTATTGAAGAGAGAGGTAAGTTAGTCACAACTGGAGGTTAGAGAAGAGTATTTACTTGCTATGTAATCTTTATCCATGTACACATTGATTTTTTTAATAGTAAATTAGCTCATCATCAACTGCTAGATTTAGGTTCACTAATTGATGAACTGAACCAGTATAGCCAAGGGCTATACCCAAAAGAAAGGTATTGACTATAAGGATACCTTCTTGTCGGTGACCGTACTTAAATCCATCCAAATCCTCCTGTCCATTGCTACTACCCTCCATTATGAAATCTGGCAAATTAATGTCAAAACTACTTTCTGAATGACAATCTTGAATAGCGCATTAATATGCCTCAACTTGATGGGTTCATGGAGAAAGGCCAATAGGGTAAGATTTATAAAATGTTGAAATTCATTTATGGGCTTAAACAAGCATCCCGATCATGAAATATTCGATTCTATGAAACTGTCTAGAACCTCAATTTTGAGTAGTTATTGGACGAACCCTGTGTGTATAAGCTGGTACATGAAGGGAATGTTGGTTTCTGATTTTATACATGGATGATATTCTTCTCATTGAGAAGGATGTAGGAAAATTATCTTATGTCAAGATTTGACTTGCAAAACAATTTGATATGAAAGATCTTGGAGAAGCTGCCTTTTGTCCTAGGTATTCAGATTTTCAGGATGGGAAGAACAAACATTTGGAACTATCTAAAAAATCTTACATTGATAAGGTGATGGACTGCTTCAGTATGCAAGACTCTAAAAAGGGATATCTTCATTTCAAGCATGAAGTCAGCCTCTCCAAGGAGGAGACTCTCAAGACTCCTCAAGAAGAATGCCTTAGTTGTAGGGAGTCTCATGTATGCGATGCTTTGCACTAGGCCAGACATTTGTTACACGGTGGGCGTGGTGAGTCATTTCCAATCTAATCTTGAAGTTGAACATTGGGTTGCCGCCAAACATATCCTTAAGTATCTTAGGAGAACAAGAAACTATATGCTTGTGTATTCAGATACTGATCTGAATATGATGGGATATACTGATTCTGATTTTCAAGTAGACAAGAATTCTAGTAGGTCCACTTCAGGATCAATGTCCATCCTAAAAGATGGAGCAGTTGTATGGAGAAATATCAAGCAATCTTACATTGTTGATTCTACCATGAAAGCTGAGTATGTGGCAAAGAAGGCTGTATGGTTTAGAGAGTTCTTGAAGACTGTGAAAGTTGTTCTAGAAGCTGATAAGCCCATGACATTTTATTGTGATAACAGTGAGGCTGTAGAAAATTCAAAGGAACCAAGGAGCCACAAAAAATCCAAACACATAGAGCGTAAGTATCACCTGATTAGAGAGATTGTTCAGTGTGGATATATTATAGTAACACACATATCGATAGTCAACAACCTGAAAAATCCATTCACGAAGACTTTAAGCAGTAAAGTCTTTGATGGTCATCTGAAGGGTATGTGGATATGAGATTGTACACTCCTACTTTAGTCCAAGTGGGAGATTGTTGGAATTGTGTCCATAAAGTAGAGTGTAATAACTATTTATGATTATTTAGTTATTTCTCTAACATTTTGTATTACTGAATTTAATGAATGAATGAAAGTTTTTTCCTATTAATTAAAGTATGTTTATAATTTACTCAAGTCCTGAAACTATTGTAACAATAAGAAGAGTAAAGACAGAGAGGTCTTCCAGACAAACTCTTCTGAAATAGTTTAGAATGTTATTTGTAGTCTTAGGATCGACTAGGCAATCAAGTCCGATTACGACTATTAGGTTGAACCAAAGGATGCCGATCTTGTGGCATGTGAGTGGAGACTCTAACGGTTGACCTAGACATGTTGTGAAATATGTTTAATAGACCAATAACCAATTAGTTTAGTGCAAAACTGTTTATCTAAATCTAAATCTAATTGTTACACCTATAAGAGTATTTTCATAATTACTTTAATCCTGATGTGAACACGAAACTTGACTCCGTTAGTTACAATCTTAATTTGTCAAAGGAGTGAGTTCCAATTGTTGGACAATACCTCGATTGTTGGGATCATTATTCAACTATGTTGGAGGCGCGTGATTCACAAATATAAAAATTCGTGGCGAGATTGCAAATGAAACAATATCACCTTATGCTTTATTGATAGTTGTGTGAATAAATTAACTTGGCCAAGTATTCGACTAAATGAATCATTGAATAAGACATGGTGAACTTTACAAGTCAATTCACTGTTATATCTTTCTTATTCACAGTCAATAAAGGAGTTAAGGCAATAATAACTAGATGGGTAAAATGATAATTTTATATCCCGCTCTTGTTACTGGTATTCACGAAGGATAATATGTTAAAATATTCTATGGAACGTGAAATAAAAGAGTTTATTTACACCATTAAAAAATGTAGCGTGCATGAATCGAGAGTTGATTCGGTATCGGACCTATAGTGGAGTCATACGATCTCACGATTAAATAGGTCGTGAATTTATGGAGTTAAACTCATCGAGTATTAGAATCCTATAGCTTTATTCATGCGGGTCCATTTGGTCTCAGGAGTAGCTCATAAGAACATGAATGAAAAACAATACTAGTTAGACCACAAACGTGTTTTAGATCAAGGTATATTTTCTGAACCCATATGTGATGGGTGTTGTCACTTAATTAGTGAAGAGCAAGTAATTAATGTTTAAATTAATTAGTTAGTTAATTTTTAATTATTAGATAATTAGTAAATAAAAGAATTAATTAATTAATTGATGGAGATCAATTTAATTTATTAATTTAGATTGTTGAATTTGGACACACCATTGATTATTGAGAGATATGTAATTTTGGACGATAGAAAATATTAAGGGGTAAATTTTTGGTAATTTAACATATATGAGTATATGTGTAAATTTCATAATTATTATATAAGGGATGGTATAGGGTTGCATCCCATAACCCTAACACAATGTGTGATTACACAGAGCAGAGAAAATACAGTTTCTCTCCCTTCCTCTAGTTGCCGCCGGAATATACAGAGGAGAAGGAAAAATCTGATTTTTCATTTCCAGTTGTTTTGAAAGCTCACATTCAATTCTTGATCAACATGTGATTCAGATATACTTCTGAATCCTACGAGTGGTTGTTGGTGTGAAAGTTGATTCGAGTTCTACGAAGAACGAAGAACACAAAGACAATCAATAGGATTCTGCCAAGTCAGAAATTCTTCGATACAACATAAGGTATAAATCGTTTCTACCTCTATTGTATACGTTTAACTAAGTATGCATAATCGTAAATATGATTTTAATATTTTATATGATTAAATGGTTGGTGTGAAATTTTTTTGATTTTTCGCCCACAAACTGTTCGTGGTTCATTGATTTTTTCTCAAATTTTAAAACCTGATCTAACAAAATGGTGGTCAAGTGTTGCTTGGAAATAATAGAACATGAATAGTAGTAGGGATTGGAACAATCATATTTAAAATTCATGATGGCGTTGAGAGAGTTTTATCAGATTTCAGCATGTACTTGAGTTGAAGAGAAACCTTATATCACTGAGAGTATTTAATGAAAAAGGTTACTCATATAAAGCTGAAGGTTAAGTTCTTAAGATCATGAAGGGTTCTCTAGTGATCATGAAGGGTTTTAGAGAGAATGGTCTCTATACTTTGCTAGGTAATACAATGATAGGAGTAGCAGAAACAACATCTTCTATTGACTTTGAAAAATTAAAAATATGGCATTTGAACTAGTACATATCTCAGAAAGAGGACTAAATGAACTAGGAAAGCAGGGCTTATTCTGTTGTGAACAGCTAGATAAACTGGAGTTCTGTGAGCGCTATGTGTATGTCAAAACTTACAGGGTGAAGTTCAATAAATCTGTAAACAAAACTAAAGAAGTTCTAAGCTACATACACTCTGATCTTTTGGGGACCATCAAGAACAGAAACTTTTGATGGCGGTAAGTACTACATCGCCTTCATTGATGACTGCTCAAGGAAGGTGTGGTTGTATATTTTAAAGTCCAAAGATGTAGCCCTACAGTTTAAGGAATGGAAAAAAATGGTTGAGCTTCAAACTAGGAAAAGAATTAAAAAGTTTAGAACTAATAATGGACTTGAATACTGCAACAATGAATTCCATAATTTCTGCAAAGAACAAGGCATAGTAAGACACAGAATAATAGTAGACACTCCTCAGTAAAATGGTTTGGCTGAGAGAATGAACAAGACCTTGCTTAAGGGTGAGGTGTATGCTGTCAAGTGCTAATCTTCCAAAGAAATTTTAGGGAGAGGCTGTGAATACTAGAATTTATACGGTTAATAAAAGCCCATCTGCTGCAATTGGTTTTAAGACACTAGAAAAGATGTGGAGTGGACATGCTTCTCAATATCATCATTTGAAAGTGTTTGAATGGTGGCTTATGCACATATCGGATAGGATAAACTGGAACCAAGAGCTAGAAAATGCATGTTTCTAAGATATCGAAATGGAGTAAAGGGTTACAAACAGTGGTATCAACATGGGAGTGTTTCAAAGACATTCATCAGTAGAGATGTAGTGTTCGAGGAGACCGAAATGTTCATGGGAAAGCCTGAATCATCTGGTACCGTGTCACATACATCAGGTGAGAAGACTGAGATTAAGGTGGAGACAAGCAACAAAGTAGAAACTAGTCCAACTCAACCTCGTACACAACAAGCTGATGACATCTTTGATTATGAAGAAGAACATGAAGAACAACCTGAATTAAGAAACTATCAGCTTGTAGAGAAAGAGCAAGGAGAGAGCATAAAGCACCAAACATATTAGTTATGCTGATCTTATCTCATTTGCCCTATCAGTTGCATATGAGATAGATGATTCAGAACCCAAAAACTATAAAGAAGCTGTATTTGGTAAAGATGGGAAGAAATGGTTAGAGGCCATGAAGGAAGAATTAAAATCTCTTAACAAAAATATGACTTGGACTCTTGTAGACAAATTATCAGTGAGCTGCAAGTGGGTGTTCAAAAGGCAAGAAAATGTCCTGGACTCCAAACAACCTATTTTCAAAGCTAGGTTGGTTGTTAAGGGCTTCACTCAGACGGAAGGAATTGACTATAATGAAATTTACTCTCCTATGGTTAAGCACAACCCAATAGTGTTTTGTTAGCGTTGATTTCTCATTTAATATGGACCTTGAACAAATGGATGTTAAAACATTATTCCTACATGGAAATCTTGAATAAAAGATTTATATGCTTTAGCCTGAAGGTCTCTTAAGCAAAGGAGAAGAGCATAAAGTTTGTCTGTTGAACAAATATCTCTATGGCTTGAAGCAGTCCCCAAGACAATGGTATCTCATGTTTGACAATTTTATGATTGAAAATAATTTTCAGAGAAGCATGTATGATAGTTGTGTTTACTTTAAATGTATAGATGGTAGAACTAGAATTTTCTTGTTACATATGTGGACGACATGCTTATAGCATCCACTGATATGGTTGAGATACACAAACTCAAAAGGCAGTTAAATATGGTTTTTGAGATGAAGGATCTAGGGGCAGCCAAGACAATTTTAAGGATGGAAATTACCAGGGATAGAAACCAAGAATCTCTATTCATATCTCAAGGTAATTACATTACTAAATTTATGAAGAAGTTTAATATGGAGATGATGAATTCAGGCTGGAGGACAACAATATGAAGTAGAAACTGGAAGAAGGGATGGATTTGTATCCCTTGCCCAAAATGTTAATCTCCCAAGTCCTTCTATCTCAGTTTCTGATTCCATTGCTGCATTTGCCAAACACAACTTAACTACTACAGACATGGTTTATCTCCTTGGTATCTATCTTATTCTCCCTTTTCAATAACTTTTCTAATTTAAGAATAATTTACTCTCCGTCTTAAAAGTTCATTGGATTTCATGAAAAGAGTTTGAGATTGATAAATTAATAATAAACTATTAACATGAAAAAATTCAGTTTTTAATTAATTAAACTATAGTTCAAGGAATTTGAGCTTCCCACTCAAGTTGCTGCAATATAAGTATGAATAGACATGTAAAATCCCTTTTTTTTTGTCAAATAGCTAATAATTCTAAAAACCTAACCTTATGGTTTATATGAGTTTAATCCATTAAATAATTACTTTTAATACTCTTGAACTTTCTTTTGATTAATAGGTCTAACATGCAGATACTTATTTTTAAATAGGAAGAATTATTTTAACGTAGAAATTTGAACTCGGTACCTACTGTTCTCATACCACGTTATTTTACCAGTATCCCAAAGGATCAATTTGTTGGTTTAATTGAATTTGATCATTTGAATTATTTCTGAATAGATTTATTCTCTTTTTATTTAATCGAGTTTCCTTTTGGCTTAACGACAACTTAATTTTAGTTATATCTAGTTGTGTATGTGTTAGTCATATATATAATTTCATTCAACTAAGTTTTGAACTAATGTACATATATATTCACTCTTGGTCAAACATATAGGTGCGCTCATACAGTAGGAGTAACAAAGTGTAATATCATCCAAGACAATCTTTACAATTTTCAGAGCACTTAAAAACCTACTCCAAACATGGATCCAATATTACTAAAGCGGCTCCAAAATCAACGTCCTCAAGCCTCAGCATCCAACAACGTCACTATTAATTTAGACCAGGTTACTCCTCACCTTGTTGATAACTCAGACAAATCATTGACATAGAGTAATTCTACAACTTGACCAACAACTAGCTTTGGACCGTCTAACAAAAGACGTTGTCACAAGGGTATCTTCGGAACCTGATCTCCTTTACAAATTCGGTCAAGCTATGGTCGAGTTGGGAAAAATTCAAGTTCTTACTGGTACGCTGGTACTGAGGGCGAGATTAAGACAACGTGTGGAGTTGTTAATTAATATTTCCTGTCTTTGTTTATTAATTTGGTGTCGTTTTAAGAAAACTCTCCGGTACGACAGCATGACTCGTCATCTTAATGTTTCGTAAATTGTAATGGTATTACGATAAACTATAGGGTTATAGTCCGTGTAATGATGTTTCATTACCAACATGATGTTGTATTCTTATGTCATCGTAATTATATTGTTGTTGACAGAGTAACAATAGGGTTACATCTCCTATATATATATATATATATATATATATATATATATATATATANTTTATATTTTATTTCTTCAATTTAATCCTTAAAATTCAGTTCTTTTTTTTTCGCCCAACTACCGAGAATCTCAATCCATTTATCTGAGTTTTATCTAGATTTGGCGTTTGTAAGGCTCAAATCTAGAAGATAATTTGATAACTGCCTATCTGTACCAAACAACTTTGGATGGTGGACAAGATGGTGTTTTAAACTATCGACCCGAGTAGTTATCTCGGGTAGAAATTTCAGACTTTTCTCTGCATGTGGTATATATATTTCTCCCATGTTCATCAATATATTTTAATGGTTTATTGTAGTAACTGTATATGGACTGGAGATCAGATAAAAATCACTTTTCCTTAACCGATGGTGATCTCAATTCACCGTATATATTTTCATTATTTATGCCCGTTTCAAAGTCCAAAATTATATGTCAAATGTCATAAGAATATGATAGAATTGTTGATGGAATTACACAAACATTCTTTGTCAAATATTTGCCTTCAAGTCCAAGTGTAGTGTTTTTGAGTACTTTTCGCATATAATTGCTTCCAAATTGAATCATATATATGTGCTCCATTTGTCAATCTTTCAAGTTTGTACGTGTTTCCAATTCCAAACCCAAAAATTACTTTACATAAATGGTCCACTCCTTCTAATAGACATTCTTAGCTGTCGTACGAAGAGACTACAACCCTTAGACTATTAATGTAATAATTAAGAGGCTTAATTATGTGCTAATTGGTCTATTAGTTGGTCTCTTCAAAAGGTAATCTTCTAATAAAATATCTCATAATTAACATTATTGTATTAGTTATTAGTATAAACATATGAATCTTAGTATAAACATTAAATCCAATTAATATAATTAATGCATGTTCTGTTTAAATTAATTTATTTAATTTGAATCTTTATTATTTTTTTCTTGAGACAATTCCTGATCAATTCTACTAACTTAGTAATGTATGAGTTGGTTGTGAACTGTGCTTATTACTGAAATCTTTGTGGGTAAATTGCTTAATACTTGGCCAGATGAGATTAGCAAAATTCTCTCCTACCTATATCCAAGAGGGTATAGGTTCGAGGATACAATGTGAAGCGAAGAAAATTCAACTTTTGTTTATTAGGATTACCATAATCATAAGCCGTAAAGATAATAATACAATTTGAATCTTTCTTGTTGGACACAACTTCTTATTTATTTTATTTTTTTCTCCGAAAAAGAACTAGTTTATTTTAGAGGTCTATGATACAGTGTATATACTTATATTGTACAAAAACGTGCATACAAAGACAATTTAGAGTTCTATTAAAAAAACAAAGACAATTCTAAGTTTCATGGCATGATAAAAAAAAGGCTAAAATGCGAAAAAAATAATAAAAAATCCTCGTATTCTTAAATGTTTTGCAGTCACATATCTTTTGATTAGAATTATTTTGATCAATTCAGTTCATGAATTAAAGTTTCACAACCAAACCCTCCCCTATTACACAAATGCACTAGTTCTTTGAATATAAAGATGTTTTTATTTTATTTATTTATTTATTTTAATTTAAGGATAGTTTAGTAATTGATCTTATTGTTTTTTTCTCTGAGTATAAATACCTCATTATATCTAGATTTGTGTTAACTCAATAGCACATTTTCTCTATTTTTTTTATTTGGTATCAGAGTCAATATAACCTTAACCCTAACCCTAAACAGCCACCCACCACTACTGGTGCCCTTGACTGTCACTACTGCCTACCTCCGCCGTCATCCACCACCGTCGGCCGCCACCGGCAACTTTTCTGGTGACTTTTCCAACAATTTTTTTTCTTTCCAACTTCATTTTTTTTTGAAGTAGTTGGTTTCCCTAGCTAGTGTGCTGATCAAACCTAGGGTATCTCATGATTTTCGGGTTGCTGTGGTTGTAAGCCACAGTTTGGTCACATTTTCTTTTGACTTCTTTATGATATAAAAGGTCGTGAACAATCTTTCCTTGTCTCTCCGTCAAATATTTGGCATTTTGTGTTACGTTCTTGGATTTGAGAAGTCTGAATCTTTAGGTTTTGCTGTTGTTACTAAGCCAGATCTAGATTGTCTCATATTTGATGAGAGATTTACTAGCGTCCTGCTGAATGGACATAACTTTACTGCCCCTCCTGTCACTTTGGTCTCAGGTATTTCGACTATTTTTCATGTTCGCTCTGAGAAACATAACTGGGTTTTTGATTCTGGTGCTAATGATCATATGACTAGTGAGTTGTCTTTATTCTCCATGCCCTTGGATCCTGTTCATAGCTTTGTACACCTAGAAGACGGTTCTATGATTAGTATGAGTTGTATGGGGAGTGTACAACTTTCACCAATCTTACTCTTTCCTCAGTTTTTCATGTTCCTAAATTTGCATTGAACCTTTTATATGTTAGCTGTCTTGCTAAGTCTCTTAACTGTGCTGCCATTTTCTTAGCTGATAATTGTGTCCTACAAGATCTAATATCAGGGAGGATTTTTACTAGGGGATATGAGCGAGACAGACTATACCACTTCAGGGACCCACCACCTCTCCAACCACCAGATTCAGTATTGATAGGCTGCTTCCTCTACTATTTTTCATTTCACTGTTTCTTTTTCTGCTAAACACAGACGTCTTTGGCATGCCCGTTTGTGACATATAAACTTTTAGTACCTTTTTTTGTTATTTCCCACTTTACTTGATGCCTGCAAATATTTTCATTTTAAAAGTCAGATTTGTGAACTCTCAAAACATTGTCGAAAACCTTATATTTCTTGCATGCATAGGTCACCTGCTATGTTTGATTTGATTCATTCTGATGTATGGGGCCTCCCCCTATCATCTTTATGTATGGACATCGTTATTATGTTACTTTTATCGATGACTTCTCTAGGTGTACTTGAGTTTATTTACTTAAGAAAAAGTCTGAGATCTTGAATGTGCTTACACTACTACAAGACTGGGCTTTAATGACAGCCATAATTTTTTTTATGTCAAGTTTGTTAAACCTATCATAGAAAAAAGGTTTTTGAGTAGAGATATTTTGGTTTTTGAGTTACATGACATTGTTTAAAAGAGTTGTCATCAAATATTTACCTACTATGACAACTATTTTCTAAACTGTCATAAAAAGTTTTGTTTTTTTAAGATGCAGGCATGATACCCACATTTCAATTTTAATTACGAAAAAGCCATCTATATATCAAATTTCTCAGAACCCTAACATTCTCTCTCATCTCTTAAACAATCGCTCTCATCTCTTTCAACCCTTAAACTCGAACTCCCCCATCTCTTTCTCTCTTTATCGTTAATTATCAGTAGGGAAGAGGCTTCCACTCTCATTTGCTGTAATGGCGAAGAAAAAGAAAGATAGGGTTTCTGCGGAGCAATCAGCGTAAGAATGATGGTTCGAGGTGGGTTTTGTCCCTCTGATGTTTTCTGTTTTGAATTTCACAGTGGTCAACCTAAGGTAAGGGTTTCAATTTTTGTTACTTTTGTTAAGAGTCTATTAGATTTCAACTTTCGAGACATGGGGGAATTTGTTCGTCTAATTAGGCTTGCTATAGAGGCCATAAGCTGTTCAGGATTCAACAGTGCTAGAGATGTAAGTCAATCCTGTATCTAGTGTGTTTTTTTAATTTATTTCTCCATATCGGCATTGAGATAAGGGAAAAAGATGCTTACCCAGATCTGTACGACCTGACTTGATAATGAATATCAAATAATCATGTTGTTGTTGTTCTCGCGTTTACTGTCATCTGAATCTTGATAATGATTATCAAATATTTTTTTTCAAATAAATTTTCAGTATAATTTGAAGCTTGCCTGATGCAAATTTCTTTCGAGCTTCTTATGTTTTAATGTTTTTAAGCACAAATTTATGCTACATCCCTATTTTGGTGGGGTTGTTGCTTACAATCATATTTTAAGTTGGGAATTTGTACTGATAGGTAGCGTCATGATTGGTTCGCTATTCTAGGGAACTTAATATGAAACTTTCATGCAGAGGGAAGAGAAGCTTGAGCTTGACATTTGCAATAAATCAACTGGGGTAAGCGAGAAACTAAAAAAGTGTCGATAATGATTTGTTAAAGAAAAATCTGGCGGACATATCTCTAGGTTTTCTCCCTGCACTTTGCTGTATTTATCGGATTCTCAACCATATGAATGAACATAAACAAGATTGAACAAAAACTAAAGTAAATGGAATTTTCCATTGAGCAGGGTTACCCAAAAAAATAGGGTCAACAACATTAATTCCCCTAAAGCCTCACTTTGTATGTCACATTACTCCCTAAATTTTATATTGCCTCGTTTTGATATCCCAATTATCATGCTTGTCTAGTTGTCTTGATAGCTCAAACGATTAACCTTGTAAATTTTCAGACTTGGTAGACACAAGATCCTTATTGTCTTTTATATTCTGATTTCCATATATGACATTAGCATTTTAGCTAGCAGTTTATGTTTGAGGCTCAAATTGTTGTAGTACTCACCAAAACATATGGTTGTTGCTTCTTTATTTAACTAAATGAAGTTAACATAATGATTTCAGATGGACTTGTTCATAAGTAAACTACTATATGGTCTTCTTTTCTGAAGTATATATTAACTAGCCTAACAACTTTTTCATCTTATAGTTAGTTGTTCTGTGCATATATATTAGGATCATGGGTCAACATGCTAGGAGATACATTTCTGCAAAAGTAATGTATTTTAGGAGAAGGTGCATATCATTTTCCTCGTCCTCTATCACCTTTATGTAAATGTTAAAGAAATACTAGTTTAGATCTTAGTTATGGCTATGTATTTTGGGAGAAGTTGCATATCCTTTTCCTCGTCCACTATTAACTTATGTAAAAGTTCAACAAATACTAGTTTAGAAGGATCTTCTACATTTTGAAGAGGCAGTCTGGCAGATAATTTTACTTTTGGCTTTGTAGATGGCTTTAGTTACTGAATGCTTTCTTTTTTATTATAAATTTTGATTGAAATGATGCTTGTATAAAGTGGTTTTTTCTTTTTCTATTTAATTTGATCGGAGTACTCAAACACCAAGTCTCATTTTTCTTATTTAATCATTTGTTATTCCTGTGATTCTTTTACATTTTTTATTATTTATTGCACTTCTTTTAAAAATTCATGATGTGTGGATAGTCTCAATATTCTTTTCACTTCTGAATAACATTTTTTTTCTTCAAATTGTAACTTAATGAAACAACAATAACAATTCTAATAATATTGATCATTGTCATTGTGTTTTAGATTTAATATTGTGCATCATATATACTCTTTGACTCAAAAAAATATATTCTTGCTAAAAATTATTGTCTACCATTAATTCTATGGTTTTTGTAGCT
Source organism: Datisca glomerata (assembly GCA_003255025.1). NCBI lineage: Eukaryota > Viridiplantae > Streptophyta > Magnoliopsida > Cucurbitales > Datiscaceae > Datisca > Datisca glomerata. The sequence goes on from QANY01010717.1 coordinate 572,546, forward strand.
GTGATTATAATCTTGACTTCATAACCATTGTTAAACAAATGGAAGCGTGTTATTTCTTTGTCTAAGTGGTCTATAAAGCATTTGGAATAACAATAAGCAGACTATCTTGGACCTTTGTTGTTTTTTATTAATGCGGACTGGTTAGCAGCTTGTAAAGACTGATTTGAGTTTTGGTGGGGATTTCTTTTGGTTTTGATTGGATTGCTCATCCCCCGAACTTTGTAATTATCTCTTTATTTTAATATAATTTGTTTCTTATCCAAAAAAAGTCTTGCACCATTGTTGGTTACACTGTTCTTAGAAGCAAGCCGTAGGCTATTATACTTTTTGTTCCACAATACATCAAGTTATTGACAAATTCCAAACTTGTCCTGAGCGTCAAGCTTTAAGGCATGATAGTACTCTAACTTGAACATAACCATGTTTCTCTTTTATGCATTCTTTTATTCTCCCCCCTTATTTTTATAATACACCCCATTTATTGTGTTTTAACATAATGATACTGATTTAAAAATTTATTCAAGTCCTGATAACGTTGTCCCTGCAAATAAGTTCTATGGTTTTGCTTCAGAGGCACAGATGGAACCAACAGTTGAGGTATCTCATTTTTCATCGTAAAATTCTTGTCAAATTATGTTATAGGTTGTATAAACTAGTAATGCATAAGAGTATCAGTTGATATGCTAGGTTTGCTTCTTTCTTCTCCTTTAATAGATAAACTATGTTTGGTTAATAGCATATAAATAATAACGAGAAGGCAAGGCTTCTAGTTGGTGACAAGAAGGACTTGCATTATTCAAGATGTGGAAGAACAGACAAGGGTGATTCTTCTGTTGGGCAAGTAACTTGATAAGACAAAAATTTACTTATTTCTAGTTTGGTTGATAGTTTTGGACATGAGAGGAAAAATGGTCTATATTACTAACTGTTTCAACAGTTTTGATAGCTCAAGTAATATTTTCGTTGAGATAGTCTTCTTTTTTGGAATAGTTTAACAACAATGATTTATTCCATCAATGAAGGCAGCAACAGAAAGAGCTAATTAGAAAGCTCTGATACCTAATGTCTTTAGTGCATAAAGGTTTATAAGAGAAAAACTAACTACTATCTTCATCTCAACACTTTGAGTTGGTGAGTATTTAACCTTTTTTGTAGGACAGAAAAAATATTATTAATAGAATAAAGATAGATTACAAGAACAAATTTTGGAGGGTGAGAAATCCACTAAAGACTGAAAATTGAAAACAAATAAAACAATACAAAATAACCAAACTACACTCGTAAAAGATTCTGGTTAAGGAAAAAAGAAGGCCTAGGGGTATATTCTTAAAAAGTTTTGACTAAGACGACCAAGAGGAAGCTAACAATGTAACTATCTTCTATAAAACTAACTTCTCAACAAACAAATTTAGAAAAATTCTTCCATTTTAATCTTTTTTCCATGCTTGGTTCTTGTTCTTTAAATTTTAGCTTGTGTGATAGAGGGTGTGGTCTTTTGATAAATCAAGAGAATTCTCTTGTAAATCCTTCTAGAACTCTTTTCAGATGACTTTAAAGTCCCAATCATACTTTCCTTTCTTTTTGATATGGAATCCTCTTCTCCTTTCAAAGTTAAGGTTTTTTATGACTGACAATTTAAGAAAGGTATGCATTTGTGATATTTTTCAAAAGAAAAGACCTTTTATGTGCTTGTTTCCTTCTTGGTGTGTTTTTTTAGAAATGTAGTTCTAAAAGTTTTTATAATCTTTTCCTCATGCTCGTTTGGCTAAAATGATGTTAAGATTGGATTTGGGTGCTTTTAGTAAGAAGAAAAGAGTGCACTAGTTCTTTTCAGCTGTTGCTATTTTATGGTTGCTTTGGCATGAAAGAAATGGAAGGATTTTTAAAGATTTTGCTTTCGGAGACCTAGTCTTATGGAAGAAAGTGATTTTGAAGCATAAGAAGATAAATCCTCGAGTAAGTAGATGCAGTTGAAAACTTATCTATGCACTTGAAAGATCAAACTCTGCTATGATAATGGTTGTTTTTCAGAGTAGGTTACATCAATGCTAGTTGTAGTTTATTTTGATTAGCTTAGTTGACAATTTCTTAAATGTCCTTGAAGTTATTTATTAGCTTGTTGTGTTCAGTAAGAGTTTCTTCACCTTCTGCACTTCCACTACTGTCATGGGAAGACAGGTTTTTACCTTTTCATGACAGTTTTTTAAATGACCATTTAATAATAGGGATTCCCCGTCATTATAGGTGATTTTGCGGCACCTATAATAATGAAAAATCCCCATTGTTAAAGGTGTTTTGTGGCACCTATAATGACGGGCATTCCACGTCTTTAAATGTGTTTTACGACAAGTTTAATGACGGGGATTCCCTGTTATCAAAAATGTTTTGACATCACCTTTTGATGTCGATTTTTGGTAAAATGAGTTCAGATAACAGTCCGATAGATGACAGTCACATTCCCATCATTAAAGGGTTTTGAATGATGGGTATTAACTATCATCTAAGTCTCATTTTGTAGTAGTGTTAAACAGTTTCTTACCATGATAAAAACTCAGTTTAATATTATTGTGCATGGTATTCAGTCTGATAATAGGGGAGTATGTTACTAGTGATCTTGTCACTCATTTATCCAACCTTGGTATTCTCCAGTAGCTTACTTGCCTGTATACCCCTGAAAAAAATAGGGTAGCTAAGTGAAACGATCGTCATCTTATTGGTGGTTCCCGATGTCTTCTAAAGGGTATGACTGTTCCTCATACTTTTTAGCACATGGCTGTTCTGACAGCCAAGTATTTGATTAATAGGGTGCCTAGTAGGATCTTGGGGAAAAGACTCATTTAGGTATTCTTCATCCTAAAAAGCCTTTTTTTTTCATTCTTCCTAGAGTTGTTGGTTGTGTCTCCTTTGTTTAGGACGAAGGCCCTTCTCAAACAAAGTTCGGTGACAAGTCAATTCGATGTGCTTTTATGGGTTAGTCTTCCAAGTCAAAGGGGTATCACTGTTATGATCCTTCCACTAAGCATTTTTCTCAACTCCTTGAATGTGACCTTATGGGAGGATACCCTCTTCTTTAGCACGCCTGATGTTGGTAGGTCTCATATTTCACCTGTTGAGGATTGTCCTTGTCCTATTCCCATTATTAATCCTACTTCTATGGATGTTCCTATTACTAACCTTACTTATATGGATGTTCCTGTTGTCTCTTACTCTACTTTACCTCCTGTTGTAGGTTCTCTTACTTATGTGTATAGTCCTCGCTCTCATATTCCTGCGCATGATTCCTCATTGGATGAAGGTATTAAACACTCTTTCTCTCCTCCCCCTCAGTGATACCCTTTAAGGGATCGTCATTCCTTAGACCGTCTCACCCTTATCTTACTCTACCAATCACCTTATTGAGAACCATATATTATATAATGCTTTGTCTAGTTCTTTTCATGGGTTTATTAGTCAGGTTGATTCTACAATGATTCCTAGATCTGTGGGGGAGGTAAAATTAGACCCTCGATGGGAAACTGCTATGGAGGATGAGATGACTGCCTTACAGAATAATCATACTTGGAACTTGGTTCCTCTCCCTAAGGGAGATAAGACAGTTGCTTGTCGTTGGGTGTTCAACTTGAAATATAATGCAGATGATACGGTTAATTGATACAAAGCTCGTCTAGTAGCCAAAGGCTTTAGTCAGGTTCCACGAAAAGATTTTACTCACACATTTGCCCCTGTTGCTAAACTTACTATTGTTCGACTCATTATCTATCTTGCTGCTTCCCACTCTTGGCCCTTACATTAGATGTATGTTAAGAATACTTCTTTGAAGGGCGATTTGGATGAGGTGATTTATATGGATCCTCCATCGGGGTTTCGAGCTGAGGGGGAGTATTTTGGAAAAGTTTGTCGTTTGAGAAAATTGTTGTATGGGTTGAAATATTCTCCAAGAGCTTAGTTTGCTTGATTTAGTGAGATTGTCATTCGATTGGGTTTTTTGAGATGCCATTATGATCACACATGCTTTATCAAATGGAATCCGATGGGATAATGTGTTATTCTATCAATTTATCTGGGCGACATTATCTTAACCGGTGATGATGCTTTAGGCATTGTTGGGGTCAAGAAAGATCTCAGTTCTACATTTGACACCAAGGATCTGGGTTGTCTGAATTTTTTTTTTTGGGGATTGAGATAGCTAGTTCTAGGAGTGGTTTTTCTCTCTCTCAGCAAAGTATGTACTTGATCTTCTCAGTGACACTGTGATGGAATGATGTAGACCTGCATCCACTCGTTTAGATATGAACATTTTCTGTTGAATCTGGTGAACCATTGACAAATCCGAGTCTGTATCAGAGGTTGGTCGGGAGACTTATTTATCTGAAAAACACTCGTCTTGACCTAGCATTTGCTGTGAGTCAGGGCTTGAGTACAAGGCCATAGCTCAGGTGACATGCGAGGTTTTTTGGCTCCACTCTATTCTTAGAGAACTTGGTTATCCTGCTCGTTTGTCGTCACCTCTGTATTGCGATAATAAGTCAGTTATCATGTTAGCTTCAAATTTTGTCCTGCATGAGATGACCAAACACATTGAGGTCGACATCCACTTTATCCGGGAGAAAGTTCAACCTAGAATTATTTATACAAAGCTTGTTCCTTCATCTGAACAAGCTGATGATGCTCTTACAAAACTAGTCAGACCATCTATACATAAGTTCTCTTCGCAAGTTCGACATGATGGACATCCATGCGCCAACTTGGGGGGGAGTGTTGAATATAATGATGTTTTTACTTTATTTATTTATTATAATTTAGGGATAGGTTAGTAATTGCTCTTATTACTTTTCTTTTTTGGGTATAAATACCCCCTTATTACTTTTCTTCTTTGAGTATAAATACCCCATTTTATCTATATTTGTGTTAACTTAATACAACATTTCTTCTACGTTTTTCTATTTTCACAAGTTTTGTTTTTCAAAAGATAAATGTATTCAACCAAAAGATTTACATTTATATAAAGGACATACCCCATGTATACAACTGATATTATAGTGCTAAGCTCAGAGCTATATATCCAATAATTACACACTATACAGTTACATACAAAGAGCACACATGACAAACTAACTAGAACAATTAACTGCAATGAAGATACAACACATAAACCACACCAAGGAATCGCACAGAGTAAGCCAAAGAAGAAAATTATACCTAACCACAATACAACACAAACAACCCAAATGTCTCAGCCTACTCCATCTAAACTAGCTAATCACCTCAAGAATAAACCAAGGTGTACCACCATAAACTACACTAACTAGCCTAATCGCACATATATCGTAGAACAAAAATCAAGAACTGCACGACGACCAAATCCTCAGAATGGCCAGGCGAGTGACCTCACCATGCAACCCTTAGAATTGGTTGAACCTGGGAGATTACAGCCTCATCTGGCACTGAACAGACAATCAATTCATCGAGTACTCAGATCTGATCAGATATCTCTCAGTAATCGAGCACGACCAATGTGTAAATCAGGACCGCGAGCAAATCCACAAGATCGAAAAACTAGAGATATATCGCAAGAGGGACATAGAAGAGCCAGTCCTCACTCCGATGAGAGGTACATCCCAACTCTAGTTGGACCCGCGATGACCACCGAAAGGGAGGGAAACTGGTGACCAGTCACGACAAATGGAGCAACAAAATATCGTCATCACGAAGCCCAAACATCATTTTTCCGGCAAAGAAGGAGCAAGGTAGAAGAGAAACCAGAAAACTCTCGAAGCTTACCTCTATGTCTCAGTGGCGGAAGCCTTGGTGGAGTGAAGACCTCGAAGACCTCTGACTTGAGACCCTACCTCTGATTCAGCGGCACGTCACTGTGACTGAGCAGAGATGTTGATGCAGGGAAACAAAGACCGAAGAAGGACCTAGACCACATACAACTATCAACGCCTCCACAGCTTCACCAGATGTAGAAGAAGAAATAGGAGCCCTGCCGTGAGCTTGGTGGAGCCTAGAGCCGAGCTCAACGGATCTACCTGGGAAAGAAACTGTTGAATACACTTACAGGTTTTTAATCTAAAAGAAACCATTAAATACACTTACATACGCATTCATTTAATACGCGTATTACAAAAATCACATTATAACCATGAGCGTAGATGGTCACCATGCATCTGTGATTTGCTCTTCCTAAGTCATGGGTTCGAACCATAGATCATGCTATTTTATGATCATTGGCCTGATAATTTATCCTTTGATTTGTCAGTGTTACACTTGCAAGAAGCTATTAACTAATGACATGTGTGTCCTTGAAATTAGTCGAAAAATTATGCTTCGGAGACCCGTGCTAATAAAAAAAACTCAATATATGAATGATAAAATCATAATTAAACGCATCTTGTTGGAGCTTATAATAAGCCTTCTAAATTTGATTCCTTTATTATATTCTTTCTTTCAAAATGATGATATGCATATGATCTATTTTTTTGTTTGGTTCTATAAAATAAAACCTACTTTATAAGGTCGTGCAGACCATTTTCTTTCGTAATGCTTCCTTCCGATACATAGCCAAAGGTATGTGCTTATAATTCCATTCCATGTTCATGCATTTTGTGTAGTACGTTCCGAATCAAAAGGTACACAAAAAAATGAAGATGTTAAACAAATTTGCAGAGGCAACAGCCTTTGGGATATTGGCTTTGACCCTCATTGGCCAATGCTTTGGTGCACTTCAAGTGGGATTTTATAAGGGAAAATGTGGGTTTAAAGATGTTGAATCTATTGTACGCAATGAAGTCAATGCAAAGTTTTTCAAGGATCCCTCTATTGTGCCTGCTCTTCTTCGCATGCAATTCCATGATTGCTTTGTTACTGTGAGATTTTCGTTTCTCGATCGCTTTTTTAATTAACTATTAAGTATTCTTATTTACATATTAACAATTTTTTATTGTTAACCAATTACATGATTCTATAATCATATCGTGTGTCGCATAATCATAAAGGTCCATTATTAATGGTTCATAAAAAATGAACATTATTCATTTGATGTGATCACAAAACTCTCCGTAAAATATATTTTGCTTTTCATTCTACTGAGTAAAATATTTTAGCTCCGGCACTTATAAATAAAGGTCATCTTATTGGTAAAAAGATCTGTGAGTTGGTAAGAGCTAACTACTTTTCATGTTCTATTAAATTGCATCATTTCGGAGCCTAAACTATAATTAATCATAGTTAATTTCATTTTCTCTCTTTTATCCTGTACGATAAAATCTAAGACATGTTTACTTTTTTATTAATTAAAGGGATGCGATGCATCGATTCTACTAAATGGAAATTCAAGTGAGAAAACAGCACCTCCAAACCGAAGTGTAAGAGGGTATGATGTCATTGATGCTGCAAAGGCTGCAGTTGAGAAAGAATGTCCTGGTCTTGTCTCTTGTGCTGATATCATTGTCTTGGCTACTAGGGATGCCGTTTCCAAGGTAACTTTCCCTCTAGCTCTCTCTCTCTCTGGAACACATACTCTTAACTTGCGTGATCGATTTGATGCCCCTTGCATAATTTTTTTTTACCAAATTTAGGTACACGCACTTTACATTTTTGCAATTAAGCACATGTTATAAAAATCCGTTAATTTTAGCGTCTTTACGTGATCGATGACATGTGTTTTCACTTTAAAATTCATGTAATGTTTCGGTCAGATTATGTTTTTAGTTATGCTCAATATGTAACTGACATGCTCTCCACTTTCATTTAAATTCACTAATCCAAAAACTATTTTTGTGCAATTGATGTACTTAAGTAACAAATGAATTATGATGAAAATTATAAAAGAGTTATTTATGTAATATCAAAGTGTTGTTTCGATGGAGTCAGGGTGGAGGACAAAGATATGATGTAGAAACTGGAAGAAGAGATGGTTTTGTATCACTTGCCCAAAATGCTAATCTCCCAGATCCTTCTATTTCAGTCTCTGATTCCATTGCTGCATTTGCCAAACACAACTTAACTACTACAGACATGGTTTATCTCCTTGGTATTATAACACACTCCCCTAATATTCAATTGCTTTTCTGTTTTTTTTTTCTGTTTACTCTCAGTCAATATATAGTTTACTGGATATTAAATTTCTGCAAATAGTTTTGCTCTTAACTCATAGACAGCAAAATGATCACCGGGGTTAGCCCAATGATCTTTTGAACGTGAATGATCTTTTGAACGTGAGATAAAAGGGAGGTCGTGAGTTCAATCCTTTCACCCCACTCTTTAGAGAAAAAAAAAACTCGAGTTTTTAGATGAGTTTTAGAAAAGTGCAAATAAGGATATATTGTCTTTTTTCTTAAAAATTAATGTCATGAAAAATGTTTGGTAGTAATATTTAAAAAGTGTTACCATTTTCAACATCAGTTAACAATAGAATAGGCGTTTGGTAAAAGTATTCTAATAGTTTTACATTTTCTGAATTAGATAATAATAAAATAAGCGTTTTGTCAATTTTTAAGAACTGTTACAGTTTTCCAAATTAGTTAATAACATATTAAATACGAGTTCAACAAATATGCTTTTGGATACTTTTTGTATTTCGGAAAGAAAAAACAAAATTTCTATGGAAAATGTCTGAATTACCAGTTTCCTCAAATGTTTGAGCTATGAGTTGGAATACTATTTAAACAAAAAATTTGAATTCAAGACTTTCTGTTATGATATTATGTTAAACTTCATAGTAATAACGATATTAAGTCAAATTTAATTTAATGATTCGACTCGAAGGTGCTGCTAGTCACGAATATGATCAGTACGCATCGTATAAAATGGTGGATTTCAACTAAATGTTATGATTGTATATACTTTTTGTTGTTCATCATGAATAGGTGGTCACACAGTTGGAATAGCACATTGTTTTCTCTTCCAAGACCGTCTTTACAATTTTGAGAACACTGGAAAACCAGACCCAACCATGGATCCATTATTACTAAAACTTCTGAAAACTAAATGTCCTCAAGGCTCAGGTGGCGACAACCTTGCTAATCTAGACCAAGGTACTCCAAACCTTATTGATAAGTCATATTACAACCAAATCAAAGCTCGTAGAGGAATTCTCCAAATTGACCAACAACTAGCTTTGGACCCCCTTACAAAGGACATTGTTTCAAGGATATCTTGGGGATTTGATTTTCCTTTTAGATTTGGTCAAGCTATGGTCAAGTTGGGTAGAGTTCAAGTTCTTACTGGTTCAGATGGTGAGATAAGGAAAACTTGTGGCATTATTAATAACCCTTGATCTTAATTAATTATCCTGATATATAATGATTTTGAAACTATAACATGCCGTTAATCTGGTTATAATTTTATATTTCCTTTATTGTCATTTTTTTGCTTTGTAATTTCTAAACCTTACTGTCATTTTAGTTATCTAAAATTTGGTCCCGATGTATTCATTCAACATTACAATGTCATAGCTTATAATGGATGATACTTATAAATACTATCACACTACAGGTTGTTGCCTATCTAATTTTCTCTTTTTATACTTGTGTTTGTAGTAAACAATTGATATTTCGCCAATCTCAAAAAACAAAAGAGACATACATTACTGGTTAGAACGTAAGAGGTTTAATCTTATCTAGTAGGTTCTGTACTTTTTTCCTGGCAAGATACCGAGTTCATGCAAATCTTAGGCTAGTTAGTCGAACCCATAAGTTTATGAATATGGAATGAAATCCTTAACATATTTGCGACCATCCAAACCAAATAGTGAATGAGGATCAGTGTTGCTAGTACAAATGATTATAATGAGACATTGCCTTTATATGATTCGAGATTCGATCCCCACAATCTCATTCTCCCATGACAAATAAAAATTGTGAAGGAGGTCGTCGATTAAAATTACAAAAAAAAAATATTTTCGGTTCTTCATGTTTATTTTAATTTTCTCAAATGAAGTCTTTAAGTATTTAACATGTTACCATTAAGATCTTTTAATTAGGACTCAAAACTTGAAGTCGGTTATATTTTTTACAATCTAAACGTTTATAAATAACATTTTGAAGTCCTTCGTTGTCTAGGGTCATCAACCAAAAAACAAAAAAACTAGATTTGAGCTAACAAATAACTCCATTCCAATAGTTTGAACTAAGAAGATTTGATTGACAAGATTAGACTTACAAGGACTGAATTAAGAATTAATCTTTGAAAATAAAAAATGCATTTTGGTCTTAAAATTATTAAATGTCATACTGAATGGGAAGCTTTTTAATTGAAAACACAAAAAGTGGACTTGTTTACATTAAACTTCAAATATGACATTAATTTTGTCATGCCGTGTCAAATGGTTTTGTGTTTTTACACTACTATTCGCTGCAATTAAACGGTTTGATGTAACTAAGCGATTTGCATTGCATTTATTGATTAACTATTCATGCAACAAATTTCACTAGTTCACTCCCTGATCATGAGGCTTTCCAGAATTTCATTCACTTTAGCAGGCTGAAGAAACTTCTTGAGACAAAAGTCAACAGCTCAATGGATTAATCTTCGTGAAAACAACACAAAATATTTTCACAAACTTATAAAATAAAAAAGAGCATTAAGGCCGCTAAGTTGGTCCAACTCACTAATAATCGGGGTGAAACCATTACTAACAGAGATTCCATGAAAGACCTCATTCTGAGTTACAACCAGCAGCTATTTGGGGTAAGAGAGGATGAGATACAATGGGGTAAGAGAGGATGAGATACAATGGATTGGAGAATCCTTCATAAGGATCTACCCTAAAAAGAATACTCCTGAGCAGGCTCTTACTATCAGCAGAAAGCTCTCCTCCCAAGAGGTTAAGGAAGCCATATTTTCCTGTAGGGATAACAAAGCTCTAGGTCTTGATAGATTTTCTGCAGGATTCTGGTTCTTTACGAAGGCTTGGACAATGGTTGGGGAAGATGTTACTAGGGATTTGCCTGAATTTTTTAGAATTGGTTCATTGCTAAGTCAGTTTAACCATACTTCCATCTCTGTTATTGCTAAGTCAGTTTAACCAAAATCTGACCTTACACGTGGAATATGGATCGTAGGATCAGCTAGACGGTTATGAAGAGGATCTTCGAAGAGAATATTCCCTGAAGATATTTCTCAATTCCTCATTGTTTGTTACGAAATATGAGGATTTATTATTATTTAATTATCACTTTCATGTATAAATAGGAGCATGTACAACCTCAAAAATTAATTGAATACAAGCAAACAAAAGCTTTTCGAGCCATTATTCTCTCATTCTCTCTCTCATTAATTGTCTTTATTGTTCATTCATAATAGATTTTCCCTGACCCGAAAAATCCTTTACATTTTGGTGCTTTCGTTAAGAGCTAGGAGAAAACTCAAAAGAACCCTTCCAAAGCTAAAATGCCTAGAACTAGATAAAATGTTGCCCTCAATGAGGAAAATAGAATTGGAAACGGAAATGATCATGTTGATCAACGCACTCCACCGGTTGAGACGCTCCAAACTATTTTGACGAGAATGCACGAGATGGAGCAACGTAACACTGAGGAGCTGCACAGTGCATGGTAGATGGGCAAACCCTGAGATCAACAGGAACATGCGGTAAGAAGAGGGGGAGATCCAGTCCTAAAACCACCACACAAGGGAGACAACAGGAGATGTCCATCCACCTAAGATCATTACAGAAAGGCGGTAGAAGAGATGATGGAGATGGGGAAGCTAGGGAGTACAGGAAAGGCTAACCTCGAGTCACTTACCCATTCTCCGTTATGTTTGGAGATTCTAACTACCCCGGTACCCAAGAAATTCGTGGCACCTAAGTTCAAGTGCTATGAAAGGAAATCTGATCTAGTGGATGACCTTAAGCGGTTTAAGCAAATGATGGCACTATATGAACATGAGTACGACCTGATGTGCAGAATGTTCCCTACCAACCTGGAAGGGACGGCTTTGAAATGGTGTCATTCACTCCCTACTCATTCAATTACTAACTTTACTGTTATGTCCTCTGTCTTTTTAAAACAGTGCTTTACATACCGTTCAGTAATGGAAGATGCAGAATACCTCCTGACCATCTCCATTAAGAAGAGAGAGTCTCTACGGGAGTACACATATAGATTTAAAAACAAAATGGCCAAAAGTTGAAATTCACCCCTCTTTGATGATTTATCAAAGTTGAAACCATTGTACATTGCGAAAACATTCTAATGAGAGCAGAATTATATCACGTTAGAAGAGGAAAATAAGAGTTTGTTGAAGTTGATGGAGCAAAGGGCAGAAGAACAACGGGAAGGAGAGCAGAGCTCTAGGTCTTGGAAGAAAAGATCATAAAGATCAGAAAGAGATGATGCGAAGGGAGAAAGCGAACAAGACAAGACTAAGAATCGGGAAAGATATGCTGAAGGGATCCATCCCCTGGACAAGGTCGATACACCCCTTACTATTCCAGTAAAAATCAAATTCTTGAGGTGATCAAGAATAAGCCATGGTTGAAGAGACCAGCACCGTTGACAAGAGAACCGAGTTATAAGGATAAAGATAAATATTGTTATGTCATAAGAGCTACGGGCATTACATGAGGGACTGTATTCAGCTCAAGGACTATATTGAGGGGTTAATAAAGGATGTGTACCTCCAATAATATGTGCATAAAGACATATAGAAATGGGAAACATAGAAAGAGGTCCAAGATAAAGGAAAACAGTCTCTCAAAATTGTGGATACAATAATTTCACAAACTGAACATGAGAGAACAACCACAAAAAAGAGGAAGATGTATTACTAGAAGCCCATGTTGGAAAAACACCGGGAGCAAGGAACGTCTTCGAATGACAATGGGAGTTTGTCGTTGATATTCAATGAGCTAAACATGGAACATGAAGAGCATCACAATGATGCTCTGGTTATTATGATTCAAGTAAAAAATTATTTACCGAGAAGGGTACTGATTGATGATGAGAGCACAACCCTTGAAAAGATATCCTTGAGAGGTCAAAATTTTCAAGGTCCATCGCAGCCATTGATAGGTTTCAACGGGACCGTGAGTTACTATGAAAGAATTGTTACTCTCCTAGTGAATGTCGAGCCATTCAACCATTTGACGTAATTTGTGGTCCTATACACCTTATCCCCTTACAATGCAATCTTGGGAAGAATGTGGTTACACAAGATGAAAGTTGTTCCATCTACCTTTTACCAAGTGCTAAAGTATCCATCTCTAGATGGAATAATGACGATAAATGGAGATCAAGCTGCTACTTGCATTTGCGCCATAATAGGAATGAAATCAGCCAAATGAAAGCCAACGAATAAGAAGTTGGATGGTCAGGCCGAGTCTACTAGAAAATAGAAATCACAAGAAGATGGGCAAGAAGGCCCGCTAATCCCAAGTTGAGAACTAGGAGAAGAGACTAAGCTTGTGTGTCTCGGAGCGTGGACGCAAAAGACAACTAACATTAAGGCCCACCTAGAGGAAACGAAAAAAATGATAAGTTAATTGACTTTCTGTCGAAGGACAGAGATATCTTTGTGACTAGAACACATGAAATGCCAGGTATTCATGAAAATATAATATGTCACAAGTTGAATACAGATCCTAATGTAAGACCAGTGAAGCAATGGAAGAGAAGTTTCATTCTAGAACCGAATGCCGTGATAAAAAAAAGTGGAGAAACTTTTGAAAATTGATTTTATCCGGGAAGTGGACTACCTAGAGTGGCTTTCCATTGTAGTCATGGTGAAAAAGAAGAATGGGGAATGGATGATCTGTTTTAATTTCACCGATCCAAATAAAGGCTGCCCAAAAGATGACTACTCGTTGCCGAGATGATGGATGTGACTTCGGGACATGGACTCCTCAACTTTATGGACGTCTTTTCAGGATATAATTAGGTGGAAAATATTCCATCATGATCAGAAAAGACCACATTTATAAATGAACAAAGTATTTTTGTTATAAAATAATGTCATTTAAATTGAAAAATACAGGTGCAACTTACCAGAGACTCATGAACAAATCGTATTATACTTAAAGGTATGAGAAAATGACTAGAATCAGCCAAAGGAAAATGGGTAGAAGAATTACCAATGGTACTATAGGCATACATGACCACTCCTAGGGCCACGAGCGAAACTCCATTATCTTTGGTGTACGGAACGAAAGCAGTAATAACTATTGAGATTAGAAGTCCAACCGCGAGATCAAGTCTGAACGAGTATCAGAATGAAGAACTTCTGGAGACAGATCTCAATTTTGGAAGAACGAAGAGGAGCTTTAATCCGCATGGTCAATTATAATAGAAAAATGAGAGCTTACTTTCGGAAAAAAGTTGGAAGACGGGGATTTCAAAAGGGAGATCTAGTCTTGAAGAAGATCTTCCAAATAAAATGAAAACTCGGATCAAATTGGGAAGGGTCATAAATTGTCAGCGGAATTGGAGAAAGTGAATTTTATTATTTCACAACAAAAGACAGGAAGGACCTAACAAAATCTTTGAACGCTACACATCTGAAAAGATATTTTGTCTGAATTGTAAATTTATCATAGTGAATATTTTCTCGTAGTTTTTCTCCCGTAATTGTTTTCCACGTAAACAATAATAGAATTAGGGCCATGGTTCTATAGTGAACCTGAGTCCTTGAGAACAGTTTGCACTTCAACGAGTGTCCATTCTCTAAAGAAAACTGAGGCCACGGTTCTACAATGAATCTAAGTTCTTGAGATTGGGCACTACAATGGGCTCCTGCTCTCTAAAGAAAACTGGGACCATGGTTCTACAATGAACCTAAGTTCTTGAGTGTGGGCAGCACTACAATGGGCCCCCTACTCTATAAAGGAAACTGAGGCCATAGTTCTATAATGAACCTAAGTCATTGAGAGTGGGCGGCACTAAAATGGGCCCCTTTCTCTCTAAAGGAAACTCGGGTCATGGTTTTACAATGAACCTAAGTCTTTGAGAGTGAGTACCACTACAATGGGTCCCTTCTCTCTAAAGGAAACTTGGGTCGTTGTTTTACTATGAACCTAAGTCCTTGGGAATGGATTTTACTAGAATGGGTATCCATTCTCTAAAGGAACTCAAAGCGAATCAAAGTATTTCTCAATAAAACCTAAGTACTTGAAAATGGATCATGTTATAGAAAGCATACGTTCTCTAAAGAAAAGTGAAGTTTAAACCTCTACAAGGCGCAAGTACTTGAGAATAGACTACTACCGAATAAATTATTCTCAAAGGAGAATTGAAGCTTACAATTTTTACAAGTACTTGAGAATGGATATTGCTACGGAAGTAGTTGTTCTCTAAAGGAAAAACTTAAATTTTTGTTTAAAATTTGCTCAAGTGTTTTAGAACGGATTACAATTGGAAAAGCTCAAGTCCCTGAGAATGGATCATAGTTGCTCTCTAAAGGAAAAGCTTAAAATTTTTCTTAAATTTTACTCAAATCCTTGAGAACGGATCACAATTGTTCTCTAAAGGAAAAGCTTTAAATTTTGCTATCTTTGGAGAAAAATTGAAGTGCAACGGACATGAAATTCAACAGAGGTGAGATTGCAAAAGTAAAGTCTTTTCTCATTGATGAAGTACAAGGAGAAAATGAAATGCCAAACTGGAAAAGGAAATTATAAAAGAGAAGGAAAATACAACTGAAAGTAAAATACAGAATTACTACAAAAGCTAAGAAATAAAAATTGTCTCATTGACAATATGGACAACAATGACATCTTTAGTGGAATTGGCAGCCACATCTTCAGTGTTGTTAGAAGCAGCTTCAGTTTGATCAGCAGTGGCTTTAGGAGGATTAACAACTACATCCTCTGTAGAGCCATTGATCTCAAACTCAACATTGAAAGGCAGGTCGCATAGAGGCTTTCTTGGAGATGAACTGTCACTATAATATAGGCTATAGATGACTTGTTCAGCTTAATCATAGGTTGCTTGGTACTCATCCCATACTTCTTTCTCCTTTTCCTCCACAACTTGAATCTTAGCGAGCTCGACTGCCCTCAGTGACTCTTTAGCTACCTTTAAAGACTTTATTAGCTTAAAGTTCTCCACCTTCACAACATATATTTCTTGAGTCTATTTCTTTACAGATTCCCGTACCTCTGTCTTGGTTCTCCTCAACTATGGAGATTCATTTGCGCCTGATCACGAAGGACATCGTGCTCTTGGAGAACATTATGCTGAATAATGGCCTGCAAAAAGAAAAAAACAAGTGAAAAAGCACAAGTGTGAGTAAACAAATTACATATAGAACATAATAGAAACTTGTGAGTAAACATGAAAAGGATAAGAAACATACCCTCATCAAGTCGTGGCTTAGTGAACTGATGTGTTCACCGATACTCATATTGCAGTTTTTCACCGTGTCTGCATCACACAAAATACCCTAAGTAACTATGTGGGAAGAATGGGGATCATTTAGAAAGCTGGCTGATATTGGACCGGGAGGAACGATGGTGTAATGCCTCAAACTCCAAGGGATGAATTTTTTGGTGGACGTTTGAGAATTAGAAGCCGCAGCTGGAGAAGAATCATGTTGAACAACTGGTGGAGGAGGAGCCGGAGGAGGAGTCACTGGATGGATAGAGGAACCCTCATCCTGGATAGTGGGAACGGGGGGAGCCTAGGAAGAACTAGAAGTGTCCATTCTTGGTGGAAATTCCTTCCCCCAATCTCACCTACCATAGTACGTATCCGCTTAGACATCTCCTCAACAACAGTAGTAGGAACTCTTTGAAATAGAGTTTCTTGTTCTTCTTCCTCTTTTTCGAAGTCTTTTGATTCAGAAGAACTCAAAATAGTTATACGGGGAGCTGGATAGAAAGAAGGAATGTAAATACCTCTAGGAAGCATAGAAGGAGGTGATGATGGTGCAGATGTTGAGGCAACAGGAACCATAGTAGATGTAGAGGCTATATCAACTCCCCTTCTAGATCGAGGAGTTTGTACCACTTCTTCCATAAACAACGATAAGCAGTGACGATCTTTTCATTGAATGCCCTTATTGTGAAAGGATTCTTGTTGACTTGTTTGTCTACATAACCAAAAGAAAAAGGAAATGGAAATAAATTGAAATACATCAAGAAGAAGAAGAAAGAACAGAAAAAATGGAAGGAGCTTCAGTGACTTATTTAAGATTTCCCATGCCCTCGGAGTTATCCAAAAATTATCACCACACCAATTTCACCAACGTGGAGAACGTCTCATTCCCATCCTTTGTCTCCCTTTGGAAGATTGGTTATCAACGGTCCCATTTTTCCCGGTCGAGGAGCCAGGTAGTAACTCTCGTCTCGATGTTTAAATATATATAGGTACTGAAGTTCAGTTATTTCTAATCTAAGATTACATCTCCTATTCATGGCCTCAAAATTGAGAACTACCTTATATGAACTCAGAGTAAATTAGGAGGGGACTAAACGATATGTGAAAAAGAACTCTTGAAAAAAAAAAGGAAAAATGAGAAATTTGAAGCCTAATGCAATGTACATCGGGTGGATGGTGATTTCATATGGGGATCTACATGGAACTCCTGATGACTCACTCTCTCCTGATGCACAAAAGGACGTCAGAAGGAAAAGCATCTTGGTAAGAAGTCATAAATTGCATAAACTCAGGATTAGTTTTAACTAAAGGGATAGTGCGCTGAAATTTGGTTCCATCCACCATAACTCTAAGAAATGAAAGAAATGCATAGAAGAATCAGAAGAAGAGATGGAAAACTTACGATATTGAAAGTAAAGAATGAAGACAAAGGCCTTTTAAGTAGGTCGCGGACATGAAGAAGGATTTTAATTCATTTTATAAATGCTGAAAAGATATAATGAAAGGACGTTTGAGGTACTCGAGTGCGAAGAGGTTCATCGAAAAGACATGACTGAAAATGTGCAGTGAATATGTACCGTCGCAACTACTGACGAATAGGGAAGTGACAGCTGCCAAAAAAAGCAGGTGTAGTCTGCCAAAGGTAAATTAAAAAATTGTGCCGAGTTTTTTCAAGGAATATCGAGAATGTAAATGGGAAGATGTAACAGCAAAAGAAAATGAAAACCATCACTGGCAGTGGACAATCAAAGTTGACTGGGAAGCTACGTTGCATGCTTCCAAGAAGCATGTGAGAATAAAAACGGAAGGCGTAATGTCAAAAAAATGATAATCATTATATTTCAACGAATAAAATTTTGTTGATTGTAGTGGAGGCCAATGTACAGTCAAAATCTGACCTTACACGTGAAAAGATCTAGACCGAAGAACTGATTAAGTAATAGATGGAATATGGACCGTAGGATAAGCCAGACGATTATGAAGGAGATCTTCGAAGAGAATATTCTCTGAAGATGTTTTCTCATTGTTTGCTACATAATTTGAGGATTTATTATTATTTAATCCACTTTCATGTCTTAATAGGAGCATGTACAACCTCAAAAATTAATTGAATACAAGTAAACAAAAATTTTTCGAGTCATTTTTCTCTCATTATTTCTCTCATTAAATTATCTTTGTTTTGTTGTTCATTCATAATAGTCCCGTCACCAAAAACCTCATTTACAACTACTAAGATCCTAGCTGATAGGAGAAAGGATGTGTTGCAGGACATTTTCTGTGACATTCACTAAATTAATTAATTCATTTGATCCTGATTGTTAACTGCTGAATAATTATCTTATAACCTTAAAAATAGATCACGATTTATAGTTCTATGTGAAATAAAAAACAGTTAAAGAATGTGTTTATTTTCATTTTTAATTTTGAAGTCTATAAGATTTAGTAGAAATTGATTGCTGGTTGTGGCTTAGATAAAAACCCACTTTTTGATATTCTATTTCCTTTTTGAAATAAGGACCTTGCTCCCAAATGCTCAAATGTAGTATATAATTAATAATGGAAAACTATGTGTGGCAACGTGCGTGCGACGCGGAGTGACGATTAAAAAATTTATTTTTAAGGAAAAAGAAATTTGGAGTCGCCACCAATCATTTTAGGGTGTGATTGGTCACCCAATTTTAAGATGAAAATTTTTTGTCTACAAAAACTCAAAGTTGAATCGGGAGTCGTTTGTGTGTGGAGAAGGTATTAACACCCCACAACACCCAATTTAAATTGGTTACCAAATTTAATCAAATTCTATCCAATTTTTTATTTTAAGGCAAAAGGTTAAAGAGATTCATTTTTGAATATCCCATTTGATGCATTTTGTATCATAGAAATGAACAAAATAAATTACTTTTAATGGGTGGTTCAAAGACCATTGAAAAAAAATTATTTTTTTTGTATTCTTATATCTTTTTAAATCAAAACATTATTAGAGTTATTCTCGGTATTCCAAGAATAACTCCTCAACTCAGTAGTTCGAAAAGTTTGGTATCCCAAAAATCTCAAAGTCCATCGTCGGCCTTTTTTAGTGAAAATTAAATAATAGAAGTAGCAAAATCTAAATCTAATTATTAAAATTATAATCCACACATACATGAACATTAATTATAATAATAAGAGAATAATGCAAGAATCACATTATAAGCATGACGATGCAAGAATGCTAAATAAATAAACATGTAAAGGAAATTAATGTTAATAATTACAACAAAATGGAAGTAAAAGAATAGAGATAAGTTATAGGATGTCAAATTATAGAAAACATAAAATGTTGAGATTATATAAAACATACTAAAAAATTGCAAGGATAAAGTAAAAAGACTATATTATGTAATAAATGAAAGAAAAAAA
>QANY01010717.1:592309-605636 GCA_003255025.1 Datisca glomerata
ATGATAATTAGTTCAAACAAGTGTCACAAAATGATGAACATAATATTTAAAAAAAAAAGACTTTGTAGAAAAATTGAAAATTTCACAACTTAGATATTTGCATAATCTTGTATAGAGGTTTTACTCTCTATTTTATACATTGTTATGTGTGAGAAAGTTATCCTAGGGGGTCTTTGCATCAAATATACATTTTCAACCCATTAAAAGGGTTGATTCACATTTGGTTAATTTTTTCACCCCTCAAAAGCTTTATCATCATCCTCATTAATTAAGTTGATGACAAAGACATCTTAATATCCAACTTATAAAGAAATTATCAAAGCATGAAATTAAAATGTTAAGATTTAAATGAGAAGAAATGATAAAGAATGAACAATCCACTTATGTATAAAAAATACAAAAGATATCAACTACATTCATATGAAGAAGAGAGATGAACAAAATATATTATGAACAAATGTACCAAACAATTAAGCTACTTGAAAAGAAGAAATGGAAGAAGATGAAGATAATAGAAGTGTAGAACCCCTTCCTCTCTCTAAAATCACCTCTCTTTCCCACTCCAACCCCATCTCTTTCTCACTCTAAAAAATGACTTCCCTTTTTTTTTTACTCCCCAAAAGACTTCCCCTTAAGTGAAAACCTCATTCCTATTTATAGGCAAAATTAGGGTTTGTCTTTTTTTACTTTTAGTCTTTTTTCAATTTTTATTTTTTAGTCCTTTTTTTTCAATTTTTACTTTTTAGTCTTTGGACCACTTTTCTTATTTTAGTATTGGATTAGTTTTCAAATTATACATATAGTCTTGGATTATTATAAGAGCCAAAATATAAAGCATGTATATTTCATGCATTAGGCTGGATAAAATATGGTATCTACAGCTGCCCCCATTTGAGCACGCTTCTGATCTCAGAACGTGTACAAAGGCGTAGATAAGTATTTTGATCGGTGCAATAATATATGAAATAGGGAATAGAAACCTTGACTAAATAAGGCTCTATGAGATGGAGCGAAATGGACCTGGATAGACACAGGCTTCGACTTCACTCAATGCGGGTTCGATTTAACTGAGATATTTGAAATGGACCAGGTGCTGACACTGGGCTTCGACCGCGACGAAGTCGGGTTCGATTTAACCAAAGATATTCGAAAAGGAAAATGAACCTGGGTGGATGCAGGCTTCGACCTCGACTCAATTCGGGTTCGATTTAACCACATTAATTGAAAAGGAAATGGACCCGGCGCTGACACCGGGCTTCGATCTCGACTCAATTTGGGTTCGATTTAACCACATTAATTGAAAAGGAAATGGACCCGGCGCTGACACCGGGCTTTGACCTCGACTCAATTCGGGTTCGATTTAACCACATTAATTGATGTTGAAGTTGACTTATGCAATTCTCATGACAACAAAAGCTAGACTAATGCATGCCTTAAATGTTGGAAGGTCATGTGTGAATTTTGAAAGAATATCATTAAGTGATTCATGCACCTGAATTTGTCAGAACAACTAATGTGGTGTATGTCTATGCATTGTAATTCTTGAACATAAATGTAAAATAGTGATTTTGAATGCGTGCATGCTATGCATGATTGTGAACCTTTATAAGGAAATTATATGATGATTTTTAACCATATCCAACACCCTTTAGAACAATCACTTGGCCTAGGATCATGGACTCACCATGAAGTATCGAGCATATTTTTAGGAAAATGATACATCCTTATTTATTAGTTTATGCCCCAGTATTTGGTTCCATGTCAATGGTGAATAATCTCTCTGCTTCTCTTCTGTACTTCTAATTGGGTAATCCTCCAATTTCGCTTTAGTCTTTATCATGCACATATTGACCTTCCTCGTGATGACTTTTTAGATTTTACTTTACAATCAAGTCACCTTTCTTAGTTCCAATTTTTTTTTTTCAATTAGCTTTCAACTAACCAAGTTTATTCTTCTGAGTTATTTCAAGAGTAATTAATGATATCTTAGAACTGAGAGGAATAAGAAATAATGGAAATATAGAGAAGATGAAGTATATGTATTTGTCAACTGGGAAAGAAAGAAGAAGAAAAAAGCTCTTCATTGATGATGAACAGTGTTTACAAACGATGGTTTGGAAAAAGAAAAGAGAAGAGAAAGAAAAAAAATGTAAGAAGAATTTCTCCAGTATTCGAGACAGCTTTAGCATTTTTTTAATTTCATTTTCCCATACTTAGAGTGGTCAAACGAAGTACTTCTTGACTGCATCAGAATTAACCGTGTGCGGTAAATCATCTCCATCCGTGTTTGTTAGCATGAGAGCTCCTCCCGAGAAAGCCTTCTTGACAATGAAAGGTCCCTCATAATTTGGGGTCCACTTCCCTCGGTGATCCTTTTGATATGAGTGTATCTTTTTTAACACCAAGTCTCCTTCCTGGAAACATCAGGGACGTAATTTTTTGTCATATGCGTGTATCATTTTTCTTTGATATAATTGCCCTCTACATAATACAGTCAATCTTTTTTCCTCGAGGAAATTCAATTGCTCATGTCGTGTCTGTACCCACTCTGCTTCTTCTAATTTCACCTCTATTAAGACTCTGAGGAAGGGAATTTCCACCTCAATTGGAAGGACCGCTTCCATGCTATATACCAAAGAGAATGGCGTTACCCCAGTTGATGTTCGGACTGATGTGCGGTACCCATGCAGTGCAAACGGGAGCATCTCATGCCAATCTTTATAAACCTCCGTCATCTTCTCTATGATCCTTTTTATGTTCTTATAGGCTGCTTCCACTGCTCCGTTCATTTTCGGACGATAAGGAGACAAATGATGATGCTTAATTTTGAATTGCTCACATAGTTCTTTCATCATCTTGTTATTTAAATTTGTCCTATTATCTGTGATGATCCTTCCAAGTAGACCATATCGACAAATTATCTCCTTTTTAATAAACTTAACAACCGCACTTCTGGTTACACTTGAATAAGAACTTGCCTCCACCCATTTGGTAAAATAATCTATAGATACCAAAATGAAGCGATGCCCGTTAGAGGCTTTGGGTGTGATGAGACCAATGACGTCTATGCCCCACATAGAGAACGGCCAAGGCGCGGCCATTACATGTAAAAGGGATGCTGGTACGTGAATTTTATCCGCATAAATTTGACATTTATGACATCTCCTGGCGTACTTGATGCAGTCAGATTCTAGAGTTAACCAATAATATCATGCTCTCAAGATTTGTTTGGCCATCATATATCCATTAGCATGAACTCCACAAATTCCTTCATGAACCTCCTCCATGATTTGATTCGCTTCCCTTGCATCAACACATCTTAAGAGCACCATATCATGGTTTCTTTTGTAGAGTATTTCACCATTCAAGAAGAAACCCATGGACAATCTTTTAATAGTGCATTTATCATTCTCAGAAGCTTTGGATGGATATTCTCCATTCTTTATATACTGTTTGATGTCGTAATACCAAGGTCTTGTGTCTGGCTCTTCTTCAATGCTCATACAGTGAGCAGGAAAATCTCACCTCTCAATTTTTATGAGTTGAACTTCTTCTTTAAAGTCTGCAGCAAACATGGACGCTAGAGTATCCAGCGCATCTGCGATTTGATTATTCTCTCTGGGTATATGGTCAAATGAGATCACTTCAAAAGTTTGACTTAACTTAGTGACATGTTTTTTATAAGGTATTATCTTAGAGTCTCTAGCTTCCCATTCTCCGTTTAGTTGTCTTATCACCAATAGCGAATCTCCGTACACTCGAAGCTTCTTTATCTTCATATCATAAGCTGCTTGAATTCCCATGGAACATGCCTCATATTCTGTCACATTATTGTACAGTCAAAGCATAGTTTTGCCGTGAATGGAAAAAAAAATTTCTTTTGGTGATATGAGGATTGCCCCAATTCCATGTCCTACATCATTATATGCACCATCAAATAACATTGTCCACAATTCTGGGTCTAGAGATTCTTCTTCATTTTTGAATATGACTGAAACGCTCTCATCAGGGAAATCAAACTTCATAGGCTTATAATCTTGCATTGGTTGATCTGCCAGATAATCAGCAAGTACGCTTCCTTTAATTGACTTCCTCGTGACATAGAAAATATCATATTCTGTGAGTAACATTTTCCATTTAGCAATCCGTCCAGAAAGTGATGACTTTTCAAAGATATACTTGGATAGGGTTCATCTTTGAAATTAACCAAGTGGTGTGATACAACATGTATTGTCTAAGCCGATGAGCAACCCAGGCCAATGCACAACACGTTTTCTCCAACATCGAATAATTAGCCTCATAATTTGTGAACCTTTTGCTTAAATAGTATATTACTTGTTCTTTCCTTCTAGAAACGTCATGCTGACTAAGTACGCAACCCATGGATTTTTCTGTTACTCTAAGATACAAAATGAGTGGACGCCCTGGAGTTGGAGGAACAAGTATGGGTGGATTTTGCAAGTATTGCTTGATCTTCTCAAAAGCAATTTGAAAATCATCATTCCATCCTTCTGTATCACTTTTGCGGAGAATTTTAAAGATAGGTTCACAAGTTGCAGTTAGGTGTGAGATGAAACGGGCTATGTAATTTAATCTCTCCAAGAAACCTCTAACTTCCTTTTGAGTTTAAGGTGGTGGCATATCAATGATGGCTCGAACCTTATCAGGGTCAACTTTTATTCCTTCCTTACTCACGACAAAGCCAAGTAGTTTCCCTGAAGATGTTGCGAATGTATATTTTATCGAGTTAAGCTTTAACTGGAACTTTCTCAACCGTATAAATAGTTTTCGTAGAGTGACCGTATGATCTTCTCCTTGACGTGATTTGGAAATCATATCATCAACGTACACTTCGATTTCTTTATGCATCATATCATGAAACAATGTTACCATTGCCCACTGGTAAGTCGCCCCTGCATTCTTCAGACCAAATGGCATAACCTTATAACAAAATGTACCCCACAAAGTTATAAAAGTCATCTTTTCACGATCTTCAGGAGCGATTTTGATTTGGTTATACCCCGAAAAACCATCCATGAAAGAAAAGGTTGAATGTCCTGCAGTGTTATCTACTAAGACATCGATATGGGGCAATGAAAAATTATCGTTGGGGATTGCCCGATTTAAATCTCTATAATCGGCGCACACCCTTACTTTCCCATTTTTCTTCAGCACATGGACTATGTTAGCAACCCATTCAGGATATTTTTCTACTTCTAGAAAACCCGCATCTACTTGCTTTTTAACTTCTTCTTTGATCTGTACCAACATGTCTGGTTTCATTTTCCTTAACTTTTATCGTACTGGTTTACTTTCGGGCATAAGTGGCAAATGATGAACCGCGATATCAGTGTCAAGACCTGACATATCTTGGTAAGACCATGCAATGACATCAATATACTTTTTGAGTAAGTCAATTAATTCTTGG
Source organism: Datisca glomerata (assembly GCA_003255025.1). Taxonomy (NCBI): domain Eukaryota; kingdom Viridiplantae; phylum Streptophyta; class Magnoliopsida; order Cucurbitales; family Datiscaceae; genus Datisca; species Datisca glomerata. Next base: position 597,738 of record QANY01010717.1, read on the forward strand.
CGGCCTTGGCTTGTCATAGAAGTGCCGATTTGGACTTCTTTCGTCTCTCCCTCCAATCCCAAATTTATCACCTCCATTAACTCTTGGTATGGTTGAGTTATTTTTTCATCTGACTCTACCATTTTAACATTTCTGGAGATGGTTCAAAATTATCTTCGTCACTGTCACCTGACTCTACGCTAAGAATGGGATTGTCAAAGTTGTTGCTTATGCTCTTGTTTTCAAAATCACCGTTCTCGAACCTGAATCGGATTATTGGATGAAAAGAAGGCAAAAGAAAAAAAATAAACAATGCATGAGTATGGACAACATTTCATAAATGGAAAAAGAAGACATAAAAGGAAGAAACAAAAAGAAACTGGAATTATATTTATCATCAGCAAAAGGAGACGAAACAAGTTTTTAGATTTTCATTCAAAAAGATGACATGAAATAGATGAGAACATAGACCCATAATAATGAAATTCCTAAGGCATTGTGTATAATCATTAGAATTTTGGCATGAACACATTACTCTTGAAAATTCTCGAGAAGCATTGGTAGTTCGGTGACATCTCAATTGTTAAGTTCATGATCTGAATCGTATCGAAAAACCAAGTCCTCTGCACTTAAGCTTGATGATTTTTCCAAGATTTCGGATATTGAAAGCTCGGCGATATCATCTTCAAGGTTGTACTGCTCTACTATAACCGGTTCTTCGAATGAAATTCTTCCACTTCTAAAGGATTTATAAATATGGGGTATGATTGCCATTTCCATATCGAATTCCCTATTTTCAAGCCTAGCAATCCTCTTTTCTTTCTTTTGAGCTTCCACTCTCCCTCTATCAGCCTTGGTCGGTCTATATCCAAGTCCAAACCTTTGCTTATTCTTGTCCCAATCAATTAACTTTTTTATGCCTTGATGCTCACTCTCGAGTCCCTTACATGGCTGGTATCCCCCTTTGATCATCAACCTTGCAACCATCTGAGATGCTTTTGATAGTTTTGGCGTTTGAGAGGGTTTCCCACTAGCAACAAACGTGGTGTTCGCAATCTAAAATGATCGAAATGAGCACTCCAATGCTTCCTTTGCCGCCTTGACATATGACATGGTGGCTAGCTTGGATACCAAAAAATTTTCTTCCCCATATATATAAATGAATTTATGATCCATTTTGAATTTCAACTTCTGATGTAAGGAAGAAGGTACTGCCCCAGCAGAGTGAATCCATGGTCGACCCAAAAGGAAACTGTACGCTGGATTTATGTCCATCACTTGGAAAACAATATTGAATATGCATGGTCCAATTCGAATAGGTATCTCTATGTCTCCGATTACTTCTCTTCGAGTGCCGTCGAATGCTCTTACTATCATCATGCTCGACAGCATATGTGTCGCGTCTACTGGGAGCTTTGCTAGTGTGGATCTTGGCATTACATTTAGAGATGAGCCGTTATCAATCAATACTTTTGCAACAATATAATCCCTACATTGTATAGATATATGTAAAGCTCTGGTGTGCCCAGTACCATTAGCTCGGTGCGCTAATATTTCCCACAATTCCACTCAAATTCTCCACCGTAATGTCATGACAGACATATGCTTGATTCAAAACCTTCAATAATGCTTGGCGATGTGGTTCAGAATTCAGAAAGAGTGACAGTAAGGATATGTGAGTAGGTAAGCGATTAAGTTGTTCAATCACCTTATAAATTCACATACTTCTTCTTCAGACACTGCTCTTTCTTTCTCCGTACCTCTTATTATATCTGGGTCTATCACTTGGCCGCCATGCATTTCTCCTTGGAATTCATGACCATTGTCGCCTTCTTTGGCCTTCCCTTTCCTTTGCCTTTCAAAGGATTTATTAGTTATGGGGAGATCGAGGTCAGACAGATTTAGCTCTTGAGTTTTGTCGTTGCTGCTTGTAATAACCACATATCCGTACATCCATGGTACTGCTCTTGAATCTTTGTAAGTGAACGCACCCGATATTTGAATGGTGATAGGCATCGGAGCATAAGACGTAGTGGTGCGAGTTGACTTTTCCTCGTAATGTATTGTGAGAGGTTTTGGGATATAGGATGACATTTCAATATTAACTTAAGATGATTCTTTAGTTATCATGAGGACTAAAGAGTCATCTTCTTAGTATTCTCTTTCTCCTTTATGACTTATCGTAAGTATCTTTGCATCCAACAACTTTTGCACTTCCTTTTTAAAATCAGCACACTCCTCAATTGTATGCCCCGTCACCTTCTTATGAAACAATCAATCGAAGTCATGCATGGGCTTCCTAGAAATGCATTCATCCTCTGAGTGTGTTGGGTAGGTGTACCCTGCTCTAGAAAGAAGATGGAAAAGTGTTTTCATTGACGTGCTCACATCTTCCACGTCCGTCTTTCCATATGAAAAATATTCCTCAATTGCATTCACGGCAGGATTCCCATGATTTGGTAGAGGGTTGGAATTGATATCTGGATTCCCATTTGCCTTTTTGAAATTCAACCATCTAGCCTTGATCAGTGCCTGTACTCTACCTTTTAATGCCGTGCAATTCTCAATCGAATGTCCCACTGCCCCAGCATGATACTCACAGCGAGCAGTCGGATCATACCAGCTTGGGTATGGTGGTTGTAAAGGTTCATAAGGAATTGTCACCAATTGATTATTCCATATCAATTGAGGTAAGAGTTCTGTATATGACATGGGGATTGGATCATATTGGATAAAACGTTGATTATTTCTATTTCCCCTCAGAGGCTGATCAGCCTGACCAATATTTTACTGGTGAGCCGGTGGTCTGAAACTGGGTCTTGGGTTATTTTGAAATGTTGATTGTTGAGAGTGATAATTGTACGGAATTTGTGAGGTATTAGCCACATATGATGTCGTAGACTTGGGTCCTTCCCCATACTTTGAAAATCCTGATCCCGGGTTCACAGCTTGTGATGGGTACCCGAAATTGATCATATGCACATCCCCTTCTTTTCGCTTCAATGGAGACCCTTTTTTTACTGACGATGTATCTGATATAATTTCTAAAATTCTTCCATTCTTTATCCCATACTCAATCCTTTAACCGATCACTATGATGTTAGAGAAGTTGTTTGAAATGTTTCCAATCATTCTGTCATAGAATGGAAGTCTCAAGGTGTTAATAAACATTTCAGCCATCTCCTTGTCTGACAATGGGGGGTGTACCTGAGCAGCTAATTCCCTCCACCTTTGTGCATATTCTTTAAAGCCTTCTGTAGGTTTTTTCTCCATCCTTTGTAAGTCCAAACGATCAGGGGCTATGTCTATGTTGTACTTATATTGTCTTAAAAAAGCATCTGCTAGATCTTTCCATCTCCGAATATGTTAGTTATCCAATTGGATATACCAACGAGATACGGCTCCCATCAGGCTATCTTGAAAGAAATGAATCAGCAGCTTATCATCATTTGCACAAGCAGCCATTTTTCTGCAGTACATAATAAGGTGACTTCTGGGGCACGTACTACCATCATATTTTTCAAACTCAGGTAGTTTGAATTTATGTGGGATGTTCACATCAGGGACCAAACATAATTGGGTGGCATCAATGGTACCGTATACATCAGATCCTTCAATAGCACGTAATCTCTCCTCCAAAAAGTCCAATTTATCTTTCGATCGTGGGTCATCACTTGGCTTGGTAATAGGCTTATGCATCTTTGGGTCATCAACATCAGTTATGATGATTGGCTCATTAACGAGTTCGCCTTGTGGAGTGAAAGCTTGGTTGTGACCACATGCCATCGTGGATGGGTTGTACCCAGTTTTCCCTGTCTGCATTATTTCCTGGACATTTGGAAATGGATGATGCTGGATATTTATTGGTGGTGAAGCGTGCTAAAACTGGTCAACCTGATGACGTTGATATGTTGGAGTGAACCCAGGAGGGTAAAGTGGAGTATCGTTTGGCAGTTGATTTTGTGATGATTGAGCCCCTTGCGAATTTTCAAAACAGGCCTTTCCCTTACTTGCGGCCAGGAGTTCGAGGACTTTAGACATTTGCTCTTTTAGCTCCCCAATCTCTTCCTTCATTTCCTCTCGTGATTGCTCTCTTTCTTGCTCGTCCATGACCCTAACTTGAGCTCGAGTTCGGTAGGGATGTTGAAGTTGTCGGGCTATCTTTGGAAAATTTCTTTAAAATAAAAATAAAGCAATGAGATGTAGATTTTTGCTAATAAAAAGAAGAAATAATGAGACTAAACTTATGCATGAGAAATGATACTGCGCAAAGTGAAAGTTCTAAAGTAATCAATTTCATTCAATTAGTAGAGCCATCCACTACATTTGAGTATGTAGAAGTCAATTACATTACTTCATAACATGATTTCATACAAAACGACCAAAATGACCCAAATCCCGGTTGACTTCTTCCAAAAATTTAGACAAGTTCTCCCCATTAGGATGGATGGGCAAGACATTTTTCTTCAAAAATGAAGCTTGTTCCGCCAAATTGCCCGCTCTCACAGCCACGCCTTTAAGCCATTCCATAGCCTGCCCAGATCGTTGTCGAATCGCGTTGTACTCTTGTTATAGCAACTGATAACCATATCTCAGTATATCAACATTAGCGTCATTGTTTCTTGCCAACCTTTCCGCCACGTTCTGATAAGTTCTAACTTGGTGCTCAAGGCTTGTGATGACTTTCAATAATTCTTTAGAGTCATTTGTTGACTCAGTCTTTTTAACTTTCTGATTCTCTAAATCAACTTGTAAATTATCAACGATTCGCCGTAAGGCGTCATATTGCTCTTCTAACTCGACGATGTACGCATTTTTCTTATCAACAGTTCCATTCACCTCTTCTAGAATTTCTCGTACCAGTTTATTTTCCCTCTCTAACTTCACTATTTGATCCTCTTGTTCGTAGATTACCCCTCGCAAGTTCTTCTTGTCTTCCACCATCTTTCTAATTTTGTTGCCCAATTGGCGAGTGTCAGTTCTCAACTCTGAGTTTTTCCGCTTTAGATACGCCTGATCCTCAACCTTATTTCTTAACTCTTTGAGTCGTTCTTCAGCTTTGATTCTGTGTTTCTCAGACAAATTCGCCTCGACTGCTAGTCGTTTGTTTTCTTCCAAAAGGGCTAGAAATTTTTGACGCTCCTCATATAACTCATCTAGCTCCTCCTTTTTAGCAATCTTTTGATGAACTTCCAGTGATTTGGCTGATGGTACATCCTCAATTGGTAAGGCAATAATTATTTTATTTCTACTCTCAAGCCATGCTTCATACTCCTTTGTGCAGTTCATGCGATTCTTTTCATTTCGCATCCTTCTTGTTATTTTCCAAGCTCCAATCAGCTGTTGTAGTTTTAGTTCAATTTCTTGAGAATCGTAACTAACCTCAATATCCTTCAATGCATGCGTGGTGGGGACAAACTGTCTCATGTATAATTGACGGAGTGCCATTAGCGGAGCATAACTAGTACAACCCCATGGTCCCTGGAGCGGAACCCATTGAAAATCACCACATCTGTAGATCATTGGTGTTAACAGCATCCAATGGGCTTTCCAAATAACATTCTCATCTTTCAACTTGGATAGTATGAGAGCCAAGCCCCTTTTTTGGGAAACTGCGGATTCCATTTGGCCATTCCTAATTCTGCAATAGGGATCCTCGTCTTCATCCATGGACTTGAGAACTTAACTTGAGGACACTTGAAATCTAGCGGACATCTTAGATGACTGAGAATCCAAATACACAAAAGAGTTGAGGAGCCCATGAACTTTCCTTTTCCAGCCACTCGGATGTGATTCAAAGAAGGGATAGTCTCAGCGAGAATTGAGATAACAGGGTTAACACCATGTTCAACTTGAAGGAAAATTTTTATCACTTTATCATCCATATAACCTTGGATCTTTGGAAATAACACGGCGCCGTAAATACACAGAGCATAAAAAGCCATGCCTTTATCCTCCTTTAAGAAATTCTGGGTGAGATCTAGGAGGTAATCCAACGGCACACACTCATTTCCCCCTTTAATTTTCAAACTTTTCTCAATCTCAGAAGCATGGACAGTACCCAAGAGCTTAGACAAAGCTCTCTTCAACGTGAGCTTTTTGTCATAGTTATAAACTTTGTCGGCATTTTGTAACGGGACATTCAGTAGTGCTTGATATTCTTAAATTGTGGGAGTAAGATCAATTATTCCGAAGGTGAAACATCTATAATGAGGGTCCCATAAATGTATTAAAGCTTCAAGGACGGGAACGTTGACTACAATGTACAATAGATAAGATATGTGACCATATTTTCCAACAAACAAGTTTTTCTGCTCTGATGAAAAATCCTCCCATATCTTCTTCAACCTCTTCAAGTTAATGCGTGAGAACTTTATCTTAGTGATTGATGGTAGAAGAACAACTTCTTCCTTTTTCAGACAATCTCCTTTATGTTTCTGCGATTCCTCTGACCATTGGGCTACCGTAACTTGATCTTCTATCACACTCGAAGTGGGAGTCATGGTCTCTAAAATATGAATAAATTGAATACTTCTTTATAATCCCATTACGCAGCATTATGCATGTATGCAAAACAGAAAGATGAAGTTAGAAGCAAAACAATGAAGAGAAGACATGTTTAAGTGACACAAGACATATATACATGCACAAAATTGATCATGATTTTAGCAGAAATCTAACGTTGGTCATGATGTGGGCTCTAAAAACATAATACATGTGTGGTTGGGATCCAAAAATCTCTTAATAGGCTCTCAGGTTGTCCACACTATTATCTGAATAGAGTAACAGGGGCCCCCAAACGGTGTCCCGAAAGGGTCAAACTGAGTGAGAACTTTCATGAGCCTGCACGGGAACCTCAATTCCACAAAGGTATTCCACTACTCATTCTCGCTAATTCTAAAGGGAAAGCCCTGGTATAGGGCTAGTGTGTATGTGTGAAAGTAAAAATTATGTAAAAAAATATACTTCGTAAAAAAAAACTTATGTACAACTACAGTCACGAAAAAATTAATAAATCATATAAACGAAACAAGAACCAATACAAAAGGATAACATATGATGGAATTTTGGCTTGACTCTCTATTGATCTAAAGATGGTTAGACCAATTGTTAAAGTCCCCAGTGGAGTCGCCAAGCTGTGGCAACGTGTGTGCGACGCGGAGTAGCGATTAAAAAATTCATTTTTTAAGGAAAAAGAAATTTGGAGTTGCCACCAATCATTTTATGGTGTGATTGGTCACCCAATTTTAAGATGAAAATTTTTTGTCTACGAAAACTCAATGTTGGTTCGAGAGTCGTTTGTGTGTGGGGAATGTATTAACACCCCACAATACCCATTATAAAATGGTTATCAAATTTAATCAAATGCTATCCAATTTTTTATTTTAAGGCAAAAGGTTAAAGAGATTCATTTTTGAATGTCTCATTTGATGCATTTTGTATCATAGAAATGAACTAAATAAATTACTTTTAATGGGTGGTTCAAAGACCATTGAAAAAAAATTATTTTTTTGTATTCTTATATCTTTTTAAATCAAAACATTATTAGAGTTATTCTCGTATCCCAAAAATAACTCCTCACCTCAGTAGTTCGAAAAGTTTGGTATCCCAAAAATCTCAAAATCCATCGTCGGCCTTTTTTTAGTGAAAATTAAATAATAGAAGTAACAAAATCTAAATCTAATTATTAAAATTATAATCCACACATACATGAATATTAATTATAATTATAAGGAAATAATGCAAGAATCGCATTATAAGCATGACGATGCAAGAATGCTAAATAAATAAACATGTAAAGAAAATTAATGTTAATAATTACAACAAAATGGAAGTAAAAGAATAGAGATAAGTTATAGGATGTCAAATTATAGAAAACATAAAATGTTGAGATTATATAAAACATACAAAAAAATGCAA
>QANY01010717.1:605885-627858 GCA_003255025.1 Datisca glomerata
ATCAAATGTACACTTTCAACCCATTAAAAGGGTTGATTCACATTTGGTTAATTTTTCCACCCCTCAAAAGCTTTATCATCATCCTCATTAATTAAGTTGATGACAAAGACATCTCAATATCCAATTTGTAAAGAAATTATCAAAGCATGAAATTAAAATGTTAAGATTTAAATGAGAAGAAATGATAAAGAATGAACAATCCACTTATGTATAAAAAATACAAAAGATATCAACTACATTCATATGAAGAAGAGAGATGAACAAAATATATTATGAACAAATGTACCAAACAATTAAACTACCTTGAAAAGAAGATATGGAAGAAGATGAAGATAATAGAAGTGTAGAACCTCTTCCTCTCTCTAAAATCACCTCTCTTTCCCACTCCAACCCCTCTCTTTCTCACTCTAAAAAATGAATTCCCCTTTTTTTTACTCCCCAAAAGACTTCCCCTTAAGTGAAGACTTCATTCCTATTTATAGGCAAAATTAGGGTTTGTCTTTTTTTACTTTTAGTCTTTTTTTCAATTTTTATTTTTTAGTCCTTTTTTTCAATTTTTACTTTTTAGTCTTTGGACCACTTTTCTTATTTTAGTATTGGATTAGTTTTCAAATTATACATATAGTCTTGGATTATTATAAGAGCCAAAATATAAAGCATGTATATTTCATGTATTAGGCCGGATAATATACGGTATCTACACTATGTAATGGTAAAAAAATTTAGTTAGTAATCGTTTGATATAAGATTATAAGTAAATGATTTTTAAAATAAGATTGTTGAAATATGATCGTGAAAAAATATATGTCTCGAAAGTTAAGATTATTTTATCTGTTAACACTTGAGAATATTATGATGTAATAGTGAGAATGTAATTACTTAATTTATTTTGATGGTATGAATAAGAGAATATTATAAATATCATTGTCAATTTTTAATTTTACCCTCGGACCAATTTTACCCGGACAAAATAAAAAAATTCGTCTCTTTCATCCCTAAGAAGATGCTGGGTTTAACCATAATCCCCAGTCTCATATCGCAACTTTCAGAAAACTCGTTCAATTACCCAAAAACTCAATTTTGCTGTTCACTTCGTCCAGTCTCTCAATTCACCATCCGGCAAGACGTTTCACAATCGACCAATGGCCAATACTAAATCACTACAAACTGAAAATGCACAAAGCATCTAGAAAACTTGGCAATCTAAGAAGAAAGACCACCTCTGTTATATCATACTTCCTTTAAAATCTTTTCAAAGCCAAACTTTTCAATACCCAAGCTTCAAAGCTTCAATACCCAGATTTCCATCAAGCTTTCAATCCACTCCCTCCTCGCCCTTCTCACATCCTAATGCGACCGAGCCTGACTTAATGGTACCTAATTTTGACCTTGAATTGATAAGAAATTATCAGGTCTTGTCCTATTCCTGCAACAATCGTTTGGCTTCTCATGTTTCTCTGCTGCTGCTTAAGTAAAGAGGGTTTTGAGTGAGGGAGGAGGATAGTTTATGGCATATAAAGAAAATCAAAAGTTAAAATAGGGATGCAATGAATGACAATGCTCCTCAATTCAGAAGGATATCAAGATACTCTCAAAAGAGGTTATCTTGACATTCGAGTAATATTTAAACTCTCTAAAATTTTGAAAGCAAACAAGGTAATCTCTTATTTTCAAAAGAGGTTATTTTGGTATGAGATTGTGAATAAATAATTTTCAGAATAAGATTGTGAAAAAATATATGTCCGGAAAGTTAAGATTACTTTGTTTGGTAAAAATTGAGAATGTGATGATACAATAGTGAGAATGTTAAAATATTTTGTTTCTTTTAATGGAATATACAATGGAATGTTATAAATAAAAGAAAAATTTATTTGAGTATGTCAGACATCAAAATACCGTTCAAATCTGGGGGTTATCGAGATGCTCTCAAATGAGGGTATCTTCACATTTTGAGTATCTAAAACTTCTCATAATTATCATTTTAAACAAGGGCGTTTCTCGCTTTTCCTTATATACCAGGTATTTTGGCATATATACCTGCATACCAAACACACTCAAGAAAAATGAGAAGGAATTTAACCTTACCATATTGGTTTCTTCGGTTATCATATCCACCATACTAGGTCCATAATTATTTAAAGCTATTAGGGCGAAAGCTCTCCCTTTATATAATATAGTGAGAGACATAAGTCACCAATCACTCTTTCTTTCCAAGTGCTCCTTCACACTTTCTGAGCGACACACTTTTCCAATATAAGTTGATTCTATCCTATGTCACGTCTTTAGTAGAGATAAGAAGCTATAGAGCTAGGTGTACACCGCCACGTTGAGACTCTATTTCGAAAGTTAGATTACCACCGGCTTTCAGAAGAGGGAAAGATCACTCCTAAATGCAGTCGTGATCTTATATAGGATACCAGCAGAGCGAGAACTTATCTCTCTATCGCAACCGCTTAACCATTGAAGAATTGGATTCCCAGCCTGATGGATCCAGTGCATGATCCATAGGGGGTCTTGATACTCACTGGTAACGAACAACAGGAATCACATACGAAAGTGCACAACAGTATGTCAATCCACCGGTGAAGATAAAGGCACATCTTGAGAAATAATCTATAAAATGCTCGACGAAGGGCCATAGAAGTGCGCTTTTAAAGTGCATTCATCAGGCCTTGAAGTGAAGGTCACTGGGGCTATGAGACCCGATTGTGCATAGGAATTAGTGCTAGAAGTCCTAGTAGTAAGCAAAAAATGAAAAGTAACCCCAAGCTTATTCATAAGCTAAAGATAGCCAAGATGGATGGAATAGGGCTAGTCTAAGACAAGATAGACCGATCTCTACTCTCCTACTCGCGTTTACAAGGCTTCCCACTCACTCTATTGAGTGACAACCCTTGTTCTTCTCTATTCTCTGATAATTTCCAGATGTAAAGAAAATCATCTGTAAGTCACCAACCAATTCCGAAGAAGAATGACAAATGAGAGAGTCATACTGTCTCATCAAGGTTAGCCCACGATCTTATAGTGACTGAATCTTGTTCTATATTTATCCCCAACCCTTTCTTCTTCTCTCTCTCTCTTTGATCCTCCTAGCACTTTTCCTACTCCTTTCATTATCATTTCCACAACCATTCCCATTCCTCCTGTGTCGGCCCCAATTCCGCCGGGCCCAATATCATCAGATGTGACTTCTCCATCCATTCCAGTTTATTCATAATTGACTCCTCTTCCTATAGCAAGTGTTAATGCATCCACCAATGTGGATTAGAGTCACCACAAACTTCAGAGTTTCAAGAAACAAGTCTTTTTTACCCTACTCAAAAGATGAAGAAGGCATGACCTCTACCAACAGGATCTGGTCGAGACAAGGCCTATTGTATAAAGGCCCAACCCTTGCGAGATTTAGAGCCATAATTTAATGTTTTATCCTTTTTTGTAAGACCCGATGGATACCGGGAAGAAGAGACTCTTTCAAATATTTAGTAGGGTAAGGGCTTAGAATCGAAGACAATTCACAAGAAAGAAGAAGTCAGTGAGTCTAATGGCCTTCTTGATATAATATGCTAATTTTTCAAGAATAGGTGGTTTGAGAATATGTTGTTGCCTTTGAAAGAAGAAGGTGTTAAATAAAGAAAAATGCAATAGTAGGGGGTTGGGTTTGAAAGAAGTAGTTGTAGATGTTATGAACTTAACTATATTGCTGCATTCCGTAAAGTCTTATTCTCTTACAAAAGAAGGTATTCTCTTCTGAAAAGAAGAGATGGATCTTCGGGTAGTTAGCAGCAAGTAGTAAATCTGGGGCTAACGGGTCTCAATTTTGTCAAGTATCCTACAAAGAGACTCCCGAGAGCCAGATAGTTAGATTAGCTGGAGCACCCTAAACCGGCAACAACAAGACCAACCAAAGAAATAGGAATAGAAAATGGGACTCGATTGAACGTATCAATATACATTTCCTTTCTATCAACTAAAGTCTATTTGTTTCCTCTGTAAAAATTAAATGGCAAGAACTCATCTTGGGCAAAACCCCCTAAATAACTCATTTCGTGGATCAAGAAATTCAACACTGGAGTGTAGCACAGGGCTTCCTCTTTGAGTGGAAGTCCTAGCGGAACGGTCAACTAGAGTGAACAATTAGAATTGACTAAAGAAACTAAAGGAGAACAGTCTCAGCGGAATGGTCATCTGTTAAAAAAATCCATATACTTACTGGAGTGGTCGAAGTGCTCCCTAAAACAAGCACGAAGAAAGGGTTATGAAATAACTCGTATCAGGAGAGGAGTAAGAGGCACACCGTATGACTTTTTGTAGGAGCAAGTCAGCTTCGGTAGTGATACTAGCTTCAAAGGAATTAGTAGTATGTCTTGAATAGGAAAACATTCAAAATGTATGAACTCAACCCCTGTTCAAGAGCTTGAACAATGAAGTGAAAAGCCATGATATTAGGAAAATGTAGTTTTGGTCACTACTATGGCCCTGTTTACCAACATTTCATATAGTTGGTGGATCGGGTCATCGAATCATATTTTCTTCCAAAAAGAAGAATTTGGTATAGATATGATTGAAGAACTAGGTTCTTCATATATGGGCAAGCAATGGCACTTTGAATGTAATCAGAGGCTGAGGTAATGTGTAATTGTTATTGGAATACGGAAAGTCAGAAGACAAATGTTGATATTTTCTTTTTGTACCTTAAAAGAACCTACTCTGGATGAGAAGAGCCTTGACTTTCTATTATATTAGTAAGGCGCTAGCGCGCTACTTCTAGCAGCTTGCTTCAAAAAGCTTGACTAAGAGGGCTTATTTTATAGATTAAGAAGTGAGTAAGGGGCTTCTTCTTAGCGCTCAAGTAAATTAGATTCTGACCAAGAACAAAAGCCTGAGGATAGGGTGTCAATCGGCAGGGCAGCCTGCCTTCCTTTTATAGGAGTAAATTTTATAAGAGTAGGGGCGGATCGCTTGGCACCTGGAGATATAGGCGTAGCGCAGGGCAGGATGGACGAGATAAGAATTCAATTCAAGAGTATACTTTGTTTGGGTTAGGCGAAGTCCAGAGGTGGAGCGAGAGACCTCCATGTCAAGAAAGTCATAGTTGCCTGTTTAGATTCCCGATTATTAGTAAGGTAAGTGGTAAACGTTCTATGCTAAGGCCAATTTTGATACTTCAATTCCAGAGTATAGGATACTCAATGAGAAGGAGACTAGGGGAAATAGAACTACAATCCGTCTACTTAGTCCCAATACTCCTTCTCAATAAGTAAGGTAGGAGTAGCTTGATGTTTAGTTCTAGTAATCAAACTAGGCTCTTTGTTGGTTATTCATAGATCTAGAGTTCTCTTCTATTGCTGATTTAGCTCTTTCTATATTAAATTACGCAATCAAGGCAAGAGCACATACATATAGAGAGGAGTAAAAGATGTGTCCATCGCTATCGCCCTATTCTCTTCTCTCCCAATTGCCTATTCTTTATAGATGATGGGGAGTACCTTAGCAGTAGCTTCCAACACTTAAGATTGACCTCCTCCACTCCTTGCTTTTCTGAGAAGCCCTTTACGACTATAAGGAAGAAGAGGTTGTTCACCTTTTTCAACTTAGCTACTTAAGTACTAATGAATACTAAAGTAAAGGCGAACGTCATTCTATTGTACAACTACTTAATCTTAATAGTACAACAAATGCCGTACTACTATACTAAAGTACCAAGGAAATTGAAGCAATGTTTTATCGATATTCAGGAATTGCCCACGCGACCCCTCATCCATTAGTACATTCATTAAGTAATAAATGTTATATTCAGAACCTCTTAAATCAAAGCCTTACTAGACTAGATAGGGGGAAAAGAGGAGCTGTGAAATCTATTCTTTTTTTTTCCTTTTATCTCCAGAAGCATCCCTGCCTTAAGAAACCTACGCAGTGCTTCGTCGTAGGCTCCAAGTGTGGCTGCTCTTTGAAGTTCCTCGTAGATAAACCTAACTACATCAGGGTCCTCCTCGTAGGACAAGTAATGGACCAATAGGACCTCCTCAGAAGGAGTGGCCGCATAAGCTATTGTTATCTCCCATTTAAGGGATAACCAAATGACTAGGAAATATGGTATGAAGAATCTCGGTTCACGGAATTACTAGTTCTTAAAAAAGAGTTGCCATATCTCTGGTTATGGGGGTCTGTTGATTCAGAATCACGGGATGGGTAGATGTAACAGATCATGAATCCATTTTATTTTACCCTTGTCACTCTATCTTTGTCAGTGTCATCTATAATTAGAATGACTGATGAATTAAAGTAAAATGGTCTTTTTTCTTATCTTGCAAAAATGGAAACTTAGGTCAATTTTTTAAAAACAATTATGAGATTTTCAAGATATAATAACTACGTAGATAATTTAGCTCCTTCATGCCTACTATAACTAGTTATTTCGGTTTTATATTGGCGGCTTAAAACTCTTATAACCCAAGCTCCCTTTATTGGTCTCAACAAGTCGAGAAGAATTTGAGATTCAGTCAGTGGTATTTTGAAAAAGTTTTAAGTTCATATAAACAATAAGTCTTGTATATATGAGAATTTCAAGACACTCACTGCACTAACAAAATCTAAGTAGTATTTTTTGGTTAAACAACATCTTTTTAATCTAAAACATTTAGAGGATATTCTCAAAAAATTTAATCGAACCTGATCACAACAGGCTTCAACCTCATACAAGTTAGGTTCCACTTAACCGAAGTCTATTTGAAATGAAACAGACCTAGATAGACATGAGCTTCAACCTCGAATTAATCAGGTTCAGTTAACCAAAGATAATTAAAATGAAACAGACTTAGATAGACACAGGCTGCGACCTCATCTCAGGTTCCATTTAGCTGAAGTTAATTAAAATGAAACCGACTTGGATAGACACAGTCTTGAACCTTAACTCAATTTGAGTTTGATCTTGAAGATATTTGAAATAAAAATAACCTAGATAGATATAAGCTTCAACCTCGACTTAATTTAGGTTGAATTGAATCGATGATATTTGAAATGAAAGAAACCTAAATAGACATAGATTATTTGACCTTAACTTAGTTTAGGTTTGATTTAAACCAAAGATGTTTGAGCTAATTTATGCAAGCTTCATATGATAGCAAGAACTAGATTAATATGTAGGCTATAAATGTTGGTAAGTCTTGAAGCTCAAAGAAATATTCTTAATGATTTATGAAGTTGAATTATATCCAAGCAAGCGATGTGATGCATGTCAAATTCTTGACTATACATGCAAATGTAATGATTTTGAATGTGTTCATGTTATACATGATTGTGAATATTGTACGAAAGTCTTGTGATTTTTTTAGAATCGGTCATTATGGTCATCTCACTATCATTTAAAATAATCGTTTGACCTAGGATCATGGATTGGCAAGGAGATACCAAGCATATATTTGAGAAAATGATGCATTCTTCTGCATTGGCTGATACCCAAGTATTCAGTTATGCGCCCAAGGTGGATATATACAAATAATTTCTCCTTATTTTGTTCCTTCTTCACTTCCAATTGTGTAAACATCCAAAAGTGTTCTTTAAGTTGTCACTATGTGCATACTGTGTTGCAACTATAGCCCTACCTTCTTACGTATGGTGCTATTTTCATACTTTCACCATGAATGCAATTCTTCTTCTTTCCATCAGATCTGCTCCAATATTTCAACTTTATTTCCATGATAGAGGCAAATGAAGAAGCTTCTTTTGTCTCGATTCATCTTGTGAACGTCAAAACACATTTTTTAAGTTTTTAGTGTGCCTATGATGCCTTGGCATTACGGAAGGAATATAAAGAAATAATGTAAATAATAGAAATACATAGTTTATTTTGATGATCCTTCCAGGGTGACCATAATGACAAACTCTCTCTTTTTAGGAATTTAACAACTGCACTTCTAATTACGTTTGAGTAAAAACTTGCTTCTACTCATTTCATAAAGTAATCTCTAGAAACAAAAATGAAATGATGCTCGTTATAGGTTTTTGTTTTGATAGGCATAATGACTTCCATAACTCATATAGAGAACGGCCAAGCCACAACCATAACATGTAAAGGGGATGTTGGTACATGATTTGACATTTTATGGCATACTTGATGAAATTAGACTTTAGAGTCAACTAATAATATCATGCCCTCAGAATTTGTTTAGCCATCGTATGACCATTTGCACGGATACTACAAATTGCTTCATGAATATTTTCTATGATTTGATTTTCTTCTTCTGTAATAACACATCTTAAAAGCACCATAATGTGATTTCGTTTGTAGAGTATTTCACTATTCCACAAGAGACTGATATATAATCTTTTAATAGCATGATTATAATTCTTAGAAGCTTTGGATCTATGTATCTCATTCTCTATATACTTCTTGATATCATGATATTATGGTCTTGTGTGAGGGTCTTCCAATGCTCATAAGTAAGGAAATCTCAGATCTCAATCTTTATAGGTTGTACCTCTTCCTTAAAGTCAACAATAAGCATAATAGTTAAGGTCACTAGTGCATTTGCCATTTGATTCTTCTCCTTGGGTATATGATCAAATGAGATCACTTCAGAAGTTTGGCTTCACTTGGATACATGCTTGTCATATGGAACCAACTTGAAGTTTCTAGCTTCACATTCCCTATTTAACTGACGTATTACCGATAATGAATCTTAGTATACTCAAAGTTTTCTTATCTTCATATCACGAGTCGCCTGAATTCCCATAAAACATGCTTCATATTCTACCACATTGTTTGTATAGTCAAAGCATAGTTTTGTCATAAATGGAAACACTTTCCCTTATAAAATATGAGGATTGCCCAAATTCCATGTCCTACATCGGTTAACGCTCCATTAATAAAATTGTTCATAATTCTAGGCCCACAAATTCTTCTTATTTTCTAACACGACTAAAACATTCTCATCAAGGAAATCAAAATTTATACGCTGATAATCATGTACTGGTTGATTTGCTAAATAATCAGGCGAGTACACTTCTCTTTATTTCTTCCTAATAACATAAACAATGTCATATTTTGTAAGCAAAACTTGTCGTTTAGCGATCGTTTCATGGAGTGATGGTTTTTCAAAAACTTTGACTAGGTCCATTTTTAAAATTAACCAAGTTGTGTAATACAACATATTGTGTCTAAGTGACGGGCATTCCAAGTTCATGCGCAACATGTCTTCTCTAACA
This sequence comes from Datisca glomerata, assembly GCA_003255025.1. Taxonomy (NCBI): domain Eukaryota; kingdom Viridiplantae; phylum Streptophyta; class Magnoliopsida; order Cucurbitales; family Datiscaceae; genus Datisca; species Datisca glomerata. The sequence goes on from QANY01010717.1 coordinate 615,090, forward strand.
TCAAATAATTAGCGTCATAATTTGTGAATCTTTTTGGTGAATAGTATATTGCTTGTTCCTTCCTAAATGTGTCATGCTGACCAAGTTCACATCCCATTGACTTTTCGATACAAAATAACTGGTTATCCTAGAGTTGGGGGGTACAAGTATAGACAGATTTGGCAAGTATTGCTTGATCTTCTCAAAAGCTTTCTGGTAATCATCATTCACGTTGGGAGCTATGCACTCAAAGCATGTGTATTGACATTTTGATATGAAATTTAATGAGGATTACATTTTTCTTATAATTGTTCTTTCAAATTATTGTTGAATAATTTATATAAATATCTAAAACTTTCATATTCATTCATGAGAATATGGTCTTGTATTAGGTAGGAGAGGATTAAAATCATAGATAATGAATAAAATTGTCAGCAACATATTAAAGTATGTAATCTTTAATGAATGGTTGTTAGTATGGTTCACTAAGTATTATGAATGCGTGTGATCTAGATCCGGATCATTGATGTGCATAGACATCTTAGTGAAAGTAATTTATATAATGAGATTATATAATAAAGATTTAATACACATCAATTCGATGATCATATATAAATCACTCTGAATCCTAAGTAGTCATGAACTCCTATACATGTCGACTGAATATTTTGATTCACTCGTTAAAGTTTGTTTAAAAAATAGGCTATTGACTTTTTGGAGATTCAGTGATATGCATGGTTGGGAATATGATCTTACAAGATTTGAAATCCAAGCTTTCCTAACGGATCGTATATTTGTTCTCTTAAGTGCTAATTCTGGAACTGAATGGTTATTGAGCTCAAATTTATAATAAGATTATAAATTAGCCATTAACTAGTGGATTAATGGTTCTTAACGATCAAGGGGTAATTAGAAGAGTGAAATAGTAATTTTGACCAGTTCTAATCTACGAACCAATAATTGGAGGATAGAACTACATGAATTGATTATATCAGTGGACTACACGAGAATCCTCTATAAATACAATCTATAAACTTTAAGGATGCAATTCAATATTTATAGTGGAGTAATAATGGAATTAATAAATAAGATTATTTAATTAAAGAATTTAATTAATAATTTGGAGCTTAGGATTATAGGTCAATGGTCCCCAAGTCACATCTATACTACACACTCTAGGGTATGGATATTTCTGGATATGAGAAACTGACTAACTTACAAATGAATTTTTATTCTAGGGCAAGTACATAATTATGAGATAATTAGGTGTGATTAATTGATTAAAAATTAATTAATTTAATTATTTATATATATAAATGTAATTTTCGGAATTAAAATACTTATAAATAATTATCGATTATTTTAAATTAACAATAAGTGAGACAGAATATCTAATTTGTGAATCAGATAATTAAATTATTACTGGATAATATTTTGGATCAACTCAATATATTATTTGTGAAATAAAAGATAATTTAGTTGATAGGGGTAATCAGATATGTTAATTTTGAATTAACTGATATCTAGATGTTTATCAGATTAAAATAAATATTTAATTTACAGTAATTACCATGAGTCAATTACTGATTGGGGATTAGAGATTGACATGAACTACTGTAGTGCCATGTGACATTACAGTAGCGGTGGTGCAACACTATAGTACCATGTGGCACTGTAGTTGTGCACCATTATACAGTGAGTCCAATTGTATTGGATAATTTGAAATTAATTATTATTTTTATTTTTTAATTATCCTTAAATATCTTATATACCATTATCTAGGATAAGATACAAATTTTATTCTAATGATAAGAGTTAATCAGATAATGAGTTAAATAATCAGAGAATCAGTTCATCAATTGAGAGTTGAGAGAAGAACACAATTTTTTAAAAATCATTTTTTCTACGATTAAGAGTTAACCAAAATCTCTAAAAAAATCATCATCACGTTCTTTTAGATAATCATCTTACAAAAAGTCTTTCTTAGTAAAAATTTTAAATCTCATGTGTTGAGTACATCTAGAGATAGAAAAGTGTCATCATTATATTCTACGTGCTCACACACATCCTAGTGCATTGAGGATTGACTTGGAAGATCTTGGTGTGGGTCTCGGAGTCTGCTGATTGTTGGAACAATTTTGTGAGAACAGAGAATCGTTCGGTTTCACGAGGACACTTGATTTAGACTACAAATGGTATATGTTCCTAACCTTCTATGTTGTTTATTTATATATAAATATATAATGGATCCTGAATGATTCAAAAAGAGTTTTCAATAAAAAGTTTTTTTGTTATCGTAGCGTTGCGTGATTTTGTTTTACTAAAAGATTCGATTTTTATTAAAAAAAATATTTTTTTAAAATGGCCATGCGCCACACGCTTCAGCCACGCACGCCTCGCGGTGACCAACAAGTGGTATCAAAGCGGTCTTTATATATTTATATGTTAAATGTTGTGTGGGTTTTCTTGTATTATTCGTATAATATGAGATATGTATGAATGAATGGATAGTTATGTTTTTTGAATGTATGAAAAATAATGGATCGTTAATTGTATGGTGATTATTGGGTTAGACTTTGTTCTTTAATTTTTTCCTTAGATCTTGCGAGAAGACGAAGAACGCACGAGACGAACGACGGAGGAAAAAGAAAATAAATATAGAATTCCAGCGGTAGCACCGAAAATTGGACTTCTGACGCTGGCGCCGCCGATTCTGGATTATCGGCAATCTCGCAGGAATTTACTAGTCTAGCAACATTGCAGGAAAATCAGTGCCGACGGCCGGCGGTAAGAGAGTCCTATCGTTGGTGGAAATTATCGTCACATTTAGGGAAGTTTTGTAGAAACCCTGATACCAACCAACCTATCGCAATAGAGTTTGATGATAATCATATATCTATCTATTATCCTTTTAAATTTTTAAATTATTGTAATTTTTAATTTATAATTTTATGAAAATTAGAAATTAATAGGTTGATTGAGTTTGACCCAAGTTTGACCAAATCAAATCAAATATTTATTTGACTGATTCACAGTCAACTAATTTTAAAAAGATAATTAAATAAATTAATTATAATTAAGAAAAATATTTTTTCTTAATTAAATCAATTTTTGTTCAAAACTTGAAAATTATGAAGATGGACACCAGGAGGAGAAAGTAATATTTGAGAAATATGTATTCTTGAAGTCCGTTTTGTAATTTTTTTTTATTTCAAGGGTTGTAATTTAAAATACCCAATAGTCACTCGGTCTATTATTATTTTATTTAATTTTTAAATAATTGTTATGTTTGATAACATGTCCATGCATTAGTCGATCACATGCCATACATGAAAATCCTACAACAGATTTATTTAATCATGCATATCATCAGTAAAAACATGTTTTATTAGGATTGTCCTAATATGTTTATATGGATTATTTTACGAAATTAATTGCATAGAAACAGCTAGGTTTTATTTAGTTAAAACTTGGTAATCACACCACACTAAGGCTATATTAACTTTTAGGATAACCGACTTTAGTAAAAGAGTTTTGTTAAAGTTTGATGAATATAATTAATTATTTAATCTAAGTTCATCTAATTATCACTTAGACGCTTTAGAAGGTTAAATGAACTTAGACCAATAAGATTGACATTACCGATTATTAAAATATTCATAGGGTTATTATTTTAACTAATAATCCTAAAATAGTGAGTGGAAGAAGGTTAACATGTCAATGTAACTTATGGTCTCCATCATTAGCACAACACCGTGAGGTGCAGTAAGGGCCTCGAGATGGTTTTATTTTCATCCCCCTAAGGAAGGTTTCGAGTTGTACCAATACCAACATTGGACTTCTAAAGAAGATAGGAAGAAGTGATGTAGTTTAATTTTGATCGACCCTAAGGCAACATATTCTAAATCAAGTCATAGAATCCGAAATAATGGGTGACACTCACAAAACATAATTAAGCTTTCATGTGGATAGTTGTGACTTGAACAAATAAACGATATTATTGTTAAAAAGAAAATATGAGATATTTTAAGTTTTAATTAATAAGGATGAGAATGTCTCATAGACAGTCTGAGATTAACCTAACTGACTCTACGAAATCACATCAATCGTTGGGTTATTTTATCGTGTTAGTAAATGTTAAATTTTGTGTGTTTATTATGTCACATTCATGCATCACATTTACTTTTTGAATTATAGATATTTATCAATTATATTGAATCTCGTATTGAAAATCAAATATGAACTTAATGCTGATTTGTAAGAACTATAAGTTCTTTCTAATGAGGAATGTCCTGAGGAGCTCGCTACTAATGTCCCTATGAATGTCAGGGACAAATATGATGCTTGGATCATATCAAATAAAAAGGCAAAATGTTACATGCTTATGAGCATAAATGATATTCTGAGAGCCAAGCATGAAAGCATAGAGACTACCTATGAGATTATGGAATCCCTACAGGCTATGTTTAGGCGTCAGTCTGATCAAAGTCGCCATGATGCCACTAGGAGTTATATGACAACTAAGATGAGAAAGCGTACTTCTATACGATAACATCTTTTGAACATGATCAATATAATGCATGGGGCAGAAGTACATGGGGCAACCATTGATGAGCGAACTCAAGTTAGCATTACACTTTAATCGCTTACACTAGTTTTTTTTGCGTTCACAACCAACTATGTTATGAACAAGTTACAATTCAACATGACTCAATTCTTGAATGAACTATAGATTTTTTAGTCACTCAACCTTATAATGACTGAAGAGGGTGAGGAAAATATTTTTGAGCAAAAGCCTTCTTCCATTGTCAAATGTAACAAGAGGAAAAAGATCAATGGAAAGGGAAAAGGTAAGAACAAGAAATGGAAGAAAGCCAAGACATTACCAAAAGCCAAGAAGAACAAGAAAGACAAAAAACTCAATGGAAAATTTTTCCATTGTGGGGTTGAAGGTCGTTGGAAAAGAAACTGTAACAAGTATATCCTCGAGCTGAAAAAAAAAGGTAAATATGATTTACTTGTACTTGAATTTTGCTTAGTGGAATAAGATTTACCATCCTGGATACTTGATTTAGGAGTCACTAGCCATGTATGTTCTTCTTTGCAAATGCTTGATTCGTCAAGGGAGCTGGCTAATAGCGAAGTCATTTTGAGAGTTAACAGTGATGCGCTCGTATCAGCTAAAGCCTTAGGGACAGTCCATTTACTTTATGGCTATAATTATTTGGTTTTGAACGATGTTTTATTATACTCCTGGATGTTTGAAAATTTTGATTTCTCTTTCATTTTTGCAAGAACAATTTTTTGAAGTTTCTTTTATTAATAAAGAGTTTATTATTTTAAAGAATGGATTCAATATTTGTCATGAAAAATTTATAAAAGAACTGTATATGCTTAAACTGACTGAACGTATATGAAATATTAATTATTTAAAGTAGTAACTGAACCTTATTGGATATGGTTAGGTCGATGTTCAGTTACTTATCATTGTCACTTATATTTTGGGGATATGCACTACACACGACAACTTACATTTTAAATGTACTGCCCTCTAAGTCTGTAAACAAGACGTCTTTAGAGTTATGGAATGGCTCCAAACCTAGTTTGCGTCATTTTTATATATGGGGGTGTCCAGCTCACGTTCTTAGAGCCAAGATTGAAAAGTTAGACTCGAGGTTTGAGGTATGTATATTCGTAGGTTATGCTCCAGAGACTAGAGGTGGGTACTTTTATAACGACAAAGATCAAAATGTGTTTATATCGACAAATGCAACCTTCATTGAGCATGACTATATGCAAAACTACAAATCTCATAGCAAAGTAGTTCTCCAGGAATTAGCGGTTGATGAGATCAGACCATCTTCAAGCGAAACCACAGTTCCTGCAAAGGAAACCGCGGTGCAACGTCGCAGTGGGAGGGTTGTGAGACAGCCGATTCACTACGAACTAGAGGCACATGTCCTAGTGTCACACACTAATAAGGATGATCTATTATCTTATGAAGAAGCAATGGATGATCCTGAAAAGGAGAAGTGACAAGATGCCATGAACCAGGAAATGGAATCTAACTATTCCAATTCCGTCTGGAAGCTTGTAGATAAACCAGGAAATGGATTCAAATGGATCTTTAAGAAGAAAAGAGGTATAGATGGAAAAGTAGAGTATTTCAAGGCACACTTAGTAGTAAAGGGCTATAAATAAAGGGAGAGAGTCGATTATGAAGATACATTCTCCCATGTGGTCATGCTAAAATCCATTTGCATCATTTTGTCCATAGTTGCTTGTTTTGACAATGAGATATGGAAAATGGACGTCATGACAGCTTTTCTAAATGGCTCTATTGAAGAAAGCATCTATATGATGCAACCAGAAGGGTTCATACAAAAGGGGCAAGATCATAAAATATGAAAGTTGCTTAAATTCATTTATGGATTAAGGAAAGAACGTAAATCTTGGAATCTTACCTTTGATGAGATTGTAAAATCTTATGGCTTTGAGCAAAATGTCGATGAAGCTTGTGTTTAAAAATACATCAAAGATAAGATAGTGGTTTTCTTAGTTCTTTATGTTGGCGATATTCTACTCATTGGGAATGATGTAGAAACTTTGTCAAAGGTAAAGAAGTGATTAGATGAGAAATTTGAAACGAAAGATTTGGGAGAGGCGAGCTATGTTCTAGGTATCCAAATCCTAAGGGATAGAAAGAACAAGCTCTTAGCACTTTTTTTAGGCATCTTATATTGATAAGGTTCTGGAGAGATTCTCTATATAGAATTTCAAGAAAGGTCAACTACCAACCATACATAGAATTGTCCTCTCTAAGAAAAAAACATCCTAAGACACCTTAGAAGGAAGAGGATATAAGAAAGCTTCTCTATACTTCAGCAGTTCGAAGTCTCACGTATGCCATGTTGTGTATGAGGCCAGTAATTTATTATGCAATAAGAATTATCAATCGTTATCAATCGAATCCAAGTTTGGAATACTAGATTGCAGTAAAGCATATTTTCAAGTATCTTAAGAGAACGAGAAACTATATGCTTGTTTTTTCAGGTGGAGACCTGAATCGCACTGGATATACTCATTATTAATCAGATGAGGATAGTTGAAAGTCGACGCCTGGGTCATACACCGAGGTAATCTAACTATATGAAGATAACGTTGGATCAAAATCGTACTGACTCATTTACTGAGACACTTCCTGCGAAGATGCTTGATGGCCATGTGTGTAACATGGGATTGAGAGAAATACCACATTTGCTTTAGGGCAAGTGGGAGATTGTTGGGGGTTATGCCCTCAAAATATATGTATTGACATTTTGATATGAAATTTAATGATGATTACATTTTTCTTATAATTTTTCTTTTAATTTATTAGTGAATAATTTATATACATATCTGAAAATTTCATATTCATTAATGAGATTATGATATTGTATTAGTACGAGAAGATTAAGATCATAGATAATGAGTAAAATTGTTAGTAACATATTAAAGTATAGAATCTTTAATGAATGGTTGCTAGTCGGTTCACTAAGCATTATGAATGCGTGTGATCTAGATCCGGACCATTGATGTGGATAGATATCTTAGTGAGAGTACTTAATATAATGAGATTATATATGACTGAATCGATGTAAATTAATATATTTATCAACATGTCGTTTATAATAAAAATTTAATAAACATTAGTTCGATGATCATATGTAGATGAGTCTTAATCCTGAGTAGTCATGAACTCATATACATGTCTACTGGATCTTTTGATTCACTCATTATTCTTTGTTTGTAAAATAGGATAGTGACTTTTATTTTAGAGATTTAGTGATATGCATGGCTGGAAACATGATCTTAAAAAATTTGAAATCCAAGATTTCCTAATGGATCGTATATGGTTTCCCTTAAGTGTTGATTCACTCATTAGTCATTCACTAGTGGATTAATGGTACTGAAGGATCAAAATGTAATTAGAAGGGTAGAATGGTAATTTTGACCAGCTCTAATTTACGAATCAATAATTGGAGGACAGAGTTACATGAATTGATAATATCAGTGGACTACATGAGAATACTCTGTAAATACAATCTATAATCTCTAAGAATATAATTTCATATTTATAGTGGAGTAATAATTGAATTAATAAATAAGATTATTTAATTAAACAGTTTAATTATTAATCTGATTTATTGAAGCTTAGGATTATAGGTCCATGATTCTCAAGTCACCTCTATATTACACAGTCTAGAGTGTGAATATTTTAGGACATGGAAAAATGACTAACTTGCAAATGAATTTTTATTTTAGGGCAAGTACATAATTATGAGATAATTATGTGTGATTAATTAATAGGATTATTTATATATATAAATATAATTTTCAGAACTAAAATATAAATAAATAACTATTGATTATTTTTTAATTACCGATAAGTGCGACAGAATATCTAATTTACAAAATTAGATAATTAAATTATTATTAAATAATATTTGAATTAACTAAATCTGTTGTGAAATAACAGATAATTTAGTTGATATGGGCAATCAAATATGTTAATTTAAATTAACTGATATCTAGCTTATTATTGGATTAAAATAAATATTTAATTTACAGTAATTGCCACGTGTCAATCATTGATTGGGTATCAGAAATTGACATTGACTATTATAGTATCACATGGCATTACAGTAGTGGGGTTACAACATTGTATCATAGATTGACATGGACTACTGGAGATACTGTGTTGTCTCACAGCACATTACAGTTCCATGTGGCACTGCAGTTGTGCACCATTATACAGTGGGTCCCACTATATTGAATAATTTAAAATTAAATATTATTTTTAGTTTTAATTATCCCTAAATATTTGATACGTCATTATCTAGAATAAGATACAGATTTTATTCTAATGACAAGAGTTGATCAGATTATCAGTTAATCAATTAGAGAATCAGTTCATTAATCAAGAGTTAAGTGAAGAACACAATTTCTCAAAAAGTGATGTTTTCTACGACTAAGAGTACATCATCATCATCACATTCTTTTAGAGAATCATCTCACAAAACTCATTCTTAGTAAAATCTTTAGATCTCTATGTTGAGTACATCTAAAGACATAAAAGTGTCTTCGTTATATTCTATGTGCCCACACACGTCCTAGTCCATTGAGGATTGACTTGGAAGATTTTGGTGTGGATCTCGGAGTCTGCTGATTTTTGGAACGATTTCGTGGGAACGGAGAATCGATCAGTTTCACGAGGACGCTTGATTTAGACTACAAGAGGTATATGATTCCTAACATTGTATGTTGTTAATTTAATATATAAATATATAATGGATCTTGATTGATTGAAAAAGAGTTTTCAAAAAAAATTGTTATCGTAGCGTTGCGCGATTTTGTTATCCTAAAAGATTCGATTTTTTCATTAAAATTTTTTTTTTAAATGGCTACGTGTCACACTTTTTCTCCGTGCACGCGCCGCGACGACCAACAATTCCATCCTTCTGTATTGTTGTTGGGAAGAAGCTTAAAGATAGGCTCAGAAGTTGTGGTCAGCCCAGTCATCTCGCGACTGTAAAATTTAATTTCCAAAGAATCCTCTAACTTCTTTTTGAGTTTGAGGTGGTGACATATCAATGATGGCTCGAACACTGTCTAGGTCAACTTTTATTCCTTCCTCACTCACAAAAAAGTCAAGCATTGTTTTAGAAGATGTTGCGAGTGTACGCTTTGTTGGGTTAAGCTTAAATTAAAACTATCTTAGCCATTTAAATATCTTTTGCAAAGTGACAATATGAGCTTCTCCTTGACGAGATTTGGCAATTAAAGCATCAACATACACATCAATTTCTTGATGCATCATATCATGATATAGTGTTTTGGTTGATAAGTTGTCCATGTGTTTTTAGACTAAATTGCATAACTTTATAATGCACCCGTAAAGTTATAAACATGGGTTTTTCACAATCCTCGAGAATGATTTGGTGATAGCCCAAAAAAATATCCATGAAAAGGAAGTTTGAATGCCCTGCAACTTTATCTACTGAGGCATCGATGTAGAGTAATGGAAAATTATATTTGGAGCTAGCCTAATTTTAGTCTCTATAACCAATGCACATTCTTATTTTCTCATTTTTCTTCAGTATTCAGACTACATTAGCAACAATTCAGGGTATTTTGATACTTCTAAAAATATGTCTTCTACTTGATGCTTTACTTCTTGATACTAGCATATTTGATTTTATTTTTTGTAACTTTTTCTTACTGGTTTGCACCCGTGTATAAGTGGAACACAACATCAGTGTATGAACCTAAAATATCTTGGTAGGACCATGCAAACACTTCCTTGTACTCCTTGAGTAAGTCAATTCATTTCTAGTGGGTTTCATTTCATCGTTAACTCTTGACAAAGTTAAGTTATTTTCCCCCTGTCTTTTAACACTCTTAACATTTTTTAGATGGTTTGAACTTATCTTCATCACTTGCTTCTAACTCTAAACTAAAAATGATTTTTCCGAATTATTTTTTACGCTTTTTTTTTAACAACATTGTTCTCAAACTTGAATTATTTAGTGGATAAAATGAATGAGCGAGAAGAAAATGAAAAGTGCAAGTGTGAATATCAATTTAGAAGGAAAATGAATGCAAAAAAGACATAATTGTATTTATTATTAACAGAAATAAACAAAACAAGTTAGATTTTATTTTCAAAGAAAGAAATGACATGAAATAGATAAAAAAAAGTAAGCCCATAACATTAAAAATTCCTAAGACATTAGGCATAATCATTAGAAATTTGACATTATTGCAGTACTCTTGAAATCCCAAGAAGCACTACAGCTCGGTGACATCCCAATTGTGAAGCTCATGACAGTGGAGTGAATGGTTGATTTTGTCATGCTACATGTATTGGGATATTGTACCCAATTTTTCTTGAATGCAACATTTCCCAGCATTTGAAAATGAGTAATGCTAGAAATTCACTATTAGCGATTGATCATGCTGAATTTTGATATGCTTGACGATATTGATGGGTTGAAGTGAACTCGGGAGGATAAAGTGGGGTGTCATTAGGGAGTTGGTCCTGCGATGGTTGAGATTCTTGTGGACTCTTAGCACTATTCTTTCTCTCGCAAGAGGTGAAAATTTCAACCCTTTATTTTATTATTTCATTTCCTCCTATGATTACTCTCTTTCTTACTCATCCATGAACCTAACTTGAGCTCGCATTCAATAAGGATGATGGGGTTAATGGGATATATTAATTAATAGTTTCATGAAATAAATAAGATAAGACCAATTAGATTGCAAATTCTGTTAATGGAAAAATAAATTAAAGCAAATGAATAATGAAGTTATGCCCCATAGGTGATATTGCAGAATGCGAAAGTCCAAAAGCATTTAGTTATTTAATTAATTAAAAGAGTCATCCACCATATTTGAGTACGTAAGAAACTTACATAACTTCAACGTATAAGCTTAGAGAAAATGACAAAAATGGTAAAGAAAGTTGTAGATCTCAATCCAAAAACTTAGACATGTTCTCTCATTAGGATAGATGGGCAAAACGCTTCCTTGAAAAATGCCGCTTGTTCTAGCAAATTGCTTGGTTTCACTGCCATGCCTTTTAGCCACTCCACAACTTGCTCAGATCATTGATGAATCAAATCATACTCTGGTCATAGCAATTGGTAATCATGCCTCAGTGCATCAATATTGGCATCATTATTTCTTGCCAACTTCTATGCCACTCTCTGATATGCTCTAACTTGGTGTTTGAGGCTTGCGGTGACTTCCAATAGTTCTTCGCTATTACTTGTTAACTTGATTTTCTTAATTTTCTGATCCTCTAGATCAACTTGCAAGCTATTGATGATCCGTCACAATGAATCATATTATTCTTCTAACTCGATTATGTGTGCATTTTTCTTATCAAAACTCTTCTTCACCTCCCCTTAAGCTCATAAAAGCTTGGTCTTCCTTTTTGATTTCACGATTTGATCCTCCTATTTGTAGATTGTTACTTGCAAATTCTTATTTCCTTCTATCATCTTTTAGATCTTGGTTATTCATTTAGTGAGTATAAGATTCCAGTTCTGACTTTTGCTTAAAATTTTCTTGACTTTCAACCTTATTTCTCAAACTCTAAGTTGTCTTTTAGCTTGATCTGTTCTTGAGAGACAAATTTGCTTCAACCTTCAATTGCCCATTTTCTTTTTTGAGACCTAATTTTTTTTCACGCTCATAACCTTTATAAAGAAAATACATAACACCAAAGAAAAATTAGTCATAAGTCCGCTTTGTGCCACTAGCTCATTGATTGAATGGTGACAAAGTTGCCATAAGCTTCTTTATGTAAGGGTTGCTTCATGCAGAATAGAGATCCTCTCTTGTTGGAATTGCCAACATGAGGTAGTATTAGACAGATCTGGGCCTTTTAGCTCTAAAGTCAACGGCCCATATCAATTCGACACAGACGGTGAGAAAGCATGTCTATTTTTTCTTTTTTCTTTTTTTACTTTTTTATCTTCTAGTGCAATCACATCTCGTCTATACATTTTTTTAACGGACGAACAAGATGTAACAGATCCAACTCTTATTCGTCAGAACATAAGGTTATATGTATCTTTTCATGAAACCCTCTACATAATTTTATAGTACCATATTATTAGTAGAACAAGAGATGGATATGTATCCTTTCATGCAACCTCTCTACACAAATTTTTTTTATATTTTTTTACATAACATATCTTCTGTTCATTGATTGAGTTGGTATATATATATATATATATAT
>QANY01010717.1:627877-698848 GCA_003255025.1 Datisca glomerata
ATATATATATATATATATATATATTAAATGTATGAGAGAATTTTGTATGGGAGTTATTTTGTATTGTATGGGAGTTATTTTTTATGGTATGTACCTTCAACTCATTAGTTTGGTTGACTGCACACCCTACAGAAACCATATCCCCAGTTCCTAAAGCTAACGACAATAAATATCTCATTTTCAATATCTAAAGCTTCTCAAAAATGAAAGTTTCAGATCCATTGAAAAGATAAATAAATATATCTCAAGGGCATAAGTGAAAGAATATGAATAACAGTGAAAAATAATTCTATTTTTTTTCTTTTCTTCTCTAATTTCTCTTTATTCTTCTCTTATGTTTCACTTTATTTTGAAGTCTTTCAATCAGTCTCCCACGCCTCTTTTACTCTCTTCTCTTCTCTTCTCTCTCTCTTTCACTTCCTACAAACTTCTTTCGCTTTCTTTCTCTCTTTCTCTCTCTGTAAACTTCTCTCTTTCTCTTTTTTTCTCTCTTACTTCTCTCTTCGAACTTTTTTCCAACTCTTTTCCCTACGAAAGTTCCATTCCCTATTATAAGAAAAATTATGGTTGCACCTTGGGCTTTTTCTCATTTTTAGACCTTGGATATTTTCTTGGGTTACAATTAGCGCTAACAAACAAATAGGCATATAAAAATACTGACCTGACAAAATATGATATCTACAACCGTTACGATTCCTCCTAACTGTTATTGGGTTCAAGGAAATTTCTCAAAGCTAAAAGCATGGTTCACTGAGCATTGACATGTTGCTGTTGGAGATTGCTGTTGGAGCTAATGTAGCTTTATTAAGTAAAGTTAAGTGTTGAGTGTTAGTGAATGAAAATAAAGAAGAAGGAGTGGGTAGCTTAAAAGATAAATCATTGCTTAGGTAAAAGGTTGAGGTGTGCTTTATAAGTCCCTACCTTGGGCCTTAGGGCATGCCCCAAAGAGCACACCATATTTTGTGGAGGAGAGAGGACTTAGACGGGCTCACAAGCCTCTCGACCGACTTGGCACGACACGGCCCACCTGACCCCGACTCTGACCTACCCAGTTCAGTATGGTCTGGTCTAGTCCGGTTTAGATGATACATTATTCTTTTGCCACGTGTTTAATTATGTGACAAAGTAGTTAAGAGATAGAAACTTCTATCTCTCAATTGCTCGTGAGGTGGTTGACAGTTTCCACTATAGGAAAATTGTTTGCCACATGTCGATAGAGAAGAGAGCAGTTTCACTTGGAAACTACCCAATTCTCCACATGTCATCCAAGGATAGGGGTAGTTTCACATGGAAACTGCCCACTTCGTTAGGTGGACAAAGGGGGGGTTTCTACAAAGGAAACCACCACCCATATATATATACAGTAGGTTAATTCTCTAGAGTTAGTGATTTTTAGTCCAAATTTTTTGTAGTTTTTTAGAGAGTTCGTAAAGGAGAAAGAGTATTGTTTTGAGTTCTAAGAGAGATTGAAGTATTCATTTGCTCAATCACGGTAGTTGTATCCTGTAGAGAGATTCATCGTAATCTCCAAGAAAATCACGGATGGTGAAATTTGTCTTTAGGTTATTGCTACGCAAGCCTCTATCGAATTTATTTTCTGTTCAAGAGTTTGTAATCATCTTTCATTCTGTAATTTTTTTGCTGCAATATACAAGCATTTCTACTTAATTGCTCTATGGATCCAACATTTTAAAGTGAAATTCTCACCAATGAAACGGCAAACTACTACTGACAAGATTGTTCCTCATGCTGAAAAATCAAAAAAAATTCAAGGGGGGAAGACTTCAAGAGAAGGCAACAGACGATGGTGTTTTATCTTACGACTCTGAATCTGGCACACATTCTAAGGGAAGAATGTCTTGTTACACCAAAGGACAAACAAACTAAAGAGACAAAATCTGCAGAGAAAGCATGGATGAGTTCCGATTTTCTCTGTCGTAACTACATCTTGAATGGTCTTGTAGACACTCTGCATAAGGTCTACTCTTTGTTCAAGACGCGAAAGGAATTATGAGAATCATTGGAAAAGAAGTATAAAATGAGGATGTCGAGACGAAGAAGTTTATCGTTGGGAGATTCCTGGAATATCTGATGGATGACAAGAGCACGGTGGTTACCCAAGTTGATAAACTCCATATCCTATTCCACGAGTTGACCAACGAGGGAATGATGATTAGCAAATCATTCCCAATGGCTGCGACGATCGAGAAAATATCATCGTCCTGGAAGGGATTCAGGATTTACTTGAAGCACAAGTGAAAGGACATGACGATGGAGGATCTATTGGTAAGGCTTCGTATTGAAGAAGCCAACCAAAAGAATGAAAACACGTTGTTGTCCTCCTCATCCATGGAGATGAAAGAAAATGTGGTGGAGGGAGGAAAACTAAAGCCGAAAAACTACAAGAGGAAGGCTATGAGCAGCGACAATCAAGGATAGTTACTGGGTGTGCGGTAAAGATGGACATGGAGCTAATGTGTACTGACACAAAAAGAACCACACAGTGGGAAACCACCCTCACACCATCACAAGAAGAATATGGCTAATGTGATCGAGATTGATGGCCTATGTGCGACAATTTCTGAATTATGCATAGTCACCGACACCACTAGTGAGTGGGTTGATACCTGTGCTACTAGGCACATTTGTGGTGACAAAACTTAGTTTTCAACTTATGAAGAAGTTGAAGGCGAAGAACTGTACATGGGAAATGCCTATGAGGCTGATGTGAAGGGTAAAGGGAAAGTTCCATTGAAGTTTACCTCAGGAAATCAACTCACTCTCATCGACATACTTCAGTGCCTGAAATTTATAGGAATTTGATTTTGGGATCTCTATTATGCAAGAGTGGTTGAAACTTGTGTTTGATGCTGACATGTTTGTCTTGACTAAGGGATGGTTGTTTGTAGGTAAGGGATATATGTGTGATGGTTTTTTAAGCTTAATGTATCTGCTGTAATTTCTACTTCTATTAATGGAAATTTGTATCTTCTATTTACATTGTTTAGTTAGCTGGTATGCGACATGCTAGATTAGATCACGTAAATATGAAATCTATGCAAAAAATGATGAACTTAGGTTTATTACCAAAAATTAACATAGAAAAAGGACATAAATGGAAAATATGTGTTGAATCCAAATTCCCTAGAAAATCATTTAAACATGTAGAAAGAAATAGTGAATTACTTGGATGAATATATAGTGATTTATGTGATATGAAATTTTTACCAAGTAGAGGAGGTAGAAAATATTTTGTAACATTTATAGATTATTGTAGTAAATTCTACTATGTATACGTGTTACATTCAAAAGACGAGACTTTAAATATGTTAAGACATACCAGCCTGAAGTTAAAAATCAACTTGAAAAGAAGATCAATGTGCTTAGATCTGACCGAGGTGGAGAATATGACTCCACGATGCTATCTAAATTATGTGCTCATCATGGCATAATACATCAGACTACTGCACCTGACACTCCTCAACAGAATGGGGTGGCTGAAAGGAAAAATAGTTCTGAAAGACATGGTGAACTGCATGTTGAACAGTTCCATGTTACCTTATAACTTGTGGGGGAGGCCTTGCTTATGGCTTACACCATACTTAACAGGATTCCATATAAGAAGACTAACAAGTCACATTATGAAGTGTGGAAAGGGAAGTTTCCTTCTCATAAAAGCCTAAAAGTGTGAGGGTGTCTCACAAAGGTACAAGTACCATTGCCAAAGAGAGTCAAGCTTTGGACTTAAGATTGTAGACTGTGTTTTCATTGGATATGCATTAAAAAGAGTTGCATATAGATTATTGGTGAGTATATCAGATATTTCTGACATAAGTACCAATACTATAATGGAGTTTTTTATTGCTAAATTCTTTGAGCATGTTTTTTCATTTAAGGAAGGAAGACACAATCAAACTACCAAACGAGGTATAGAAGAAAGTTCATCTAGAGGTCATACTGATGAAGAATCTGAACATGAGCCTAGAAGAAGCAAACGAGCTAGAACAAGTACCTCGTTTGATCTAGAGCTTCTAACATACTTGACGGAAACTGAACTTCAAACCTACAAAATGGCGATGTCAAATCTAAAAGCTCATTTTTTGGAAGGAGGCCATTGATAGGAGATTGAATCCATTTTGTAAAATAACACTTGGATATTGGTTGACATCCCACCAAGGAATAAACCAATAGGCTGTAAATAAATTTTCAAAAGGAAACTTAGAGCTGACGGTATGATTGATAAGTATAAAGTTCGGTTGGTAGCTAAAGGTTACCGACAGAAAGAATGTATAGATTTTTTTTACACCTATTCTCCTGTGACAAGGATGACTTCTATTAGAATGATAATCGTGAATACAACCATACATAATTTGGAGATACACCAAATGGATGTTAAGACTGCTTGCTTGAATAGAGAACTAGATGAAGAAATTTACATGGAACCACCTGAAGGATTCATGGTCAAGATCCAAGAACAAAAGGTGTGTAAGCTTGTTAGATCTCTTTACGGATTGAAACAAGCTCCAAAATAGTGGCCTGAATGGCTTATCGGTAAATGAGTGTGACAAATGTGTCTACATTAAAGGCACTAGTGACATGTTTATCATAGTATGCTTATATGTAGATGACATGCTCATAATAGGAACAAATAACGATATAATATCTTCTACCAAGAAGATGTTGAGTTCTAACTTTGACATGAAAGACTTAGGTCTAGAAGGTGGCACTCTTGAAATATAAATGAAGCGAACTTCTGATGAATATATACTTACCCAATCTCATTATGTAGAAAAGATCTTAAAAAGGTTCGGCCAATTTGAAAGCAAATAAGTTGTAAGTCCATTTGATTCAAATTGTAAGTTAAGAAAGAATAATGGAGTTAGAGTATCTCAGTTAGAGTACTAACAAATAATTGGAAGCTTGATATATATCATGAATTACTTGAGGCTGGACATAGCCTATTCAGTAGGAAGGCTTGTAAGATATACGAGTAATCTTGGACGTGATCACTGGGATGCACTAGAAAGGGTACTCATGTACTTGAAGTACACCATTGACTATGATTTGAATTATATGACGTATCCACCTATGTTGGAGGGATTTAGTGATGCTAACAGGATATCTGGAAGTCTAGAAACTAAATCCATGAGTGGATATGTTTTTACCCTAGGTGGTGGAGCTATATCTTAGAATTCTATGAAACATACTTGTATAGCTCGTTCGACTATGGAATCAGAATTCATAGAATTGGACAAGGGTGGTGAAGAAGTCGAATGACTTAGAAATTTTCTGAAAGACATTCTAGTGTGGCCAAAGCATGTGTCAGCTATATGCATATATAGTGATTGGCTACTACCAAAAGAGTAATGTGTATACTGGTAAGTCTAGACACATCAAACGTATACATAATACCACTAAACAATTGTTCTCAAATGGTATGATATCCATTGACTTCATTAGGTCAAAAGAAAATCTAACAGATCACTTAACAAAAGGATTATCAAAAGAGCTTGTAAAGCTGACATCAAGGGGAATGTGATTAAAACTTATTCAATGAATCATTCAGGTGGTAACCTAACCTAGTTATCTGGAGGTTCCAAGATCTAGGTTCAATAGGTAAACTGGCAGGAATGATTCACAATAACACACAAAGAAACTTTGTTTCTTCCCATTCCTATGATGTAAAGAAAGTGTGTAGTCTATCGACGATGAATGGTATACTTAGTATTTAATGACATTGATATCTTACTTGCAAGAGGAGTATAGACAGAATATTCTTAATCACTGTCACCTATGTGAGAGTAGGGGAATGTAGCTTTATTAAGTAAAGCTAAGAGTGAAGTGTGTGTGTGTGTGTGTGTGTGTGTGTGTGTGTGTATGAAAATAAAGGAGTGGGTAGCTTAAAAGCAACCACATTGCTCATGCAAAGTTGAAGATGTGCTTTACCTTTTTTTAGGTCGGGGGGTGTGAGCCCTGAAAGCCTTTGGTACTTCGGTAGGGGGATCAGCCCTTTTTCCAAAAAAAAAAAAAAAGAAAACAAGAAGTCCTTACCTTGGACCTTGGGGCATGCCCCAAGGGGCACCCCACATTTTGTGGGGAAGAAGGACTTAGATGGGCTGACAAGTCTCTCACACACACGCAGGCATGACCCGGCCCGACCTGGAACCTAACTCCAACTCGACCCGGTCTGGTCTGATCCAGTTCGGATGATGATCTATTGTTTTTGGCACATGTTTAATGATGTGACAGAGCAGTTAAGAGACAGAAATTGTAGTCTCTCAACTGCTCGTGAGGTGGCGACGGTTTCCACTGAAGGGAACTGTTTGCCACATGTCGATAGAGAAGAGGGCAATTTCACTTGCCACTTTGCCACATGTCATCCAACGATGGGGCAGTTTCACATGGAAACTACCCACTTCGATAGGTGGAGAAAGGGGGTGGTTTTCTACAGAGAAAACAGCCACCCCTATATATATATAACAAGTTAATCGTCTAGAGTTAGTGATTTTCTTCGTCCAAAATTTTTGTAGTTTTTCAGAGAGTTCGTAAAGGATAAAGAGTATTGTTTCGAGTTCTGAGAGAGATTGAAGGATTCGTTTGTTAAGTCTTCAATCATGGTAGTTGTATCATATAAAGACATTCACTGTAGTCTCCAAGAAAATCGTGGAAGGTGAAATTCGTCTTTAGTTCATTGCTACATAAGCCTCTACCAAATTTCTTTTCTATTCAAGAGTCTGTAATCATCTTGCGTTCTGTAAGTTTTCTGTTGCGATATATAAGCTTTTCTACTTGATTGCTCTATGGATCCAACAATGGAAACATGATCTCCCTCTGGGGTGACCCTTGACATCAGTTGGGCAACTTAATGTACAGGTTTGGCAGGTATGTTACTCTTGAAATTGGCTGTGGACGTAACATCAAAGTCAACATGATAATCCATCGATGGAACTGGAGTTGGTCTGCCACACACATGCTCTCAGGAAATTTAAAGCTGTCTCTGCCAACCTTCCCCCAGCCTTCAAGACAAGATAATTGGCTTTGGAAGCCTGCTCCCAATGGTGAATTCTATGTTGCCTCTGCTTACTCCATCCCTTAGTCTTTGCCTAAAAATATTCTTAGTTGTAAAACATAAAAGAAAAACTTTGAAGGCGTAGGTTGTAGAATCAAAAAATACTGAGATTTAAATTTGATATTTACCTAATCTGTAGAATGCGTGATTCGTGGGTTGAAGATTAAAATCACAGATGAATTTCGTAGGATTTGGATAATGAAATTTTCGGGAGAAGCTCTGTCGCGCATTCAAAATCTGATGATGGAGGTCCTTTTATACTTGATATTACGAGGTTACATCGTAAATTAAGTGTTTATTTATATGGATGATAAATGAATGTGCTATTTCTAACGTTTTTTTATAATATTTGGATGTTGTTAGTTTATGTAGGTTGTCTACTAGTGCCGTTTTCGTTTACCCTTTTCTATCTCTCCGCAAAGCAATTCGCCAATGCCATCAGCTTGATAACCAAAGAGAAATAATAATAGTATATCCATACTGCAAGGATACCTCTTATTATACATAGAAAATTAGTTCCCATCTTTCCATCAACAACTGAGATCGAATGGACAAGAAGCTGCAAGCATCATGGTTTTCATTTGATAAAGGGCAGACCCTTTTCAACAAATGTACACGCATGTAAATTCAACATTACCCTACTACACATCTTCATGCTTACAAAGATGTCTAATCTGAAAGCCATTAATATTGCCAATTACTACTATTGTTTTAAGAAAAAAAGAAAAGATTTACGCCTTCGATTCTTTCCTGGCAGTTCACAAACTGTAGTTAGCGATTGCGGCCATGATCCAGAATGAATAAGTAGAAACAAGAAAAAGAACGACTGTAGATGCATTCGACTTGCGGAATTTACATTGCAGCTGATTCCAAACAGCAGCCAGCAACCTACTAGGAATTTACATTTTCTCATTCTCAACCCCAACAGCAAATACAGGGAAAAATGGAAAGAAAAATCAAGCTCGGTATGCAAAAAAAATGCAATTGGAAAAAGGGGGCAATTGAAAAAATACACAATCAACCCCCTCTAATTCTCGCTCTGTTACTTGTACCAAATCTTGCTTCTCTCTATTCTTCAAATGGGTGAAACCAAATCTGGTAGATCTCTGCTTGACTTCTCTCAATAACTCGAGATGTAATCTGAAAATGAGCTTCCCATTTACAAAAGATAGTGTGATTGTTTTTCCACATGTCAAGTAGCCAAGTCCTCACTCGCTGCACCTATACTAGAAGACTTGTCGATTGTGCGCACGTTGTATTGTTCGTATACTCTCGCCCGATTCTCCGCCCACCATTGTTCGGCTTGTTTCTCACTAAACCGCTTCCGACTGCATTCATTGATAATGTAGAGTTTAAACATACTCTAAGAGGAAAATTAGTATAAGCTTAACGTCTAAAGTTGACGAGAAGTGAACTTCCTCGGCTAAATAATCATTATATACTTGTGAGATCAAGCTGCACCAACACCAATAACGAGAACAGGTGAAGTAAAAGAGTGATGGAAACATACCTGAAACGAACTCGCTTAAGATCCTTGCCACCCCCTGGCAGGGAGGTAAGTGTAATATATACTCCAGGCTCATCTTGCTCAACCCATTCTGCGTCGTGATGAGGTTCACTTTCTTTGATTCTACTCCCATTTCTGGTTGTTGAATCTGAATGGCCCTGCTTGTTGTGACCTGAAGTACGGTTACTTGTGGTGCCTGACCCATTAGGAAGATTCTGGCCATTTGATCCATTTAACTCAGGCTCCAGCAATGTTGGTTGTTGACCATTGAACCGGTCAATGGAAGCATTAATCAAATCGTTTGAGGTAGGACTCGAGCCAAAGGAGGAAAGAGTTGGGGATTTTATGCTACGGGCAGCTCCCA
Source organism: Datisca glomerata (assembly GCA_003255025.1). Classification (NCBI taxonomy): domain Eukaryota; kingdom Viridiplantae; phylum Streptophyta; class Magnoliopsida; order Cucurbitales; family Datiscaceae; genus Datisca; species Datisca glomerata. Next base: position 636,818 of record QANY01010717.1, read on the forward strand.
CTGGCAATCTTTCAGCCATCTCTTTTAACTGCATCAACCAAATGACAAAGAATTAACATTTTTATTGAGATCTGGAATAAGCATAAACGAATATATTACTAAATTAGTTGGCCATCCACTTAACAAAACTAAGCTATTCATTTGATGATTGGACACCTTATTCCATGGTTTAACAAAATGAGAACATTAAAATACATTTAAGATTAGGTAAACAGAACACACTTAATATGGAAAAAGAAAAACTAATTAAGCTTCCAATAGATGAATATAAAAAACGAGGGAATAAATAATACTCCATCTCTCTCCATAACTCATCATAACAGAACATTTTTTTTATAAGTATCTCATGATAACAGAACATGAGATTAAGCTGCAGTCAATTAACAACTTGATAACAGCTTAGATAGCATCAGTAATTTATATCCTTCAAAAATGAAGAAAATGAACAAAAGGAAAAATCATCTGCATCTCATGCAATAAAAGTCTAATACTCTGAAAGAAGGCTTATGTTATAACCTCCAGCTTAGATGGTAAAGTAAGTTCAGAGAGATTCTCAATGACACAGTGATCAATAGTTAGGTCAGAACTGACAAGCTTATATACCAGATGTCAATACCAAAACAATGAATAACTAAGCATGTTGTTGATAAGTACGGATGTTCGGTGCAGCAGAAAAATGAATAACTGAGCATGTTGTTGATAAGTATCAGTATCGGTTATGCTTGCAATTCTTAGCTATAAGAGTCTAAGTATTACTGAGAAAGCTACACACAAAAGTATACACAAACAGAATCATAACAGATAGTGCAGAAGGTTTTATTTCTAATATTCTCATGAAATTAAACTTTACTTTCTTCCATACAGCATATAAATGCAGATAACATTCAGATAAAGGTAATCAGGAAACCCTATAGGTTAACACAAAAATGGGAATGAAAAATTGTAGAGCTTCAGATGTTGCATTTTTTCTCATTGCAATTCAGCACAAATATTAGTTTTATAATCATGGCACTTGGATAAAAGCACAACCAAAAGAAAATGATCCTATGCATGGAAAAAAGGACGCAAGCAAATGCATGACAACAGTCGGAAACATCTTTCTTTACATGCCAAAAGAAAAGGTATAACTCATTTCACAGACACTATCAATAGATATATATATATATATATATATATCAATCTTACTTGGGAAGTAAGTGACTTAATCACTTCTTTTGCTGCTTTGCATTTTGCAGCCTCTTCCCCTGCAATTGCTATTGCTTCCTTAAGCTGTTTACTAGTTCGTTCAAGCTCAACTTCTTGAAGTTGGGCTTTGCGATTAAGACTTTCGACCTGAAAGACATAATTATAAGACTTATTCACCAACCCAAAAGAAGAAAAATTGGAAGAGTCTTCTCAAATCAGTAATCCAAAATTATCTTTGGGTAGCAAGAGGAAATCTCAAACTACTATACAATGAACCACCTGCTAGAACTCCTTTGCTAGAGTAAATACAAAATGTCAAGCGTGTACCTTGGTGGTGAACCAAAAGTCTAATTGGACAGAACAGTAAATATAAAAAAAAGGAAGTAAAACTAGTCAGTTCTAAGTATTAGAAAAGACATCCTTTTCCAACTGAAATAGCATTAGCAAATAATTAAGTCATTCTAACATCGAACAGTCCTACTACAGAAGCTTTAGGTATTGATTTGGATAGAAGCATGTAAGATGTAAGTGTGCCATAGATTCAACCAACAACTCTTGCTCACAATATATATAACTCGATATATATTAGACAAGGTTAGCTAATGTCCAAACCATTTCTTCTTTCAGTTATCTATGTGGAAGTACTTTTTGCCCAATATTAATAGAAGTTTGAGTATATCTAATATTAATAGAAGTTTATGATATATGTTCATCAAACTAACGTTGCTTTCCCAAATATTAACAGTCATTCCTGCATTACTTTAGTTACATCCACATCCACATTACTAAACAAACTATAAGTGATGTTTTTTATCTGTAAACTAAAAGTGAAATAAAGATATGTGAATCCAACATATCTTACCTGGGCCCTTAACTTAATGACCTCCTGGCTAAGGCTATCATTTGTTCTTTTAGCATCATCCACAACAATCTTTGGTGAGGTTAGTCCACCAAGAGTTGGAGTTGGAGTTGTTGAACGAGGAGGGCTAGGTCGCCTCGATATTGGGGATGTTGCTCGGGAAACAATTCTTGACCCAGGAACAGAAGCTGAGAAAAACTTCTTGGAAGATCCAAAAACAGGATTGAACGATTTAGAAATGTTAAGTCCTCCCCACTGGGAACCTCCATTTGGTATGGGAGAGACTCTACTGCTATTGAATTCTAATTTTTTGTTTTTCTTAGATCTGCCTTCCATTTGCTTAAAGGATTCCATTGAAGAAAATCTAGCAAGTTGAGCACGTGATCTGGAATCGGATTTCTCGTCCTTATCAACAAACTCTGTTGGTCCCTGATTGATGCTTCCTCTTCTGCTCATGGAAGAATGAGACGAAGCGTCTGTTTCAATAGCTTTCCGAAGTTTATTATAGCAATTGTCACAGACACGATACGGTTTGTTGGGATTAGGTGCCATGGATGCCTTGAGAGACTTTTTACTACTGCATGAATGACAAAAAACAAGTCCGCAATTATAACAATTGTGGCGTTTCCTTTTGAAGTTAAATGGAAGGCGACATCCTGAACACATAGACTGATCGACACCTGAAACCCACTTATGAAGGCAAATTACGGCAGTAAAATTGGTACCGCAAGCAACGCTTTTAACTTGCTTGTCTTTAAGAGCTTCAACTAATGTTGGGGAACACTTATCATCTGTATCCCCATGACCTAAACGACCATTTGCTCCTTTACCCCATGTGTAAACTTCAGTTCTTGAAGTTAACACTGCAACATGATAAGCGCCACAAGCTATCTCCTCTACAAAACTCTTAGAGAGTTTTCCCTCAACACGAGCTGGGAGCTTTCCATCAGCTTGCGGATTTCCTAACTGCCCGTAAACAGGACTACCCATAGTATAGACATGACCAGAGGTTGTAAGGGCAACTGTTAGACTATGTCCACATGTAACTTGGCAAAAGTTGGGTTCAACAAGAGCAGCAACACAAGTAGGCACAAGCTTTGCTTCTTTATCACCATGCCCCAATCGACCTTTATCTCCGTCTCCCCAGGTGAACAGCTTCCCTGAAGAGCAGTTGCTGGAACTTGAATTCCCAACCATGACTTCCACAACTGCAGCAGTATGCCAGACACCACAAGCAGCTCGCACAGTGCGCAGACCTTTAAGAGACTCCACTTCCCTAGGTATTGAAAAACTGTTTCGATCGCCATGACCCAAAACACCAAACGTGCCATCACCAAACGTATATAATTGTCCAGCAGAGGTTACAACTGCTGTGTGCCAAGGTCCACAGGAGATAGAAGACACATGTATTCCCTCTAGAGGCCCATTTACTCTTTTTGGTACCCAGTGGCTCACTTCATTTCCATGGCCAAGAAGACCATAATTGAAAGTTCCATCACCCCATGTGTACAAATCACCAGAAAGTGTTACAGCACAAGTGTGATACTCGCCACAAGCTACTAGCTCAATATTTATATTACTAAGGGCATCAATAAGCTTTGGATGTTGAACATCAGAGTCTACACCATGCCCAAGCCGGCCTCCAGATTCTTCCCCCCAAGAGAAAATTTCACCTTGCTTGGTTACCAAGGCTGCATGACGTCCACCACAGGCAATGTTCTGAACATCAAGTACAACTACAGATTCCAAGGCTTTAGGCAACAGAGAATCCATTTTAATACCAGAAATTCCAGCTCTATGAGTTCCACCACCAAGAACACCATCACCTGTTCCTTCACCCCAAATAAAAACGTCTCCTAATGCATCACCATCATCATGACCAGAACCTTGGCTTGATGAGCTGACAGCACTTGATAGACTAACTCTAAAAGCGTCCATTGCCATTGTTTTCATATGACCATGAATGCTATCTGAGCCTCCTGATGACAGAGAATGTACTGAACCACTGGCAGAATCTGAGGGGAAGAACCCCTTGGGAGGAACAGCATATAATATCACGTCAGATATTGCCTTATCCAGACCATTTTTAGGAGGACTTTCATATGGACTTTGAAGTCTAAGGTGATCTCCGCCATCCTAAAGGTATATGGGAAGAATATCTTGCCTTAATTTACCTTGGCAAAACAAGAGAAAAAAAATAAGGGAATAGTTATACCTTTTGCAAGCTATCATTACTTCCAAATGGGGAATGCAGAGGAGAACTTCGTCGTGTGTACGTTCTGGGACTAGTTGCTTCAGATAGCATCCCATCACTTCTTGACTCCGTTCTCCATTTTCTGTTATGGCTACGTGAAATTAGTGCTTTCAACCCACTGAACCACACTTCAGCTTCATCTTTATCCTTGCAGATCTAAGATCAGATCACCAACGTATTATTGACTTTAACAAGAATGAGTGTCACTATGAATGGTTCAAGAATAGTAGCTTTGGGGGAGGACCCAAGCACCAACTGAGTAAATAAATTAGCAGTGTGGAAGAGATGGTATGGAGAAGTATCATACCAAATCCAATGATCTATCATTATATATTAGAGAAAAGGACTGATATTCCTTTTCAGGCCGTGGATACCTTTGAAAAATTGGCTGGGAAACATTAGAACAACGTTTAATCAGCATATGACAGGAATGCAACCTAGTCTTATACCCCTGAAGAAAAATACTAAACAATAGGAGAAGAAGATGAAGAAATAGACTTACAGTGCGCTGCCCAGAGATAATTCTAGACACGTGGCTTAGTTTAAGGTGTTTTTCCTCTTTCCCTGAGAACCATATCAAAACAGTCTCGTCCTAGAAATAAAATGATATTAGTATCTAAATAATGAAATCTTCTACAACTAGAGAGACGAAGAGATAACGGTTTAGGGATAATTTTCAATATGTTTCATATATGCCACAAGCCCACATGAATGTTGAAAAGAGGGGGGTTGGAACATTCCTATAGAAACAATACTGGGAAAAGTCGCATAGCATTATTCTTCTGGATAAGACGTGTAGCATTGAGAGTGTGACTACAGCAATTGTGGGTTTATAACTTGAACTAAGATGGAAAATAAGAACAAAAGCAGAGTCAAAACAAACTACCGGAGTTGATCTCTGTAGTCACAATGGTAACCATGTAATAGCCATAGAACTTGTCTGGAATATCTCACTAAAATATCATCATATGGAATAGAACCAGAAGCAAGAAATAATACACATTTATTCTAAATCTGAATTATAATACCAAGCAAAAGGATAATTAACTCCAACACGAGCTAATGATTTGATTTAAGTGCAGAAAACTAATATAATATTAAAGAAGGAAATATTTAACAGGACTCCATAGGGATATATGTCATTATAAATGATGATCATGATTTTCTCATCAGTAAAACGTAAATTCATAAAAAATCACTTCATAGTGCAATAATAATCATTGCGATAATGCTGCTGATAAACAATAAAATTGAATTGAGAAAAAAATTAAGAAAAGGAAAATACAAATTGCACTCTTGTATCCAGAGAAACAGGAGAAACCTTACATTGGAGAGCCGGAAAGGACAAAATTTGGGCTTCCCCCTTCTTCCATACTTGAGCAAATAAGCTCCTTTCTTTAGAGCAGTAATGGCCTGTCATAAATGGAATAAATTAGTAAAGTTAGTAGATTTTATGTGAGCACAGGGCAACAAAAATCAAACTAAAACTGAATACAAAATTTGCAGAGTGTTACGTGATATGCATGACTCTTTCGAGGAGGGAAGTGATTTAACAGAAAAGGAAAGAAATAGGTTAGGTTGTGCCACACTAAGAAAAGAATGGGATTTTTAGTAGATTCAGTCAAACAGTATAATGTGCATCAACACAGAGACGGATAAGGGATCAGTATAGCTACATAATACCTATTACAGAGCTTGTACGATTTTATTGTCCCTTCCTTAAAGGCAAATTAAACTAGGATCTATTTGACCCAACATTAATTAAAATTACTCAGACTGAAGTCTGTATCGGCTAAAAAGGTGGAATTTGGTGTCTTTAGGTCGACAGAAAAACAAAACATTTTACCTTCTATGAAGTGTCTATTCACAACCTAAAAGGTTATCAAATGTCATCACCATTTCTCATCATTCTCTCATAAAAAAGTTCTCCACCACAACCAGTTTCTGCTCTTACACAAGTCTTTTAAAAGGCATCCCCAACTGAAAGGTTTCACGGAACAGCATCCAACCCTATGGTGCTCGACTATTTGACACTAGGATAATGCCAAGTTCTTTCTGATACTCATAGACCATAATATCCAAACACTTGTATAATTTGCAATTAATAGCTTTTTCGTGTTTACAAGGGATGATGCTTTTTATTTCATATCATAGCAAAGCCAACTATAAACCTTCTGCAAAAATCCACACTTCTAATATTCATATTCTTAAAAGGCAATTCGTAGGGAACTAAAGTTTTGCAATCCTATCAGTCCCTAAAATCAGACTAATTTTCTACTCCTTTCAGCAATTACTTCATGCTGGAATGATAGAGTAGCCCTCTCAAGAAAATAAAAGCCATAAAGTTTGTGCAGACTACTTCAAATCATCTTCGATACACCATCAAAAGCTCATCCATGCTTAATCCATGAGTGACATTCATCGAACCACATCAGCAAAATCATATTGACTATTGCTCTAGTAACAAATGATCGAAATCCGCAAGAACGAATAGGAGAAAGAGTAGTCACTATAGAATATCAACTGTGCAAGAAAATGGCAGTTGGAGGAACACTAAAACGCCTACGCTTCCCTATACTTGATTTTGCCTTCTTCTAAACTTATTCAAGCAAAAACTACAGTTAAAGCGTCGAAGACACTGAATGCAAATAAAACGCTGAAGAAGTTAACAAATAAATATACCTGCTCAATATCCCTCTCGACAGGACCAGTCCTATTGAGATCCGAAGCCATCCTATCGATCCTTGACATCAAAAAAATACCCTATCTCCTATTTAGACCCCTAAACCTTCACATCAATACTTGGCTCATCCATTTTCATATCCAAACCCTTCCATTCATCAATTCGTTCAACAACTTGATCAGTCTCCAACTATAACTCAAATCCGCAAACTGAAACAATTTCATAGGTCCACCAGAAGTGAAACCAACCATCATATTCCCTCAGTGGCACTCCAATTCGTCCAGCTACGGGCACATGACTATACTTACTATAAAGCACTCAGCTCTAGTTCTTAAGGCAATATATGGAAGTTGATGCGCTAATCCCTTGGAAGTGTGCTTCGAAGTGAACTATATTGAAGCTAGGTTTTGCAAAAGCGAATGGATCGAAACTGAGGCCAAACTCGACGGATTCAGATGGCGAAGAAGTCACAGAGCTCGATAGTGCTGGTGAGGGAGAAAATCGGCCAGAGAGAGTGCAAGAAAGTGCGGGAAAATCTAGAGAACTATGATCTGACTCTGAGTTGCAGTAGAGAGAGGGGGAGAGAGAGAGAGTAATGGAAATGCTGTTGTCTACGGCTGAGAGAGCTATAAGATGAAAGAGTAAGAAATGAAAAAGGAAAAACAAAAGTAAAGGAATATAGTACAAACGTAATGCCCATTATCTTCTTCCAAATTTCATTATTGACACTTGACTCTTGTTTTCTTTTTCTTTTAATTTTTCTCTTTATACCCTAATTTTCCTTTTATTTTCTTCTTTTTCATCCTTTATTTGGCTAACGAGAAAGTGCAGGGAAGAGAGAGAACTATATATTTTTCTCTTTATAGAAGAAAGAGTACATTTATTTTTATTTTCTGGTTGTAAAACTGCACCGCAGTCAACTAAGCAGAAGATGAAGAAATATTAAAAATTTTAAATATAATTAATTAATCAACGATAAATTTTATTATTTTACTAAGTGTAATTCAAATAAATATATAATAAATTAAAAATTGAATAGATTAAATGAACTTTATATTATTTTCTTATAAATACCTTACAAAATTATGATTAGCGTGATCGTAAGATCGTAGTAGGATCATAAGATCTTATCAATCCAAGACAAAAAATATAACAGGATCATAAAATCGTGTTATTTTATGATCTAGATTGGGAGTCTAACAAACACAGTTGGTAGTTTCGCACCTAGTGAGGGCATTTACTTAGGATGAAGACATTCTATTATTGCTTAGCAAAGATAGAGATTATAGTTGGACCGAAAAATGTTCTTGTGTACAATCTAGTCGATTTAGATCTGACTAGACAAACTAGATGTAACTTCTCGTATGCATTGTCTCCTTCTATTTCATTCTCCAAAATGTGCAGCAAACAATTTGGGTACTTAGTTGTTGGTGGTGATAGTCTCACCTGCCTTCTTCTTCGTCGAGGACTAACTCACATGCACATTCCTATTTGACGAAGACATCCTCTTCGGTCTTTTGCATACTGAAACGCATGAAACCACTTGCCTCAACTCATGAAATGATGTACTTAACACACTGTTTTTATCTCTTGTTTTCCATTAAATTAAACTTTGAAATTTAAACTACTTTTAGTTTTTTCGTTTCGTAAATAATTTTGAGGTTTTAACATATCTGTGAGAAAAGTACCATTTACGACTAAAAAGTTTGAAGAGGAACAGTTAGAATGATATTATACAATTCAAGTAATGTATTATGTAATATATTCGATAAAAACACAATGGTGAGATAATATATTATTATTGGATTATGATTAAATGCTTCCCTAGTTTTTTTTATATTGTTGAAACATTCACCTTTTATATCCATTCTTTATTCTTATGGGACTTTCAAAAAAATGGGTTTTTTTTCATACAAAAGTTTAGTATTCACAATGTTATATATTGATCACTTTATGCTCGGGTTAAGTAAGAAAGAATGAGACCAAGCGTAATGATGCTATTATACTCTTAGATCATGATCAATGAGTGTGGTTGTTCTTGAGTGTGTTCAATCTGTAAGGTCTCTTAGTGTATCTATAATCTTTGAGAAGTTTTAGTGAAAGGGTTCTTGGTTTGGAACTCAAACTAGACGTAGGCTTGCATTAAGTCGAACTAATATAAACTTGCGTCTTCTTCTTCTCTCTATCTTCTCCATTCTTTGCTATGTTTCTTGTCCTTAGTGGTTGAATTGTGTTTCTTGGAGATTCCTCTCAATTGGAATTGAGTTGAGGATTGATATGAGTAGTCTTGGGTCATCTCAACGTAATAGTGGTATAAGAGCCTTACCAAAGGCTAAGGAAACTTGAATCAGGAAGTCTTATTCTCAAACCTAGTCAAGGCAGAACCTAAGGAGGAAATCTCACCTGAAGGTTCTTTGAGCAACAAGAACTCTTCAGAAGAAATCTAGGAAAAACAAGAACCCAAATCAGAGCATGAGACAAGTTCTGAGGAAGAGCCTGAACTAGAGAAGGGTGATAGTTACTATCAAACACCCTAGGAGGAAGGCCATAAAGAACCAGTTAAACAGACAAGCTTAGAATGAGGGGACGGTTGGTACACGATAAGTCTTAAGGGGTCTACTCGATTTGAAGCAGACAAGTTTGATGGAACTAGTGATTTTGACATATGGAGAAGGAAGGCCAAAGCACTCTTGGCACAAAAAAGGGTCATAAAAGCCCTTGAGGATCCTTCTAAGCTGCCTAACAGTCTCTCAGAAGATCAAAAGGATGAAATGCTCGAGACAGCACTAGGTACAATCATTCTAAACTTAGCTAATAATGTGCTTAGATAAGTAAATGAACATACTGCAGTTAAAGTCTGGGAAAAGCTGGAATCCCTCTATATGAAAAAGTCACTTACAAACAAGATATATGTTAAAGAAACGTTGTTTGGATTTAAGATGGTGTCCACCAATTCTCTAGAGCAAAATCTGGACGATTTTAAATGCATAACCATTGAGTTAGCAAACTTAAAAGAAAATGAAAAGCTAAGTGATGAAAATAGGGCAATTATTCTGCTTAATTACCTACCAGATTCAGTTAAGGACATCAAGGCAGTAATCAAATATGGTAGGTCTTCCTATCGGTAGAAGAATGCATGTCTACTCTAAGATCTAAGGATTTTGAACTCAAAAATGAAAGGAAGGACATTGGGGAGAATCTTTTCTCCAGAGATAGAAGTGTCCAAATGTTCAATAGCCAAAAGGGTAGGGGAAAGAGCGAGGGAACATCCAAGGGATGTCTTAGTCCAAAGGGAGAAAAACCAAGAAGAAATGCTTCTTTGTGGGAAAGAATGACACTTAAAGAAGTCATGCTTTGAATGAAAAAACAAGCAAAAGGACAAGGGTGCAAAGAATAGCGATCTTGCTATAATCACTGACAACTACAGTGATGGAGAAGCTTTTACAGTAACAACTAAGGGAAATGACACATAATGGATCTTGTATTCTAGATGCACCTAGTGCACATGACACCTAGGAGAGATTGGTTTGCTACCTCCATGGAGATTGGAGAAGGAAATGTGCTCATGGAGAATGACCAAGTGTGAAATGTATGTGGGATAGGCTCAATATCGGTCAAGATGCATGATGGCATCATAAAGACTCTTGAGGAGGTTAGGTATTTGCATGAACTAAAAAGAATCCTAGTATCCCTAGGAGTACTTGATGAGGCAGGTTTTACCTACAAATAAAAAAAAAGAGTTTTGGAAGTCACAAAGGGATCTCTTGTGTTCATAAAGAGAGTAAAGAGAAATGGACTTTATGTGATGCTTGGCAACACAGTGACTGGAAGTGCATATGTTGTAAGTAAATCTGAGTTCAATGAGGTAGAATTGTGGTATAAGAGAATGGGTCACATGAGTGACAAAGGCATTTGATTGCTGTGCAAACAAGGTCTTTTAGGCAAGAAGAACTTACCAAGCATTGATTTTTGTGGGCATTACATACTTGGAAAACACCACATACCTCAACTCAACATTCAATAAAAAATATTGGAATAAGTGCACGTTGACCTATGTGGGCCTTTTCCCATTGAGACACATGGAGGTACATAAGTATTTTCTATCTATTGTAGATGATTTTCTCTAGGAGAGTGTGGACTTACTTGCTAAAATCTAAAGATGAGGTCTTTAATAAGTTTAAGGAATGGAAGATTCTAACTGAAAATCAATCTAACAGAAAGCTTAAGACTCCGAGAACTGACAATGGCCTCGAATTGTATAACTCTAATTTTGATAATCTCTACAAAGAAGAACGCATCTCAAGGCATAGAACTGTTAGACACACACCTTAGCAAAATGGCATAGTAGAAAGAATGAATAGAATCATTCTTGACAAGGTTAGATGCATGCTCTTAAGTTCTGGTTTAAACAAATTTTTTTAAGGAGAATCTGTAACAACAGCTACTTACCTGATAAATAGGATCCCCTTAAGTGCCATAGAGTTTAAAACCCCTATGGAGAAGTGGTCTGGAAAGCCACCTAAGCTAGACCATATCAGGATATTTGGCATGCAGGTTTTGCTCACCAAAGGAGAGGAAAACTTGAGCCTAGAGCTGTTAAGTGTGTTTTTCTAGGTTATGCAGAAGGTGTCAAATAGATAAGTGGCATACAAATCATAATAAGCAAAGATGTCAAGTTTAATGAATTTGACATACCATGTTTTAAGAAAGTATTGAGCAATGTAGAAACTGATAGCAATGCAGCTTAACATATAGAGGGAATAGAGTTTGAGGTGGAGCCATTCTCATCTAGCCCAAACACCGGCTTTCAATCTGAAGTCCAAAAAGTGACTTCATATGAAAGACAACATGAGGAAGATCAACCTCAGGCAACTTCAACTGAGTCAAGTAGAGATGAAAATCCTCTAAAGGACTATCAACTGGCAAGGGACAGAGAAAGAAGATAGGTAAGACCAAATTTAAAATATACTCATACTGACTAGATTGCATTTGCTCTTATTTCAGGTCAAATGATAGAAGACAAGGAGCCGCAGCCTATAAAAGAGGCATTAAACTGCAAATATGCAAAGTAGAAGCTTGTTACATGGAAGATGAAATGAGATATGTTCACCATAACCGAATATGGATCCTGGTCTTAAGCCTGGAAAGCAAAAGGTCATAGAATGCAAACGAATATCCAAGGTGAAAGATGGCAACACACCAACTAAATTAGTCAGGTTTAAGGCAAGAGTAGTAGTAAAAGGCTTCACCTAGAGAAAGGGGATTGATTTTAATGAAATCTTCTCACCAGTGGCAAAGCACAAGTCCATCTGAATTGTCTTAGCACTGGTGACTTAGTACAACTAAGAGCTTGAGAAAATGGATGTGAAGACAACTTTCCTTCATGAAGAATTAGAAGAGACCATCTAAATGAAACAACCAGAGAACTTTGACGTGAGAAGGAAGGAAGAAATGGTGTGCCATCTCAAAAAGTCTTGCTATGGTCTGAAGGAGTCTCCAAGGCAGTGGTACAAAAGATTTGACAGCTTCATGGAGAAAATTGGATTCATGAAGAGCTTATGTGATAGTTGTTTGTACTTTGATAAGATTGAAGATGGAGATAAGGCCTTCTATCTTCTCATTTATGTAAATAAATGAGAAAATAAAAAAGAGTGAAGAGCCTTCTAAATGTAGAGTTTGATATGAATGATCTTGGGGAGGCTAGGATGGTTCTTGGCATTGACATCAACAGAGACATGGAAAAAGGAACATTAAAGCTTTCCTAAAAAGCATGCTTGCATAAATTGACTCAAAGGTTCTCTATGGATGATGCAAAATCAGTAACCTTGCCTTTTGCTAAACACTTCTAGTTGTCTGCTCAATTGTGTCCCAAGGATGATATGGAAAATAAGAAAATGGAAACGATTCCCTATTCCATGGCTATGGGGTCAGTAATGTACACCACGATAAGCACTAGACCAGATTTAGCACATCTAATCAGTGTACTCAGCTGTGTACATGGCCAACCTAGGAGATGGTCATTAGAAAGCCATGGAACGGCTTCTGAGATACATAAAAGAGACCAGTGATGTAGGCATGGTTTACAATAGGGAAGGGAACAAGATAAACTTAGCTGGATATGTTGACTCAGATTATGCTGGAGACAGGGATAAAAGGAGGTCAACAACTGCGTATGTGTTCACACTTAATGAAAACTGCATAAGCTGTAAAACTCAGCTTCAAAATAATGTGGCCTTGTCAACCACTGAAGCTGAGTACATAGCCACCATAGAGACCGTAAAAGAGGCACTATGGCTTAAAGGATTGCAGAAATAGGCGTATACAATCTTCCATCCACCTATGCAAAAATCCTATCTTTCATGAAAGAATGAAGCATGTAGAGGTAAGGTATCGTTTTGTGAGAGAAGTTCTGGCTAAGGGAGAAGTGCGTTTGGAGAAAATATGAACAAATGACAACCTTGCAGACATGGGGACCAAAATGGTCACATGAAAGAAGTTTAAGCATTGTCTTAAGCTTCTTAAAATTGATACTGAATGAGGTGAGTACACTTCAATGGCTTCTTATACGAGCTTAAACAAATCAAGGTGGAGATTGTTATGTATTGATCACTTTATGCTCGGGTTAAGTAAGGAAGAAACAGACCAAGCTTCATTAGAAGCTCTATGACACCATTTAAGTTAAGTGATTAAACTAATGCTTAACTAACTAGAACATGTGGACTACTCGGATTTAACATGAATGCAGCTGGTATATAAGCTGCATGGTTAGCTCATCAACATACATTATTATTCTCTTAGCTTTTTGTTGCTGCTTCAAGATTGATGATTCTAAGAGAGGTAGTGAGCACGAAGAGTAATGATGCTATTATACTCTTTGATCGCGATTAGTGAGTGCAGTTCGTGAGTGTGTTCAATCTATAAGGTCTCTTAGTGTATTCTGTAATCTTTGAGAAGTTTTCGTGAAAGGATTCTTGGTTTGGAGCTCAAACTGGGCGTTGGCTTGCGTTAAGCCGAACCAGTATAAACCTGTGTCTTATTCTTCTCTCTGTCTTCTCCTTCTTCTCCATTCTTTGCTTTGTTTCTTGTTCGTTGCATGGTTGAATTGTGTTTCTTGAAGATTTCTCTCAATTGGAATTGAGTTTAAGATTGATTTGAGTAGAGTTGGGTTATCTCAACCTAACACACAATGTTCACTTTTTGGGTGCAAGACTTCAGTTCACCATCAATATAAGAAAATCGGTCAATACCGGTGGTTCTGTACTGGTGATTCAACCAACTGCAAGAAAAAATGCGTTATCGTATTACGGCGGTTTTTTAATAATCATCGGCATTTGTTTCGCTTTAGCAGCGATTTGTTCAAACCTGCCACGTTTTTACAACACTGAAAACACTTCCCTCTCATTTTTCCTTCCTTCATTTTCTCTCCCCAATTTTTGCCTCCCTCAGATACCTCAAAACACAGCTCTAAAAATCTAAAAAACTTGTCTACACTAGTCCTCTTTTGTGCTTCCCATCGTCATCCTAGCCATTCCCATTGTCGTCCTATCTGTTGAGAGTCTCCCTCTCATCTCCACTTTTGCCGTTGCGTGGAGTTCTTAACAGGCGTTTTCCATTCAAAAGCCCTCAACACTATACTTTTAATGCCTCCGATGACGAAAACTTACCTACATTGATCTCGACACCCTCTCTTTGCTTCAGCGCCATTTTCACTTCAGGTGAAGCTTTTCATTGCATAGAAAATAGATCTCCTACTATTTATGTTGTTGCTGTCTGTGCGAAAAGTGGTAAACCAAAGTATTTGATTTCTCTCAATTTTTCGTACTTGCAGTTTAACTAGTTGATTTGATGTTAGATAACTCTTCCAATCTAAAAGTTTTCTTTTGAAAGCATTATGGAAGTTATTTATATACGATACTCAGACAATTCTCTTGATAACTCCTTGAATGTAGAATTGTCAAACTTCGGGCATTTGCGGCATAAGATCTAGATTTGAATCCAGAACCAATTGGCGTTAGATGGAAATGCCTAACATGTATATAAGCACAATTAGATCCTCACTCATAGTCGATGTGGGATAATTAACACCCTTAACACCCCCCTCACGTGGAGTGTGCCATGAGCTGAATAGGTTTAGACATAACATAGACATAGACAGAGACAGACAGAGACTGGGTTTGAGGCAGGATAAAACTAAACTCTGATATCATGCGAGATTCCAACCCAAAATCAATTGGTGTTAGGTGAAAAGACTCAACATGTATATAAGTACAGTCAAATTCTCACCCACACTCGGTTTGACATAACATCCCTTAACAATATCATTAGTTCTACTCTTGCTAATCTCAATAACACAAAAAATTGGATAAATGTGTCAAAAGTTATTTTTCTCAGTAGCAAAATGTCGCTTCCCTATTTATAAATACTTTTGTGCGATTCGAAATATTGTCATTCTATATTGCTAAGCTTCAAAATATGTGTGATTGGTTGGTTTTGTTGGAACTCACGTCACCACCCTCTAGCTTCTGAAACAGTAACTGATACTTCATATATCATAGATAGAGAGATAACAGCAACAACTTTATTGTTAGCTTTATGGATTCTAATGATGGAAACTGATGGTTCGAACAAGATAAAACTTGATTTGAAAAACTCGAGTTGCTACTGCAGAGCTCTTTATATTAATAATTTTCTGGATACATCAATTCGATGCTACAACCATTCTTTTATACTAGAAATTCTTGAAACCGAATAACATTAAATACTCTTTATTATATAATCAACCTTTAAATTCTCCAAGAAGACTATTTCCACATATTGATGAAAAATATCTTCAGTAATTTCCAAAGTGCGTTAAATTCCAACACTCCCCCTTAATGCACATTTACTGTTACTCCAATCAGCTCTCTAAGATAGCAGAGTCTTTCTTGCGGCAATGCTTTAGTAAAAATATCAGCAAGTTGCTCCTCAGACTTGTAATGCTTAAGTCGAATTTCACCATGTTCAATTGTTTCTCTAATAAATGATATTTGGTTGAATTATGCTTTGTACGGCTATGATAAGCTGGCTTCTTTCCCATAACAATTGCTGATTTGCTGTCACAAAATAACATTGAGGCTTGCTCTTGCTTTTCTCCAATATCTTCAAGAATGCTTCTAAGACATATTGCATGAGAATTTGCTTTGGTAGCAGCAACATATTCAGCTTCAACAGGTACCGCGCCACAGTCTGTTGCTTCTTTGAGGCCCAAGAACATATGCCAGATCCAAGAGAGAAACATAGCCAGAAGTTCTCTTCATATCATCAAGACATCCAACCCAATAACTACCTGAAAAAATGATTAATTTTGAGTCATTTACTGACTTATAAAGTATTCCATAATCAATTGTTCCCCGCAGATTTCGTAGGACTCCTTTTGCAACTCCCCAATGAATTTGATTGGGTTCCTACATATGTCTTGAAAAAACCCTAGCAGCAAACATGATATCTGGTGTAGTAGTCAAATACAAAAGACTTCTAACTAGACTTCTATAAGCGGATGAATCAACTTTCTTATTGCCATCAATTTTTATCAACATTTCATTGGAAACAAGTGAAGTACAAACTGATTTGTAATTACTCATTCTGAATTTTTCAAGTACCCCTTTTGCATATTATCTTTGACATATAAAAATTTCATCCTTACCTTGCATTACTTTAATACGTAGAAAATAATTCAATAATCCTAGGTCACTCATTTCATATGTTTGCATCATGCTCTTCTTAAATTGAAGAACAAGCCTTTCATCATTGCCCATGAAAATTAAGTCATCAACGTATATGGAAACAATGAGCAGTGATCCACTTTTGATTAAAGTGTATAAAGTTAGCTCACTTTTACTTTTCAGAAATCCATTCAAGCTAAGATACTTATCAATTTCTTCATACCAAGCACGTGGTGCTTGTTTTAACCCATAAAGGGCCTTTTTTCAGTTTATAAACTTTATCTTCACTCCCTTTAATTTTGAAGCCTTCAGGTTGTTCAACATATATTTCTTCGTTTAAAATTCCATTTAAAAAACTTGATTTAACATCACGCTGATAAACTTTCCATTGTTTTTTTAGCAGAAAGAGCAATTAAGGTTCTTATTGTTTCAAGCCTTGCAACAGGAGCAAAGGTCTCATAGAAATCGATACTTAATTTTTGAGTGAAGCCTTTGGCCACAAGTATTGCTTTATGCTTTTGAACTTCTCCATCTTGATTGAATTTTGTTTTGTATATCCATTTGACTCTAATAATTTTTCTATCTTCAGGGCGATCAACAAGCTCCCATGTTTTATTTTTTTCAATCATCTGCATCTCTTCCTCCATTACTTTCAACCAAATTTCTTCTTTTGCTGCTTCTTCAAAGCTTGTTGGTTCTGTGACAGAAAAATTACATGATTCGTATATGTCAGCCAGTCTTCTTGTTCTTCTTGGAGGTGATTCATCATCCGAGTCAGATGCCAGATCAACTTGTGGAGTAGAAATTGGCTCTTCTTGCTGCTGCAAAATTTTTTATGACTCTTGAGAAATAATGCAAGGCATTTCCTGCACTTTCTATTCTTTCCAATCCCAAGATGCATCTTCATGAAAAATCACATCTCTACTAACAATCAAATAGTTAGACTCGACATTGTATAATCTATAAGCTTTTGTGTCAGAACTATAGCCAACAAATATGCATTTTATACTTTTTTTATCAAGCTTTGTTCTTTTTCAGAAGCAATGTGAGCATAACACACAACAAAAATTCTGAGGTGTCTTACCGAATGCTTGATACCACTCCATGCTTTAAATGGAGTTAAATTCTTCACTGTTTTTGTCAGGCACCGGTTAAGAATGTAGACCACTGTATTGACAGCTTCTGCCCAAAAAATTTTAGGACTCAGCAATGTCGTTCTGTTTAGAGCTATAGCCTGCAATTAATTGCTTCCAAATTCCTTCCATTTCACAAAATTCTTCAAATTCTTTTGAGGTGAATTCTCCTCCTCTGTCACTAAGAACGGTTTTGATAACGAATCCATTTTGTTTCTAAACTAGTGCTTTCAATATTTTGAACAATGACAAGGCCTCTGATTTTCTTTTAAGAAGTAAACCCACGTCATGCGTGAGTAATCATCAACAAATATGAGAAAGTACCTGTTATTGTCAAATGAAGGAGATTCAATCTGCCACATATATCTGTGTGAATTAGCTCAAGAAGCTTTTTTGCTTTCCATGATCTTTACTTTGGAAAAGAGCCTCTTTGTTGCTTTCCCATGATACATGCTTCACATGGGCTCATCTTGGACTCCAATTAAGGAAGTCCAATCACAAAATTTCTTTCCTCCAACAATTTTAGCCCGTTGAAATTCAAATGGCAATACCTCTTGTGCCATAGCCAAGTATCTTCAATCACTTGACTTCTTAGTGAAAAAATTTCATAAGAAAATTCAATTGGAAAGCTCATGTTGTTTGTCATTTGAACTTCAAAAATAACTTCATTTTGATTCTTGGGATAAATTTTTTTAAAAGAAGTTATTTTCAATGAGTTGTCCCATGCCGAGAAGATTGTGTTCCAATTCAGGAACATATAAAACATCTCTAATATATTTGGGACATCTATTTGTATCAACCGAAATGGTCCATTTTCGTTGTACGTTAATAAGAGATCCATTTCCAATTTGCACATTTAAAGTAACAGTAGAATCAATGTCATGGAAACTTTTTTGGTTTCCAGTCATGTGATCATTACAGCCGCTGTCAATTTACCATGTGCTGTGCTCTTCTGCGAAAGTAGAATGAAAAACATAGAATAGGTTGTCATGTTCATCATTCTCTTTTTTAGAAAAAATTACTTGATTTACTGTCTTCAATCTGCAATTTTTCTCCAAGTGACCAGACTTTTTACAGAAATGGCATTGAGGCTCTGTGGTTTGACTTTTTGCAAATCTTGCAAGGAGGGTTGAAATTATCATTAGCATCTTATTCACTTTGCTGACAATCCTTTTTGGTCGAGTCTTCTTTTTTTTTTCATTTGTTCTGATTGACCATTTTTTGCTCATTCTCAACATTGCCTTTCTTAATGAACTTTTGAGGCTTTTGTTGAGTTTTGACTGGAATGTACTCTCAACAGATTGCTCATTGTGCCTCAATCTCATCTTTTCATGAGATTCTAGAGAGCCCATCAATTGCTGTAGAGAAAGTGTTGAAAGATCCTTCTATTCTTCAATAATAGTAACAACATGATCATATTCTTCTGGCAAGCTTATCAAAATTTCTCGATAATTTTCTGATCAGAAATCTCTTCCCCAAGCATTCGAATTTGATTGACAACTTCAATGAATCTCGAGTAATAATCTCAGACATTCTTAGAGCCTTTCAGTTTTAGATTCTCAAACTCCCTGCGTAGCGATGGGAGCTTGATCAGTCTTGACTTGCTGTTACCTTGTAACTCCTCTTGAAGTATCTCTCATGCTTGCTTTGCTGTAGTGGCTCTAATAATCCTTGGATTTTTGAAAGAGCCTAAGCGTCTGTCATACGATCAGCTTCAAGCTTTTGTCTTTGTGCTGTAGAAAGTTTCTTTTCATCCTCTGGTACTACAAAACCTTTTTACACGATGCTCCATAATCCTTCAGCGAGAAGTATGGTCCCCATTTTAACCTTCCAATACTCATAATTTTCACCCCAAAAGACAGGAATGATTAACTGAGATACGCTGGTTGTTTGTGTAGATGATGAATCCATAATGTTCTTCTTCTCTAATGGAATCCAACAGGTTAATAACATTGCTCTGATACCACTTTGATGGAAACAGATGGTTCGAACAGGATAAAACTTGATTTGAAAAACTTGAGTTGCTACTGCAGAGCTCTTTATATTGATAATTCTCTGGATACATCAATTGGACACTACAAGCATTCTTTTATACTAGAAGAGATACATCTAGAAATTCTTGAAACCATAAAACATTAAATTCCAACATCTAAAGCGTTTTGACGATGAAGGTAAACGCTTTGATTCTAAATCTTGTGTGTGGCTTCACTTTGTTCTTTTTCATACTAAAAATTTGAAGTAATAACTATGGCTAGGTGGGGCAATTTTCTTTTATGTATTTGCTTTCGTTCATCAATGTGATGTCTTTGAAAGTTGAAGATCATACAAAATATATTTGACACCTATATGGCGTTCATACCACCTGCATAGGTACCAAATTAAATTATTTTGCCACCTATATGACCGGTTTACAACATCCGCTACATGCGTCAAATAATTACTTCTGTTGTGGTCCTTAAAATCATTTGGATAGAATAATTTATAACGGAGATTCTCCAGTGTTAAAAAATCGCCGCTTTGCAACGGTCAATTTTACGGCTTTTTCAGACTGTTGAAATAGGTTTTACGGCTGTTTAAGACTACAGGTATTGATTGACCTTTTTCCTTATAGTGAATGTCCATTACCCATATAATCCATAACTTTGAGAAACTCTGGTAAAAAATAGAAAGAAATTGACTTTGACCAAATGTGAAGATAGAATTTGTCTCTTAAGAATATGTACTAGTCGGTTTCAAAAAACAAAGTACTAAGTTGAATTCAAATTATAATACATGCAAGTTTAGTATTAAACTATTTAATTTTAATATTAACATGAAAAATTTAATTCTACGCTAATTTTAAAATTCAACTGAAATCGAGGTCTTAATCTACAATATTTAATAAGCATGTTTAAGCACTCATAAACCCTAACCCGAGTTAATGGAGGATTTCTGGGTTTAATGTGATTTTTGAAAAAAATTCTAGAAATAAAGTAGTATTAAAACTAATTTCAAAAAAAGGTGGATTTGGTCACGTCGAAAGACGTCTTTTGTAAAGACGACTTTTGCCTTCAGTGTAGAAGCTCGCATTTGTATACAAAAATCATCAACAACCTAACTTGCATATAAAAATCATCTATCCTGCAGAACATTTTATGACTTTATCACACATTCTCAATGAACAACATACATTTTTAACAAATTTTAAGACTTTACTTTTATATTATTCTACAAAAATTCAAATACAAAAAATATAAATCAATCACATTTCACACGGTAGTCGTCCTCTCATTCTTCTTGGGCGTCTTCATATGTTTGTAATTGAGTTACTTGTGATGATGGGCATGCCTCCATAATAGCTGCTACACTTTCTTCCTCTACAATAAGTAGCGGGTTTTCCTCCACAATAGGTGAGTCTTCATCCACAATATGAGCATCTTCCACAATAGGCGAGTTTCAGGCACATCTTCTACCTCCTCTTCCAGGAGCACTAGCTCGTCCTCCTCTACGCCGTTGAGGTTGATGAAAATGATTCAGAAGTAGTACCAAGTTAAGTCACTGACTCACCTCTAAATATACAAAAGATCGGCGGCGTGTATGGCTCTTGCTGAGACATAAATGGTTCGTCTCAAGGCATGTGTGATTCTTGTTGAGTTCTTTGAGATGAGCTGTGCACTCCATGCCTTCAGAATAAAAGAGTTTGATAAGCAGCATTCACTTATCTTATTGCTTGTGCGATTGTCACACACACATTACGGATTTGAGGCATTATCCAAGACGGCTCAGTATCATCAAGTGTCAAATTACATAAATTAATAAAAAATAAGTTACTTATTAGATAAAAAATATTATAGAAGTTACTTATTACATGACCATATAAGCCTATTAATTACATAATTAATAAAAAAGTTATCATTAAATCATATAACGCTCCCTGTTGAGTTATGTATCGTCGTGTGATTCTCTGATACTATAACATATATGAGCTGTCATATCCATGTTCATCCACGGCCCCTTCAGCAATGTATGTCCTATGCTCATCTCATCTCCCAATGTATGCCTGATGTTGGATGCCCCAATTTAGTTCATTTATCCCCCTTAAGTCGATGTCATGCAACCGTCTTTCGGTATCACATGACTCGGGCACACGTTGAATCATATAAAATTTTCTTAGTACACGATCCGGTCGATGCCATTACACTATATGAAAGTAAATGAGGGGAGAGACAGACCACCATATATCTCCGTGCACGATGCAATATTCAGGAAGTGTATAGATAATATCATTATAAGGTTGTCATATAACCTATAAAAATCATATTATAAATAATATGACAAAACCCGAGTATTACCTATGTTATAAATAAAAGCATAGTATTACCTGATATGGAGTTTGTCTATCTAATGCAAACAAATATGGAATAATATGTCTATAGAGTGGCATGGTCCGATGAACAACTGCAATATATCAGCGACAATGTAAAGCACGAGAATCCTCCTGGTCCCAAACATGTTGGGATCTATGTTGATCTTGTAAATACAACACTGCTATCTTGTGGACCATGCTCCATGATATCCCGAAAATGAGTGTCGTCCGAAATACAATGATTATATTGAATTGAATAAAAATGTACTAAGTCAAATATTATATGGAATTGCATAAAAATATACTAAGTCAAATATTACACTGAATTATATAAAAATGTACTAAGTCAAATATTACATTGAATTACATAAAAATGTACTAAGTCAAATATTACATTGAATTACATAAAATGTACTAAGTCAAATATTATGAATCATTCAAAGATTGTCCTCCATTACGAGAAGGACAATTTCGACGGTTATGTCCCTCTTGTCGACAAAGTCCACATTTACTATAAGTACTTGGCTCTCTTCAATCCATCTCATTTCGTATACGGGTCGACTTGGGTCTACCTTTCTCCCGTGTCCTAGTTGTATCAAGGTGCGCTATTGGAAAGTTAGGAACTTCCCAATAATGTTAGTGTGGAAGAGGGTTGAACTGTGACTTATAACACTTAGCAAGCCCTAATCAGCGGTAATAATGTTCAATGAATTGAGAACTATCAATATAAGCATCTGCGCACACACGCTAACAAATGGGAACATGTGAGGCCAAATAATTGCAGCTTGTTGCAAGTACATGTTCATTCCTTTAAATTCATATATTGTCTGTTTCATCCTTTGTACATGTGATTTTGATGTTGACTAGTGCGAACCT
Source organism: Datisca glomerata (assembly GCA_003255025.1). Taxonomy (NCBI): domain Eukaryota; kingdom Viridiplantae; phylum Streptophyta; class Magnoliopsida; order Cucurbitales; family Datiscaceae; genus Datisca; species Datisca glomerata. The sequence continues at coordinate 659,854 of QANY01010717.1, forward strand.
CGAACCTCCCATTAGCATGGTCAAAAATTGTGATCTCATGTGAACTAGCCTTGGCTTCTCAAGTTTTCATCTTCTCAACGACATAAGCAGTAAACACCACCTCGTAGTAAGGCATCTCTAGCTTCACTTCTCTTCTTTTCAAACCAATTCACACTACGATGAGATGTAAGCTTAACCAAAGCCGTAACTGGTAACATGCGAGCTCTCTTTAGTACACCGTAAAGGATTCTACAACGTTTATTGTCATCCAACCATATCGGTATCCACCATCGAATGCTATAGTCCATTTTTCTTTTCAATATTATCAAAGAAGTGCACACACCGATTGTTTATTTTCTTCATTTCATCCATGCAGAGTTCAAACTTTCTTTGCTGATGTTGCATTCCCGCTCTAAATACTAAATTTTTTAAGGTTTTGTTCTTGTATTTGTCATTAAAGTTACTCGCAACATGCCTCAAACAATATCGATGATTGCCTAATGGTTCTGACCACCCAAGTTGTTGATTATGTGTTGTAGCTTTTATACTAGCATGTCAGTTAGATATTAACACAAGTCTCTCCCTCTAATGCCTTAAGCAATACAAAAACCATGACTAACTATTTGTGGTTTCCTCATCAAATATAGCATAAGCAATTGAAAAAATACATTCCTTGAATCAACCGACGTGGCAATCAACAACTTATGCTTATACTTGCCATAGAAAAATGTGCCATCAATTTGAATGACTAGTCTATAATATTTGAATCCTTCTATAGCAGCAGCAAAAGACCAGAACACATATCCGAAATTCACATTACGTGATTCACCGATGTTATATGTTTCCATCGAACTACAGTCCCAGGATTCGACTTCACAAGCATATTCAACCATATTGGTAGTTGATGGTAAGATTGATCCCAATCACCAAACACTTTAACAGTTGCTTTTCGTTTTGCTTGTCATACCTTTCTATAATGCATATCGTATCTAAATTTATTTTCACCATCTGATGAAGTGCTACAACAGATGTAGTTGGATCCCATTTCACGACACCGTGCAACTCTCGTGCAATCAATGTTGAGTCCAACTGTGAATGGTCTTGTGATCATCTTGGATAGACACATGCGTGAGGTCCGGTGTATTGAGTTATTTCAAACATATTATATGATTTTCGACGACACGCGCGAACTTTCCATTGACAACTTTCATTAAACTTCTTGCATTTTATAACCCAAAGGTTTGACAATGACTCTACCACACTAAAATGTTGATGTATGAGTATCGATTATCTTTTTAAAGCATACTTAAGGTCTGCCTTACTTTCAAAACGTAAACCTTTGTATAATTCATTTGTTCCATTCCATATCTCAGTACGTTGGATGAGTATCTGATCTAGCTTTACATTTACGACATCCTCATCCAACTGAGCAAGGAATGGTGTAGAGGGTTCATGTTAGAGTATTTCAGCTGAGGGGTTCACAACATCATCCTCTTCAACTTGGTCATCATCTTCATCAATAACATTACAAGCATTTATCTCCTCAAACTCTACAAAGAAGAAGCTATGTGGAGAGCTTGATGAATTCACATGAACGTCATGAGCATCTGCATCTTCATGTGGCAAATAACTACTACTAGGTATATTTTCTTGCATTGTAGGATACATGTCATTGTCATGGAATTGAGAAGAAATTATTGCATTATCGTGTACCTCAACTCCACCACATATATCGTCATTATACAAGTTTATGCTAGGACCTCCTACATCTCTAGCATTTTTGGTTAAATATAACTCAATTGTATTTGGCGGAGGAATTTGAAGCACAATAGTAAATATCATATGAGCATCGTTATCATTCTGTATTAGAAATTTCACATAGTTGAATGACCCAGCACCAAGAGTAAGTGGATAACGATAAACTATGTTCAAGTTCCAATGTAGACATTCAATTAACAAAGCTTCACATAAAGTATTATATAGCTCGTTAAAAGTAATCTTCTTATGAATTACAATTCTCCTCATTGAAGGTTGATCATAAGAAATTCCATTTGCACCAATTACGACATTACCATTCATGTAACATAAAACTACCATAGACATTTCCCCCATTTGTCAACCTACTAAACAATACACAACAATTTCAAAACTACATCTAGAAATTCTACAAATTAATATGCAAATTCAAAGTTAATAACTACAATTTCATAATATATCAACCCATTCATAAATAAAATTTTACAAATTAAGAGTTTAAACATCACATAATTGAGAAAATGAATCTAAAATTTGAGAACCCAAGACACACGAAAATCTAGGGTTTGAGAGAGATTAAAGAGAGTTATTACAAAATTGATAAAATATATCCATACCACATCCACAAAAAATGAATAATTTCAAGATTTGAAGAATAAATTTAAGAGATCAAATGAGTTAGAAATATACCTAGGGTTTGAGGAGTTCTTGCTAGTGATTTGAGAGATTGAGAAATTGTTTTTGTGACTGAGAGTGAGATAAGAGTGAGAATGTGTAATGCCGGTGAAATAACAATAAACTCCGGCCACAATCGATGATGAACGGCGGCAGGGAAGGGTGTTGGCGGCGGGCTGAGGGGCTTTTTGTTCGCGAAATGACAGTAAACTCTACTCTCTGTTACGTGATCTTTTAAAGGTATCATTGAAGGCGTCTTTATAAAAGACGCATTCTACTATTAATGAAGGCATCTTTTATAAAGACGTCTTTTACTTTTATGAAGACGTCTTTACAAAAGACGTCTTCTACGTAACCTCATTTGTGGCCACGCCATCACAAAAGTATTTTTTGCAAAGACGCCTTCATCTTAGTTGTATCATTATACTATACTTATGAAATTTATTTTAAAAGTACTGTATTTTAATTAGTTTTTTCTAAAAATATTGTAAAATGCTCAAAAATCCCGAGTTATCTGTGACTTGTGAGTTCACTGATTTGAAGGACATACAGGAAAAGTGGAAACATCTCGCGTTAAAAAAGTAGGGACACATTTTGTTGGTTAAATAAATGATCATATTTTTGTTAACTTAATATCTTCTAATCCTCAAAACCAATCAGGGGTAATATAGAATATCCACTTGTTATTGATCGACTAAGTCTCTAGACATGATCTTAGACTCTCACTCATATATGTGGACAAAATCTTTTGGAGAAAATCTACGTTCTTATTCACAATCGTTTAGGTTATCATATTGAGTTACCATTACAATTTCAAGATCTTAATATTTCGTTTGAAATTATCACACATATCAATGATAATTCAATAATTTATTTTTTTGACATTGAAATTGTGCATAGTTCTATTCCGAACCATATATATATATGGAAAAATAATTCCAAGTCACACTCCACGGGTTATGCCAACTAGTCAACAATAACGTAAAAAATATTCATGAATTTATGCTTATTAGTCATACATAGCGTGCGTTGTACATGTAAAATAATATTTAAACATACAATTTAAATTTATAAATTAAAATTATTAAATATACCTTATATCATATAAAATACATTAAAATAGTAAATATAACTAATTTTTAAAAACCAATAAATAAAGAAAATTACACAATAATAGTCAATGAAGTTTTATACTCCAATAATATGTGTAAATTTGTAAAAGAAACATTATAACCTATCAAAATTGATTGATTACACAATATTACATTTCAATGCTATTTAAACTTTCCCCTACTCTGACATTTTTCACTCAATCATCAGAAATCACGGTTTAGTTAATTATGCAAGCACTAACTATCACATAATTTTTCTTAAGCAAAGTCGAAGTTATAAAAGAAGTAAGTGAAGATAGAACAAATGCAAAAAAAAAAAAAAAATCTAACAAGATACAAGAGTTACCATGTCCATGTATTTTTCTAGGTTACTATACCAACAGTATTTTTTGTCATTTTTTTAAATAAAAATATAAAAAAATGGATTGATTTTTCAAAATAAACGTTTTATCTCTTTCTATATTTTAATTAATAAATATAATACAATAAGTTAAAAAAATAAAATTGAATAGATAATTAAAGATTAGTAAAAAAATTTATTTCATTAAGAATGATAATTAAAGATTAGTAAAAAATGTTGACTCAAACCCACAACTGTCAACTATGTACGGTTGGTATGAAGTCTCCTATCAACATAACTCGTTATTCAAATGCAAATTTACATTTTGATAGAAAAAGAAACTTTGATAAAATAAAGTTTACATTCTTTTGAGCACGAATGTTTATTGATCTGAAAGTTTTTATTTAAGTTTTAGTTGTAATAATTTTTCTCGTTAAAGAAATATTTGTGTTTATTAAAAGAAAAAACTTGGCAAGATTAAGGTTACGAAAAAGAAAAATTGAAAGAACCATGTGCATACGTGTTGGAGGTCACCAAGGTCCATGATGTCCTTAACAAGGCCTTAAAATTTTGAGAAAGATCTGTTCCAACCTTACTGATTAAGACCAACACTAAAGAAAAAGCACTTTTTAGAAAAGTTACTCTCCGACAAGTCAGAATTTGGGCCTCTTTTTATAAGCAAGTGGTCCTTACTGCTTTTTCTCAAATTATACAATAAGTATTGATTGTTCTTGTCAAATAACAGGAGCCCCTTAACAAGGGCTTTCAACCCTTCTACCATATCCACATGAATTGTCCATTTCCTCAACCACTTATCCGTCTCAATTACACACACACTACTTTTCCATCCTTAAAATCCTTCACACCAGAGGAAAGGAAAAATAATATAATAGGAATCGTTTTTCCGTTGTTTGGTTTGCTCGAATATGGAGAACTGTACATGAAATAAAGTGGGAGTGTAACTGTGATGTCACATATGTGTTGTTACAAGAGTGATATAGTCTCAGTAAACGTCGAATATAGCCTGAGAATGTGGAGCTTGAGATTTAAATGGTGAACTACGAGCACTTTGAGCAAACATGTAGAAAGTGATAAAATATTATTGGGAGAAATTCAGAGATAATTCTACAAGTCTAATAAATGAAGAAATACAAATCAATCAAAAGGGCCAAAAGTCATTGATAATGAGGGGAATATCTCTATTTATAGAGAGATTTAATGTAGGGTCCACTCCAACTAATTCATTGACTAGTTGGCAATGGACCCTACGTAATGACACCTCAACAAGCTCCTTGAGGTGGCAACATCCAGTCAACGCTCATTATAACCATTGTCGTGTGGGCCATCATATCTACAAGAAAGATTCTCATGTACTCTACCTTTCACATTGCGACATGTGTCACGTGCAGTGATCGTGCATCAAAGAAAGAATAATAGGGAGAACGCGCTACATCAACGAGATATGCAACATTCGTAGGGGATCCCTCGTGAAAGGTGTCCTAACAACTAGGTTCCTTCTCAAAATAGGAAGACGTCACCATGACCCTAAATAGGCCATATTGGTGAAGGGATGTCATTTTCAGTACATCTTAACCTTGTCCTAATTCTACCAAACCATAACCCCCAAAAATGTTCACTTAAATGGACTCATTTAAGTTTTTGTCACTTGATTTAGTGGTTATAAGGATATCAACAAATGCATAGAAAGAGTAAATAATACAATATACATTTTATGTTGGTTGGTTGCTGATGTGGATCAAGTAATCACGTTGAAAAGTCAAAGCTGACACTTGACATTAGTTCATAAGAGCAACATGTGCCACCGCGGTGAGTCAAAATCATAGCGGTCAACCATGTGAGTGATTGGGGGTACACCCATGTACATTTTCCCCCTGTGTAAGTTCAATGCGTAGAAATTGAACTTGTACATCTTCTTTATGTAGGCCAATGAACTTATTTGATGAAGCCCCTTCAAATCTTGGGAGGTACAATTGTCATGGCAGGTATTACTTCTTGAAATTCTTGTTAGCATTATTTAAGCTGGAACATATATATTATGTTTGTAATCGTAAAACTTCTCAAATCAAGTAGGAACATAGCATGACTATATAGTGTAAGGACGTAACATTATTGTATGACATGGAGTGAGTGAGTGTGCTATTTGCGTTCGAAGTTTATAATATGTTGCAATCATGAGACTTTTCAAACTAAATAGGAACATAAGGCTACCATTCAGTGTAGAGATACAAGGCGGGGGTGACGTACCATGATGGTATATGATCGAGGTATAATTGATCGAAATAATCATTTTGTAGTTTTCAGGTTGGCAAGATGTACTGGCATGAGGGACTACGACGCACGCTATGTGAGGTGGCATTTTACAGTGACCGATAATGTTGCCATGCAATGTGTCATCATAGGTGTCACTGGAGGCATCTTTATAGTGTAGGATCGATATGGCAACCCAAGAGGGGGGTGAATTGAGTGATCGTGTTCAGATTAAAATTTCTTTACACTCAAGTGAAAAATGAATGTTCAAGAATGAACTTCAATATTCCACGAGTTTAACTCTTAAAAAGATAAATAAGTAATAAATAAAAGTGTTGAAGTAAATAATGCTTGCGATACTATAAATGTGAATATATAAAGCAAGCAATTTAAAATAATTACGGAAACTTAAAGTGTGGAAATTAAATTAAAAAAATTAAGTGCGAGAAATTGAAGTGCGAAAAATAAATAGCACAAAATAAAAGAGAGAAGGAGAAGAAGATAGGCACGTGATATTTTTTGTGGTTCAGGAAATCTTATCCCTACGTCCAAGCTTCAAGGCCCTTCCTTGAAATTTCACAATTAAAAAATCCGCAATCCAATCAAAACCCTAATTTGAGAAAATCCCCAAATTGAAGACCCTAATTTCAACGTTAAATAGTGGAAGCATAAAACTATTTTAAGAGAAAATTAACTCATTAATTTGAATTAAATGATTCATTAAATCGTAATAATGTTAAATACAAAAATCCATAAAACATGAAAATTCATAAAATTAATGAAACAACAGTAATTAAACTTGAAAATCATATAATCATAAACTGTGAAAAATCTCATATTCTCGCTGTCTATGGTAGTCTCTCATTTCTGCTGCTCGCCATCACCTGCAACATATTCATCTATGAGGGGGTGAGTATTAAAAATACTCAGTAAGTAAACTCACATATTAATAAGTTTCACATGACATAAATGTAAATATATAACTCATGCAAATTTACTTTCACACATTCACTGGTCACATAAACTACTTGTAATAACACCAATTTCATGGTTAACGTATAACTTGAACTTGTACTTATACATGTCGATACTTATACTTGCTTGATCATAATTCAACTAGGCATATCCCTCGATCAACAACCTAACCAGAACTAATTCACAATTTGATCTTGATCTTGTAACATGAACGTGAACATGACAGATTGAGTGTCTTGAAACTTGATGTCACTTAAAATTATCTGAACCTTAAGGACGCTAACATGAATATGGTGACACCCAACCGTATAACTTGATAACATGACGTGAACAATCTGGTTACTTGATAACCAAGGGACATGACTAAGTCTACTTCTTGTTTACTTATCATTTTACTTGGATTAATAATCATAATTCACATTATCACATGTACATGAGTAAACATATAACTTGTTCATGAACATAAATGATAAAACTATTACATGTATAACTCAAAGTATAATCATATATAACATGGTAAATAATTTCATCGTGATATGAAAAATAAATAAAACACTTGATCATAAGATTGAACATAAAGAAATAATAAAATAATTTCACATTATATATTCTATACTTATAACATATGAACTGAATTATTATGTAAATTCACTTACCTGGATACGCTACGAATTAAATTCAGTAACTAATGACCAAAAATCCAAGGATCCCAAATCACAACATATTCATATAATATCTATAATTATTTAATGAACTAGAGGGCGAGTGAGGTTGGGAACAGGTGAAAACTAAACTGGGTGTAAATTGATCAAGCGGTTCAAATCGGTTCAACTATATTCGGGTGGTCTAAACCAGTTCGGTTCTATTATTTTGGGCCGGCTCAGTCTAGTCGAGTTGAACTGTTTTGGTCTGGTCTAACTGAACTGATTTAGTTTGATTCAATTGAATCGATCTGGTTCAAATGATCCTGTTTAAGAAAACGAGAGGAACAGAGAGGGGAAAGGAAGATGAAGAAGAGAGAGAGAGAGAGAACAGAAAGGGGGAGGGAGACAAAGGAGAGAGAGAGACCGAGAGAAGCAGAAATATATATATATATATATATATATATTTCTGTTTCTCTCGCTCTCTCTCTCTCCTTTGNTGGATCTTGCATGTGGTGCGATGACAATGCCAAAAACAGATACAATATGATAGGAATTGCTGAAATTTGAAGAATAAAATTCAGATTTGGATGAATATATATAAACATAGAAATAGGAAATTCCAGAAAGAGAAAAAAAAGTGAAGAATCATGAAGAAAGAGGAAAGAAGAAAGCTTACCTGAGGAGACCAACAATGGAGATGCAACGAAGGGGAATAAGAGCAAAGCTTGCTAGAAAATTAACGAAGAAAAATTTAATTTGGTGCCTTAACAAATTAATCAAACTCGAAGTTGATTAGAGAAAGGATAGAGAAAATAAAAGAGAAGAAACAAGAAATCGTTTACCTTGATCAATATTATAGGGCTGCCCAAGCTGAAACGAAGAAGATGAAGGTGAAGAACAGAGGCTCATTGGAGAAAATTGTAACAGAGAGGAGGAATAACAGTAAATAGGAGAATGGTTCGTGCATTTAAAAGAGAAGGGGAGAGAGGGGTTGTGGTGGTTACTTATTTGAGATAAAAAACTGAGATAGTGGGGGGATATAGTTGAGAGAGAACACGTGGTGTGTGGGAAAATAAATGGGGTGGCTTAAGGTGTATGCGCATATATGGGGTGAGTGAGGGTTCTAAATTATAAAATACCCTTTATTAAATACTTGGGGTATTAAAATATGTTATATCGGCCTGATATGAGATAAGTTGCTTATCATTTCTACTTTTAGCATTTATACTAAGTAGATTAGTATATCACACCTCAAAGCATTCCAGTTTCTTTAAGGAGATCAAGAATATATTTATGTTATGAGATGAATATCCTTTTCTTTGATGAGCTACTTTAATACCTAGAAAGTATTTCAGTTTTATTAGGTCCTTCATCTCAAAATCCATTGTTAGATGCTCCTTCAATTTTCTCACCATTTACATGTCTTTCCAGTTATAATGATGTCAGCAACGTAAACTATCAAGGCTGTCACTCTCCCTTTTTCATATTGTTTTATGAAGAAAGTATGATCCCCATGGATTTGATGGTATTTCATATTCTTCATTGCCTGGGTGAACCTTCGAAACCATGCCATCAGAGTTTATTTTGCCCATAAAGAGCCTTTTCCATTCTATGAAATTTGGTTCTATCAAAACTTCCTTCTAGCCTTGATGGTAACTCCAAGTACACATATTCTTCTAGATCATCATGCAGAAAAATATTTTTTACATAAAATTGTTATAAATGCCAGTCTAAATTGGTTGCTAAGGAAAGTAATACCGAATTAATATTGGTTTTTGCTACAAGAGCAAATGTCTTATGGTAATCTATCACATGCGTCTAAGTAAACCCCTTAGAAACTAATCTTACTTTATACCTCTCTATTGTTTCATCTACTCTATGTTTGAATATCCACTTACATCCCAGTGGTTTCTTTCCTCTTGGTAACTCGACAATATCCCATCTTATATTCCTCTTCAAAGCCCTTTTTTCCGCATTCATTGCCATACTCCAATCTTTTCTCTGTGGGGCCTATTAAAGAGTATTTCATATTTCTATGAAGTTCTTTAGGAACAAAAGCTCTAAAGGAGGGTGACAACTTTCAAAGGAGACATAGTGTGACAAAGAATGTTGTGTGCAAGATCTAGTATCATTTCTAACAGCTACATGCAAATCAAGATCATCAAAGAAACTAGAATCAGAATTGTTTAAGTTGTTTTCACTTACCATGGTGCCATTACCTGAATTAGGATTGGAATCATGGTCATGTAGCTTGGACGGTCTGTGGCATCCTTGAATACACTTGTGGTGGTTTTTCCTATTGCATTTTCTCTTCTTTCTCTAATGTGTCGCATGAGAAGTCTTATCCGTCTTTATTTTTCTGGGATAGATGAGAAATGTGTCAAAGATGGAGGTGGCATATTTATTTATAGGGTCAGTTGCTTAGCTTCACCTAAATTTTCCTGCTAAAAATAAGTTTTGGAGAAATAGGATTGATTTTCAAAGAAGGTAACATCCATGGATATAAAAGTTTTTCTAGAAGGAAGGTGATAACATTTATACAATTTTCTAAGTTGGGGAATAGCCTATAAAAGTACACTTAATTGATTGTTTTGGGGCATGGGAATTGATTAAAGCTACACATCTAACACCTAAGTAAAATCTGATTAAATCCAAGATAAGGAAAGGATTCAATACTGTAATGGTGTTTTATAGTCAAGAACTCTATAAAAGGATTCTATTAATATGACAAGTGATTGTTAGTAATGCTTCCTTTTAATTTTTTTTGGAACATTCATTTGGAAGAGTAGTTCTTGGATTACCTCCATTAAATGTCCATTTTTCCTTTTAGCCACTTTGTTTTGTTGTTGTAAGCATAAGAAGATTGGTGAACAATTTCATTTGCTTCTAGATATGATGAGAGTGTTTTATTAAAATATTCCACTCGCCCCTATTATCTGAGCATTGGATTTGAATTGCTATAAAAAATTGACTTAAAGTCATTTTATGAAAAAATAATATGAATTAATATAAGAAAGATACAAACCATTTAGATCTATATATGTTAATTTTTGTGAGGGACCCCATAGTACGAATTAAGTATAAGAAAGAGGCAATCTTTTACTATTCGAAGGATTCATATAGTACTTTGAGAGTAACCATACTTAAAGACTACATAGGTTTATTTTCGATCATCACTTGGATTTGAATGATGATTGATGGTTAATGATGACTAGGTTAGGGTTTTTCATCCTCGAGCCATTTCAATTGAAGGGTTCACACCATCATCATCAACTTGAGCCTGAACATTCTTTATTAATGTTAGCATTACAAGCATCTATCTGTTCATATTCTCCTAAGAAGATGCTATGTGGAGGGCTAGATGGATTCACATGGATAGAAAGAGCATGTGCATCTTCATTAGGCAAATAACTATTTGCATTTTCATGCGTCGAAGTACTAGGTGCATTTTCTTAGACTCTAGGATACGTTTCATAGTCATGGATCGGAGAACTCGATGCATTATCATGTATTTCAATCCCACACATATTGTCATCATATAAGTTTGTGCAAGGACCTCCCACATCTCTCACATTTAAAAAAAAATTCAATTTTGTTAACGGGGGAAATTGTAGCGTAGTAATAAACATCACAACGACATCTTCATTATTTTGTATAGAAAATGTCAACACGTTGAATGACCCAACACCAAGGGTAATCGGGAATCCATATATGATCTCCAACTTCTAATTGAGGTGGTCAATTGATAAGACATAACATAAGGTATGATTAAACTCATCAAAAGTCATCTTCTTATGAATTTCAAGTCCCTTAATTGGAGGACGATTATATCGAACTCTATTTGAACCATCTACGATATTACTATTCATGTAACATAAAGCTATCATAGGTGTTTCCCCCATTTGTCAACCTACTAATCAATACACCAAAAATTCATAATTAAATCTAAAAATTCAACAATAAATCTACACATTCAAACTTTGATAACTAAACTTTCAAAAACAATCAACACATTCATAAATATAATTTCAAAAATTAAATATTTCAGTCAACCCATAAATTGAAAAAAATACACAACATGCTATAAAATTTCAATATTAATCATCCCATAACAAAGCTATTAAGTTTGGTGTAACACGACATTCATAAAATTGAAAATTTCAAGAGTTGAGCAAAAATATTTAAGAGATTGAATGAGTTAGAAATCTAGGGTTTGAGAAATGCAATAGTGAGAGAGGGTTTGACAATCCCTTCTTTAAGTGAGTCACTTGATTTCCATATTTTCTACATTCTCTTCTACCCTTTGAGGTCTACTGAAAGGTTTTCTGCTGCCTTAGTTACCTTCTTGACACGATAAATTCCTAGGACTTTATATGTTTCAATTAATTCTAGCATGAGGAGACTAAAGATTTATCTTGAAGGAATTCAAAACTAGAGACCGAGGAAGATTAAAATATTTCCTTGGAATACAAGTGCCTCACTTAAAGAAGGGATTGTCATCTCACAATAGAAATATGTTTTAGATCTTCTTAAAGAGACATGAATGTTGGATTGTAAACCTTCAAGTATTCTAGTTGAGCTGAATCGTTGAATCGATGAAGGGAGAGAAGATACTCCAATGATAGGTATCAAAGGTTAGTAGGGAATTAAATCTATCTATCCTATACTAGACATAGCATATGTTATGAGTGTTATGAGTCAATTTATGCATGCTCCTAAAGAAAAACATGTGGAAGTGTTTCTTAAGACACTTCGATACTTTAAGAATTCTATTGGGAATGGCATCATATTCAGAAGAGAGAAAACATCCATCAAAGCCTGTAGAGATGTTGATTGGGCAAGATCATTTATAGATTAAAGATCAACATCAGAATATTGAGCAATTTTGGAAAAATATGGTTACCTAGAGAAGTAAGAAATTATCAGTGGCTCAAAGATCTAGTGTACAAGCTGAATTTAAAGCAATGGCTCATGGGGTTTGTGAACTACTTAGGATACATAATTTTTTTTCACATATTTGAAAGTGAGTTAGGATGTGCCGATGTGGCTCTAGTGAGACTATAACCCACAATCCAGTCCAACATGATCACACCAAACATGTAGAGATGGATAGAAACTTCATTAAAGAAAAGTTGGAAATGGACTCGTTTGCACTCCATATATCTCGTTAGAGAAGCAACTTTGCTTATATCTTTACTAATCGATTGACAACCAAACCATTTCAGATAATCACAGACAAGCTGGACATGAATAAATCTATGCATAAGCTTGAAGGGTAATGTAGAAAAGCAAAGAGTTTAGAGATATTTATACATTTAGTCAAGAAACATAGTAGCCTTTAGAGAAACGTTGATTTTGCTAGCCTTACATCTCTATGAGATAGATTTTGATGATAATAAAACATTGAAGTTACTAATAAATTTAATAAAGTATGCAGAGACTTTTAGAAAATTACCATAAAGAACGTAGATTGAAGATCATGAAGATATTTTCATTAAGACTTCACAAAGCATGAAGATTGAAGGCGTGAATATAATTACTTTTATGTAATTTTTATTAAGAGCTAACTCATTTTATTTTTCTTTAATAAACTCAATGTATTTAGGGATACTTATTCTCATGTCTCCTTCCATAAAAAGCCTAACATTAAAAATCATATTCTCTTTTGCATAATAGCCAAAATACATGAGATGAAGATAACGAAAAACCACAAACAATGTATGTTCCAATTTCAAGTACATAAAGAGAGTGGGACTTTACCCAAATAGTTTTGGTCATATTGTGTTATTTTGGGTAAGAGTATTCTTTTCCTTGTTTGTCAATGATATTTTGTCCTTCTTGTTGAGGATGAAATGTCTTTTCTTGTATCTAAAATCTTAAATAAATTTTTTTATCCTAAACCCTAACCTCAATATCCTCTACAAATACACCTCATTTCTCTTCCCAAAAAAAAAATTCATAACTAAGAGACTTACTCTAAATGTCTTCCAAAACTCTCTCTCTCTCTCTTTATCTCTATCTCTATCTATTTCTCTCTCTCTCTCTCTCTTAATATTTTGAGCTTTATACTTGCAAATTACTTGAGTGAGCAGGATAATATCTTTTGTGAGCTTATATTGAAGATTCTACTCTTTTGAATTACTGTAAGAGATAATTTAATCTCAAAATATATAGCCTTGTGAAGTTTAGTTGTCACTCATAATCCAATTGGATTTGTAAGGTTTGGTCTTCACCCTTAAGAAAATCGTGGGGTTAAAAAAATCCAAGAGGGGCTTGGAGTGTGGAAGTATGAAAAGAATTTTTTGTGTCTTAGGACATTGTTCCTTGAAGAGGACAATTTCATGTATGGTCGATAGTTGACATTTTTTGGAATTCTCCATAGAGATTCTCTCCAGCACCTTATCAATATAAGATGCCTAAGAAAGGACCAAAAGCGTGTTCTTTCTATCACTTAGGATTTGGATGCCCTAAACATAGCTCACTTCTCCTAAATCTTTCATTTGAAATTTCTCAGCAAACCACTTCTTTAAATTTGACAGAGTTTCTACATCATTTTCAATGAGTATAATATTATCAACATAAAGAACTAAGAAAACCACTATCTTATCTTTCATGTATTTATAAACACAGGCTCGTCAACATTTTTCTCGAAGCCATAAGACTTTATAATCTCATCAAATGTAAGATTTCAAGATCTAGATGCTTGCTTTAATCCATAAATGGATTAAAACAACTTGCATACATTCCGATCTTGCCCCTTTTGTACAAATCCTTCTGGTTGCATCATATAGATGCTTTCTTCAGGAGAGCCATTCAGAAAAGTTGTCTTGACGTCTATTTATCATATCTCATTGTCAAACTAGCAGTTATGGACAAAAGGATGCGAATGGATTTTAGCATGGCCATAGGGGATAATATCTCTTCATAATCGACTATTTCCATTTGTGTATTGCTCTTGGCTACTAATCGTGCCTTGAAAGTCTCTATTTTCCCATCTGCACCTCTTTTCTTCTTGAAGATCCATTTACATCCAATGGGCCTGACATCTTCAGGTGGATCTACAAGTTCCCAGACGGAATTGGAATACATAGATTCTATTTCCTGGTTCATGGCATCTTGCCATTTCTCCATTACTTCTTCATAAGATAATGGATCGTCCTTATCAGTGTCTGACACTAGGACGTCTGCCTCTAGTTCGTAGTGAACTGGTTGCTCATAATCCTCCCACTACGATGTTGCAATAGGGCTTCCTTTGCAGGAACTGTGGCGTTTTAGATGCTATGAGTTGGGATATGATTCTATACTCCAGCAAGTAATCTTTGAATTCTAAATCTAAGTATTCACCATCTCGATCTGATCGAAGGGGTTTCAATGATTTACCTAATTGCTTTTCAGCTTCAGCTTTGAAGTCTTTACACTTTCCAAAAGTTTAAGACTTTCTTTGTATTATGTAAGTATAATCATATCTTGAGTAATCGTCAGTAAAAGTGATGAAATACTCATACCCACATCTATCTTATACATTGATCGGTCCATAGACATCACTATGCACTAGCTCAAGTGGTTTCTTGACTTTTTGGTCATTTACGGAGAAATATCTCTTGGTCATTTTACCCTCTAGATATGATTCACAAACAGAAAGAGTTTCAACTTTTAGTTTTCTCAAACCACCATGATTTATTAACATGTTTAACATATCTAGATTAATATGTCATAACCTAAGATGCCAAAGATATGTGTTATCATCATCATGAAAAACTCTTTGTCGTTTGTTACTTTTAAGTTTTGCTACTTTAAATAATTCAGAATTATTTAACGCGCGTTCAATCGGTTTAAACATATACAGTCCATTTATAACTTTAGCATGACAAATATCAAATTCATTCTTAGAAATAGTAAACTCTTTATGAATAAAAGAAACTTCGAATAATTGTTCTTGCAAAACTGAAAGAGAAATCAAATTTCTTGAAAACCTATGAATATAATAAACATTGTTCAAAACAAAATAATTATATCCAAAAAGTAAACGAACTGTCTCTAATGCTTTAACTGACACAAGCGCACCACTGCCAACTCTGAAAATGACCTCGCCATTGGCCAGCTCCCTTGACGAATCAAGCAATCTACAAAGAAGAACATACATGGTTAGTGGTTGCTGAATAAAGTATTCATGATGACAAATCATATTCCACTAAGTAAGCTTTAAGTACAAGTAAATCATATTTATCTTTCTTTTTTAGCTCAGAGAGATACTTGTTACAGTTTCTCTTACAATGACCTTCAACCCCATAGTGGAAATATTTTCCCTTGGACTTGTTATCATCCTTGTTCTTCTTGACTTTCGGTGATGTATTGGCTTTATTCCTTTTTTGTTCTTACTCTTGTCCTTACCATTGTTCTTCTTCATTTTATTGTTCTTAACAATATTAGAAGAATGCTTTTGC
The DNA here is from genome assembly GCA_003255025.1 of Datisca glomerata. NCBI lineage: Eukaryota > Viridiplantae > Streptophyta > Magnoliopsida > Cucurbitales > Datiscaceae > Datisca > Datisca glomerata. Next base: position 676,046 of record QANY01010717.1, read on the forward strand.
TCAACAATAATTGTCTCACCCTCTTTGGTCATTCTAAGGTTGAGTATTCAAAAGTCTACAGTTCATTCAACAATTGAGTCATGTTGAATTGTTACGTGTTCATAACATAGTTGGTCATGAACGCAGAAAAAGACGGTTTGAGCGACTCAAGTATAATGCTAACTTGAGTCCGCTCATCAATGGTCTCCTCAAGTACTTTTGTCTCGTGCACATTATGTTGATCATGTTAAAAAAATTTCTCGCATAGAAGTTCCCTTTCTCATCTTAGTGGTCGTATAGCTCCTAGTGGCCTCATGACGACTTTGATCAGACAACTGCCCAAACATCGTCTGTAGAGATTTCATAATTTCATATGCAGTCTCCATGCTTTCATGCTTGGTTCTCAGAACATCATTCATGCTCGCAATTGATACCTTATTGCTTGGGCATTAGTAGCAGGCTCCTCAGGACATTTCTCGGTAAGAACAAACTTACAAATCATCATTAAGTTCAAATTTATTTTCCAACGTACGAAATTATCACCATTCAATTTTTCAAGAGTGAGTAAAGCAATAACAGAGTTGCCCATAGTAGACATAATAATAATGATTGAAATTTAGAACATACAAGATTCAATATAGTTGATAAATATCTAGAATTTGAAAAGCAAACGTGATGCATGAATGTAATATAATAAACACACAAATTTAACAATTACTAATCACGATAAAACAACCCAACCAAACGTGATGCATGAATGTAATATAATAAACACACAAACTTATCTATAAGACATTCTCATCCTTACTAATTAAAACTTAAAATATCTCATATTTTCTCTTTTAACAATAAGGTATCACTTGTTCGGTCAAGTCACAACTACCCACATGAAAGATTAATTATGATTTTGTGAGTGTAACCCATCATTTCAGATTCCATGACATCATTTAGAATATGCCGCCTTAGGGTCGGTCAAAACTAAACTACATCACTTCCTCCAATCTTCTTAAGAAATCCAACCTTGATATCGGTACAGCTCGGAACCTTATTTAGGGGGATGAAAACAAAACTATCTCAAAGCCCTTACTTCACCTCACGATGTTGTACTAATGATGGAGACCATAAGTTACATTGACATGTCAACCTTCTCACACTCACTATTTTAGGGTTATGTATTTCTATTTTAACTAATAAATTAATTCCAATTAATCACTAGTTAAAATAATAACCCTATGAATATTTAATAGTCAGTTATGCCAATCTCATTGGTCTAAGTTCATTTTAACCTTCTAAAATGCGTAAGTCATAATTAGGTGAAATTAGATTAACTAATTAATTATATCCATCAAACTTTAATCAAACTCTTTTACTAAAGTCAGTTATCCTAAATGTTAATAGATCCTTTAGTGTGGTGTAATTACAAAATTTTAACTAATTAAAATCTAGCAGTTTACATGCAATTGATTTTATAAAACAATACATATAAATATATTAGGACAATTCTAATTAATCATGTTTTTACAGATGAGATGCATGATAAAATAAAATTGTGTGCAATTTTCATGTAGGACATGTGATCGACTAATGCATGAACATTTTATCAAACATAACAGTTAAACAATTAAATAAAATAATAATGACCGAGTGACTATTGGGTATTCTAAATTACAACTCTTAAAAAATAATATTACAAAGTGGACTTCAACAATACATATTTCCCAAATATTACTTTCATCTCCTAATATCATTCTTCATAATCTTCAAACTTTGAACAAAATCCTATTTAATTAGGAAAAACTATTTTTCTTAATTAAAATTAATTTTTATAATTATTCTTTTAAAAATAGTTGACTTAGAGTTAGTCAAATAAATATTTTATTTGATTTGATCAAACTTGGGTCAAACCCAATCAACCTTTTAACTTTTAATTTTCATAAAATTTAAAATTAATAATTAATTTTAAAATTTAAAAGGATAATTGATAGATTTAGGATTATCATAAAACTTATAGTGAGAAGGTTGATTGGTATCAGGGTTTGTGTGAAATTTACCTAAATGTGACAACAATTGCCACTAACCACCATCATCGTCGGATCCGCTGCCAGCCGCCCTCTACCGCCGACCACTGACGGAAGCCGGCCGTCACCACCGACGCCGATTTTTTGGTGACATCGCTGGAACAGTAAATTCTGACGACATTGTCGGTCAGCTTTAATCGGCGGCGCCTCATCGAAGCCTATCACATGTTAATCTGTGATTGGAACTACTGTTGGACCCATCTACGAGAGATATTTTTTACCCAATCCAGTCATTTCCCGTTGTCATCCTCATTCCTCATTTTCCTGTTGCTTCACTGCCCTACGAAGAGGCTACTGCTGAAGAAGGTTCTTGAGTTGATTGAGAGGATTCTATGGATAGCGGAACAAATCTCACCCACTATTATCAAAGGATGAGGAGATTACGCACAACGGCTAGCAGCTACACGTGTTTTGCTCATGAAATATATTGGCCTCTGTTGTTCATTTCCAGACCTAACCAGTACAGCGCTGACTGTCACTTTTGAAACTGTAAGGTAAAGCAACAGTTTTTCCTCTGGCAACGACTTTGAGAGCGGCGGCGGAGACGCTAAGTATTATTTTATTTTCTACAGTAGCTTCTTCACATTCGTCATCCCATTGTTTTCCTTGATTTTATAAAGAACGACCTGCATCTATCCGTTGACCTTGCCAAGAATTGGTTCAGTACGGTCAATTTTCTCGTTAAGCTCTACATTTTATTTTTTTATTCTTGGTGACTTTATCTCCATTATTACTTTAACTTGATCAAGGTTAACTTCAATTTTTTTCCCACAGGGTGACCAAGTGTCCCAAGAATTTTCACGCTACGACTCTGAAGGTGTACTTTTTAGGGTTGACCTTCATGTGGCTTACTATTAGGCTTGAAAGGCTTCGTTTAGATTATGATATGTCCGCTCCGCTTTCAATACCATATCATCTGTATATACTTCCATCGTTTTTCTGATTTGTTTCTCAAAGATTTTGTTAACAAATCTTTGATATGTTGCCCCTTATTTTTCAAATAAAATGGCATTACTGTATAGTAGAATATTCCTAAGCCAGTTATAAAAGAGGTTTTTCTTGATCGGACTAAAATATTTTCACCTGATTGTATCTTAAATATGTGTCCATGAAGTTGAGTACTTTGTGACCTGAGGTTACCTCGACCATCTTATCGTTTGTGGTAACAAATAATCATCCTTTGAGCAAGCTACCTTCGAACGTCTACACAAATCCCTCATTTCCCGTTCTTCTTTCTGACCATTACGACATTTGCCATCCATTCTGGGTAACTGACCACTCTAATGAATTTGGCGTCGAGCAATTTCTCTAGTTCTTCTTTTATGGATGCCTTGCTTTACAGGGCGAAGGTCCACTTTTTCTACTTTACAAGTTTCAGAAAATAATCATTATTCAATTTTTATCGGTTAATCACTATTCAATTTATGACAGATTAATTTTCATCGATGCCTAGCATTTCAGTAGCCATTGTGGTAAAGATGTCCACATTCTATCTAAGAAACTCTATCAGTTCTGCCTTATCCGCTTCGGTGAGTCCTGTCCCTATCTTTGTTGTTTTTTATTTTTTAATTCCATAGACTCTGTTTCACTGGCAACTTCATGTCTTGGGTTACCCGCGCCGTGCTCCTCGTCAGGTATTTCCTCCCTTTGTTAGAAACGGAAGTTTTAAGTCTCTTGACTAAATCAAGCACCATTACAGGTCCTCCCTAATATGGAATTGTAGAGTGAAGGTGCATATATTACTACTAAATATGTGATGTGATTAAACTGCTCAGCACGTACTAGGAGTGGTAAGATCCCTTAAGAGTAAGTTATAATGTCGTTAAATCCAATCAGGGATTGGCTAGCATTGCGCATCTTTAGGGTTCCCATGGACATTTTGACAATGGTGGATCGGCGAATTACATTAACTACACTCATGTCATGAACAAGTACCCTATACAACAAGCAGCTCCCTATTTGGATAGTAATTACCAGCGTGTCATTATGTCCATATTAATGCCCTTTGCTACTCTCTTCAAATAATATTGGAACATCATCGGTCTTTTCGATCAGCTCATCACTTTTCTCAATAGTGGGCATCTTAGTATATCTTTCTTTCTTTCCTTGTTGTCCCCTCTGACTCCTAAAGGGAAATGATAGTATAAACCATTCTTAAGGACTCTTTATTTTTTGGACGATCATCATTTTCCTCCGTTCTAGGTTGCTCCTTTTTGTTGTAAGGTTTTTTTTAAAAATACCCTTCTTCTATCAGCTCCTCTTTATAATCCTTTAGTTGGTAACAATCCTTGGTGAAATGGCCAGCACTCCTATGAAAGGAACAATACTTGTTGTTATCTCTTTCGTTGGGTTCCTTGGTAAGTGGGGTGGATATCTTCAGCCATGGTTTAACATTTATTGACTCAATGATTTGATTAATTGGGAAAGTCAACAGTATGCAGAGTCGATCCCTCAGATGGACTCACTTAGTAGCCTGAATTTCTTTTCAATATTTTCCCGTCTGTTCTCTATTTTCTAAGCCATGTCGACTCATTTCTTTCCCATTTTTGAACTTTACCCGATAATTCGTTGGTCTGAAACCCGCTGTTTTGAGAGTTTCTGCATGCTCTTATTTTCCTCTTCTAAAGTGATATACTTGTGCGCCCTCAAGAAGGTCTATGCCATGGGGAGCGGCTTGTTCTTGGACAAGTCATCAAAGAGGGGAGAATTTGGGTCTAATCCGTGACTAAATCTTAACCTTACTATATGGTCATCATAGTTTTCAACCTTTTCCAACTAATCTTTGAAGTGATGGGTGTAATCGCGCAGTGACTCTCCTTTCTAAGTATAATTTTGACTAGGTACTCCGAGTCTTCCATGACCGTTCGATAGGTGGACTATTGTTCTAACAACACAAAGGACATTCTATCAAAGTTATCAATCAAACATGAAGGGAGAGAATGATACCATTTCACTACATTACCATCTAGGCTGGTTGGTAACATCCTACAGATAACTCTTCCCCGGGTTAGTACATGGCCATTGCTTGCCTGAAACGTCGAAGTTGGTCGACGAGATCCATCTTGCCTTTGTAACACTTGAATTTTGGTGAGACGAACATCTTTGGAATGGGAGCAGCTAATATCTCAAGGAGTGGTGGAAACCACGTTAGTGTTTACAAGTCTTCCATTCCGGTGGTTTCCAATTTTTGCATCTCCATCATTTTCTTCTCCAACATCCTCTCCCATGCTCATTCCGTCATTGATTTTGTTGGGCTGTTTTTTCCTTCTGCCTCTTTTCTGTTGTTTCTGGATTGGAATTTCCTATTCCGCATCATGGGGGTTCATGTTTTCTCAGTCTCCCATGACTGTTCTGTGGCTCGCTTCAACCACGTTTCCATGACGTCCCATTGTAAATTCACGATCTGCTCTTATATTTTTTGCCACACGTTGTGCAGTGCTTCATTGTTATGGTTCTCCATGTTTTGCATCCCTTTCAGAATTGTTGAATCATCTCTTGCACTTTGTGTTGGCTGGTTAACGGGTTTATTGATGGTGTTTGCTTTATTTTCCACTTCTCGTGCAATGTGTGATCTATTTCGAGGCATTTCACATTATGAACTTGAGTTCGATTATCAACAAAACACCAAATTATAAAAGAAAATTTTTTGCAATCGAGAAATAATGAAATAAATATAAGAGAGAGAATTAAAGAATGTACTTATGATTGCTCATTCCAAATTATTTGTTTGTGTTACATAGACTTCTATTTATAGGCTCTTAATTCGTTATACAAAACATGATGTATTTTTTCTTTTTACAACTAAAAAAAGAGTCAAAAGAATATTCTCCTTTTACTTAGTCATAAACATTAATCCAAATAGAACTTGACCGTTCATTTTATCTTATGGTTATACTTGACTGCTCTTAGTTGCCACGTCAGCAATCCGTTTATTCTTTCTTGATTGGCTTAAAGATTCCCTATTTTGTGATGTGCTGATTATGCTAGTTCAGTTCATGTAAAAAATACAATATTAAATTTTAAACAATTAAGGAAAACATATAAATAATTGTGAAATAAAAAAAAGCCAAAATTCATAATTTCAGAAGAAAAATATAATAATGAGAACGAAAATTGTCTAGATAACTAAAAATATTTTTAATTAATTAAATAAATACATTAATACTTATTAGGTTGGGAAAGAAACACCAAAAAGTCAGTTTCTCATTCTTTCTAATTTATAATAAATTAGAACTATCTAATAGATTTATATCCACTTTTTTATTTATTATATCAGTATTAGTTTATTCAACTCAACAACTGTGGAATGAATCTTTTGATCGGAATCACGAGATAGATAGGTGACAATTTATTGCATTACCTATGTAACTCTATTTTTGTGCCTAGTCTAAATGATAATAATTGATAATCTAAAATTTGCGATTGAATTTCCTCTTTTAACAAAGATTTCATTCATTTTAGAAAAAAACGTACAGAACTACATCAAGATAATAACAAGAAAATACAGATCTATCAATAAAGATAAATCAAATCTCAAATGATCATTAGAAAATTTTAACAACCAAAATATATAAATCAACCACAATAATAAGAAAACTATTGACTGGACAAGAAGGATAATTTAGAATATGACACAATCTTAGCTCGTTCTAAGTACCTCCGTCACCCAAAAAGGTTTGTTTGACTGAAATCGGTTGAAATACGCTCTGTCAAATGATCTAATAAAGAATATGACACAATTGACCATCACAACTTGTAGATCTGAACTAGATCAATCAAGACGGTCATAAAATGAATGTTATCGAACACCATAAATCTAGATCTTGGTGGAGGAAAAATCACCATAGATCTAGATCTAGGTGGAAGAAAAATCACCATAAATCTATATCTAGGTGGAGGAAAATCATTTATTATGAAAATTGAAGAAAATAAAATTAGAATGACGAAAAAAAACTTCATAGGAAAATGAGACCTCAGATCTCCTTGTCCGGTGAGAAACGAAAGTGATAGAGGAATAAACCTGAGAGAGTTTTTTTAGAGAGACGCTTCAATTATGACAGTTAGTTATTATCTTTCAAAATGGGTAAATTATAGTAGATCTCACTTACCTTCTGTGACTATATCAATTTGTCCTATGACCTTTAAAATTATTTATAAACTCTCTCACTTATCATTTTATTTCACCAATACCCCTATCATGTTTTCCGTTCAAAAAACTAATGAAATCAATACACATGATTTACACGTGACCATTTTCATGGGTAATAGATAATTTAATACACATTCCGATGTCATAAATGCAACATCTATCTGCCGCGTGTCGTAAATTCCCCCTCTCTCTAGGTGGAACGTATTGGTTTCTTCTTTTTTCTTTTCCTTTCTTTAGAAAAATCAACTTTCACCCCCTCCCTTTGTCATTCCAGGATTTTAGTTTTCAATGCCTGAAAATTCGTTCAAGAAGTTAGTTATTCAGTGCCAAAGCAGTCATATTTTTGGCGATTTTTGGGTCTCGGTTTATTTGTGCTTCTAATTGCGTTCAAACTGTGACCATGTACCAATCAGTGCTTCTTGGCTTCTGCTAATGGAGCCCAGTCGAAGGATAATTCTGGGTTTCGTCTGGTCAATTTTCAGCTCCCAGTCGATTTTCGAGTCTTGGTTTATTTGTACTTCTAATTGAGATCTGGTTTTTGTGCATTTCGATATTGTTCTTATCTTATTTCCCATTGTATTCATTGGTTTTAAGCATTTTCGCTTCTGGGTTTGGTTAATGTTCCCAGAAAAATCTTCAGAAATTATGCAGCCATGAAAGCGGGGATTTTTCGATTCTTGAATTCAAATACTCCACACCCATTCTTTTCTTAACCAACCGCTTTTTGTTCTCTTAAATTTCTCTCTGCCCCTCTCTGCCCCTCTCTCTCGTTCTCAATCTTTCTCTCTCATCTTCATCCATGTAATCGATTTCCCGAAATCGATTGTTGGACAAGATCGATTTTTTATTTATTCTTCTTCTTCTTCTTTACTTCCCTTTTGTTTGAGCATATAGATATGGGGAGATTGGAAAGCTGTTGTGAATGGTGGGAGAGAAAATTAAAGCAGTAGTAGTTTTATGGGTTGCATTTTGGATTCAAGGGTGAACGCTCTTCTTCCTGTATAATGCTGCCTCGCCGTCAACTCTGGATTTCCTTCCCAACAATCGTCATTTGAGAAAAAGAACAAAAAGAAAGAATAAAAAATGGAGAATCGAAGTAAAGGGTGAGTGAGAGAGATGAGGGATGAGGGAGAGAGGATTAGATGTTTTCTAGAGTATGAGAAATGGTTAAAAAAGTATAAAAAAAAAAAGTAAAAAGTTCAAATAGGTGGGATGGTTGGGTGAAGCCATCTACGGTTTACACGTGCTAATAAGATATTAAATTATTAATTTTCATTAATTTTTGAATGGAAATCACGATAGATGACATTAATGAAATAAAAAGAAAAATATGAAGGTTAAATGAACAATTTTAAATGTCAGTAGGTCAAATGCTATAATTGCACAAAAGTAAGGGGTCCAATACAATTAATCCTTCAAAAATAATTGAAACTTAGGGAATTGATTTATAAGCTGGTATATACCTTATATTGCAAGGGATTTTTTTTTTGAGGAAATTGCATATTTCACAAGCTTTTTAGGGTCATTCTACATAAATGTTTATTTTTTTAAAATTACAGGCATGTCCATCTTTTTACAAGTGACATTCATTTAATAATTTTTACAATTATTTTCCCTTTCTATCCCTTTCTTCATGAGCTGTGGGTTTCAGTTACGCATGGATTTTTATTGTCAGAGATGAGGGTTCACACGTAGGTTGGTTGACAACATTATTTCATCGTCGTTCGTGGTTCTTTCGTCACCGTTTGTAAGGAGTGCTCATCGTTCTTCGACTTGTTGGAAATAAAGAGTATTTTATTGCAGAAATCCTTGAGGAAGAAGGTGATCCAAATAGGGGAAAAGCTATCATATATTACGGTACATATCTTGTACAAAACATAGTGTTACAATTATCATTTGATTATACTTATGAGCTCTACAAGATATGATCTAAAAGTAAAAGTGCATTTATGTATACTACATATAATGTATGTTAGCTTTCCCTTTTTTTTCCAGTTGGATGACAGCTATGTTAAGGTTATCCTATGGTACACTACATGTTTTTTTTTTCGAATCCTGTTTTACGTGATGGTATGATAATTAGATACCATATGTATCTAGTAAAATACCTTACGCATATATGGTGTTCATAAACAAAAATAAACCAATATTTAAATTAAATATCATAATTTATATACATTACGCATAGCTAGAATAAGAATGTTCAATATTTTAGATTATTCTGGTATTCATAGACAAAAACAAACCGGTATTTAAATTAGATAGCATACGTATCTAATTTATATAGCTTATGTGTAAACTTTTTTTAAAATAATAATAAAAAGTACATTGTGCACTACGTCAGTGCACAGTGACCTTTGTTGTGCACTAATGATGTGCACAGTGACTATTCATTGTGCACAACAATTACTTTTATTCTTTTTAATACGACAGACGTTCACGATGCATGTGTTGCATCGTGAATCATGCACGTGTGCTTCAAAAGCACAAGTCCTGTGATTTTTACCCCCGATTTTTATAGGACAACATAATAATTGCGCTTTTTTAGTGGAGACCACTGGCCATATTTACTAAAAAAATATGATCGGCCATTTAGCTACATAGATGACCCAAAAAGACCATTTATGTAGTTCTCCTTTTTTGTTGGAAGTTGTGAGGACGCTAGTTTTTTATCGGGTCTTTGGAATTCAATTTGTTTGGCTTATTTGGGGGAGAGAAACATTAAATAAATTTTGGCTTTGCTCATAATAATCAATTTTTATCCTGCATTGTTTCCACTTTCACAGTTATTCTAAATATTTTTCTTAAATATTGAAGTGATTTATCTTCAATGAATGACTGAAAAATAATCTACGGATCCAACTTGAATGTTAGTTACTTTGTATTTAAGTAAAACACTCCAAACTATACTTATTTCTTCTACCCATGCTAGAGAAGAATAAAAATTAAAAAATCTGAATCATAGATAGGGAACTATACAAGCAACCTACCTAATTTTATTTTAGAATGTCACGAGATCAATGATTGGACCATGCAAACTAGAAATACCATTTCAGTACCGTTTGTGATATATATAATAATCTAGGCACTCGTTTCAAATGCATATCCCATTTTTGCACAGTAATGTAATGGAAATCCAGAAGAAGTGATCGATCGTATTGTCTATGTCAATTGTTATTTAGTTGCTGTGAATGTATCATATGTACGTCAAGTGGTTGATATTTTTCCCCCAGGACTAGAACTTCTTGTTTCAAAAGGCGAATCTATCAAATTTGATCAACCATTAATAGAGTATTCCTAATGTGGTTGGATTTGATCAAAGGATGGAAAATAGTGCTTCAAGATCCATTACATATCCAAGGCATTTTGGTCCTTTTTGCATCTGTATAGAAATCCTTTGTAACGTCCCGATCCCCGAAGGTTAAATATGTTTGAAATTTCACAATTAAAAAATCCCCAATTCAATTCAAACCCTAATTTGAGAAAAATTCCCAAATTGAAAATCCTAATTTTGCCCTAATTTTAACATTAAATAGCGAAAACATAAAATTATTAAGAGAAAATATTAAATCATTAATTTGAATTAAATTATTCATGAAACTGTAATAAAATGAAGCACAAAAATATATAAGACATGAAAGTTAAACATGAATAGTCATAAATTTTTGAAATAACTAAAATCAAAATGAAGTCATAACCTTATAATTTAACTTAAAAATCATAATCATACTTGCTATGGCAGTTCCCCACTCATGCTGCTCACCATCACCTGCAACACAATCATCTATGGGGGTGAGTATTAAAAATACGTAGTAAGTAAATTCACATACTAATACATTTCACATGACATAAAAGTAAACATATAACTCATGCAAATTTAATTTCACACGTTCACTGGTCACATAAAATACTTGTAATAATACAATGATTTCATGGTTAACATATAACTTGAACTTGTATTTATACATGTTGATACTTGTATTTTCTTGATCATAATCTGACTAGACATATCTCTCGATTAACAACCGATCCAGAACTAATTCACAACTTGAACTTGATCTTGTAACATGAACGTGAACATGACAGATTCAGTTTCCTGAAACTTGATGTCACTTAAAGTTATCTGAACCTTAAGGACGTTAACATGAACATGGTGACACCCAACCGTATAATTTGATAACATGACGTGAACAATCTGGTTACTTGATAACCAAAGGACATGACTAAATCTATTTCTTGTTTACTTATCACTTTACTTGAATTAATATTCATAATTCACATTATCACATATACATGAGTAAACATATAACTTGTTCATGAACATAATCGATATAACTATTACATGTATAACTCAAAATATAATCATATATAACATGGTAAATAGTTTCATCATGATATGAAAAATAAATAAAGCACTTGATCATAAAATTGAACATAAAGAAATAATAAAATAATTTCACATTATATATTCTACACTTATAACATATGAACCGAATTACTATGTAAACCCACTTACCTGAATTCGCTATGAATTAAATTCAGCAACTAATGACCTGAAATCTAAGGATCTCAGATCACAACAAATTCATATAATATCTACAATTATTTAATTAACTAAGTGAGGTTGGGAACATGTGGAAACCATACCGGGTGTAAATTATCAAGCGGTTGAAAACGGTTCAACCAGGTTCAGATGGTCTGAACTGGTTCGATTCTGCTATTTTGGGCCAGTTTTGTCTGGTCTGATCGAGCCGATTCATTCTGGTCTAGTTTAACTGAACCGGTTTGATCCAATCTGAATAAACTGGTTGTTCAGGTGAACCGGTTCAAGAGAAGGGGAGGAATAGAAAAGGGAGACGAAGAAGAGGGAAAGAGATAGAAACGCAACAGGGAGGGGGAAAGACGAAGGAGAGAGAGAGAGACCGAGAGAAGCAAAAATAGAGGGGAAGAGGGAGACGAATGAGAGAGAGAGACGCAACATATATAGGGGAAGATGAAAGAGAGAGAGAGATCGAGAGAAATACCGAGAGGGAGACAGAGAGAGAGAATGGGACAATAGAAACAAAAGGGGAAGAGGGAGATGAAGGAGAGAGAGACAGAGAGAAGCAGAAACAGAGGGGGAAGTGGGAGACAAAGGACAGAGAGAGAGAGACCGAGAGAAGCATAAAAAGAGGGGGAATAAGGAGACGAAGGAGAGAGAGAGACGGGGAGAAGAAGAAATAGAGGGCAAGAGGGAGACGAAGGAGAGAAAGAGATTGAAGCTTAACAAAATGGAGTTGTAGGTGGTGCGATGACAATGCCGAAAACAGAGATGAACAAAATGCCTATCGCTGAAAAATTATGAAAAATCCAGAATTTGATATTATATAAACATTGAATAAAAGATTAAGGTTGAAAGCATGAGAAACGAGAAAAGAATGAAGAAATAGAGAAGAACTAGTTTACCTTCAATTGATGGCGGAACAAATGGAAAACGAGATAAAGAAGAACAACGAGAAGAAGATGGAACAGAACAGAGAGCTTGCTGGAAAAACTAGAGGAGAAGAAAAAAAATAAACTCAGATTGATTCTTTAATGAATTGATCAAAATCTAAGTTGATTAGAGAAAAGAAAGAGAAAATAAAAGAGAAGAAACAAAAAATTATTTAACTTGATTAATGGAGGATAATTGTTGAAGAAGAAACTAGATGAAGTAGCAAGCAAAAAGGGGTTTTCGTTGGGTGAAGAAAACTGCAAAAGAATTAGAGATGTGCAGTAATATAAAAATGGGAGAGAGAGTTGTAGGTGGTTATAAGGATTAGCTTGAGATAACAAAAGAGAAATTTTGGGGCAAATGGTTGAGAGGGAACACGTGGGGTGGCTTAGGGTGTATGCTCATATATGGTGTGGGTGAGTTCTAAATTACAAAAATACCCTTTATAAAATACTTGGGTATTACATTTTCCTATCCTTAAGAACTTTCATCCCCGAAAGGAAAATACCTTACAGAAATAACTCTAGATACTTGACACGTATCTCCGCTTCTCGTTCTCATGTTGCTTCCTTGACTCGATGATTTCTCCATAGAACCTTGACTAACTGAACCGTTCTGTTACGAATAGTCTGATTACTGCTCTCTAGAATTCTGATTGGCTTCTCCTCATAAGTAAGATTATTACGAACTTGCAGAGGTTGAAAATTGATGACATGTGTTGGATTAGGAACGTACTTGCGAAGCATCGAGACGTGAAACACATTATGAACACCTCAAAAAGCTGGTGGTAAAGCAAGCTGGTAGGCCAAAGGACCGATACGATCCAAAATCTCAAAAGGTCCAATAAACCTGGGGCTCAGCTTCCCCTTGCGATCAAAACGCATAACTCCCTTCATTGGGGCGACCTTGAGAAACACATGATCACCCACTTTAAATTTGAGATCCTTCCTCTTGACATCTGCGTAACTATTTTGCCTACTTTGAGTGGTCTTCATTCTATCTCTGATTTTCCGAATATCTTCATTTGTAGACTGAACCAAGTTAGGTCCCAAAAACTTTCGTTCGCCAACCTTATCCTAGTGAACTGACGACTGATATTTTTTTCCATAAAGTGCCTCAAACGGAGCCATACCAATCGTCGCCTAATAACTGTTATTGTAAGCAAACTCGACGAGTGCCAAGTGCGCGTCCCAACTACTAGAGAAATCCAAGACATAAGCTCGAAGTATATCTTCCAACATCTGAATCGTTTGCTCAGATTGCGAATGAAAAGCTGTACTAAAATTCAAATGAGTACCTAAAGCTCTCTGTAAACTCCGCTAAAAATTTGACGTGAAACGCGGATCCTGATCTGATACTATAGACATCAGAACCCCATGAAGTCGAACAATCTCTCAGATATACAACTGAGCCCAATCATCAACTGAAAATGTAGTCTTGCCAAGCAAAAGGTGTGCAGACTTGGTGAGACGATCTACCATAACCAAAATGGAGTTAAAACCTTTTACCGTCCTCGGTAGTCCTGAAACGAAATCCATAGCCACATGCTCCCATTTTCATTCAGGAATACTTAAAGGTTGCAAGACCCCAGATGGTCGTTGTCTCTGTGCCTTGATCTGTTGACACAAACACTTACTAACGAACGCAGCGGCATCACGCTTCATACCGTTCCACCAATAATGTAACTTCAAATCATGATCATCTTAGTAATTCGAGGGTGCACAGTGTATGGTGAATTATGAGCCTCCGTGAGTAATTCTTGTCTAATGATCATGTCTTTCGGAACACAAAGCCTCCATGAAAGCGAAGAGCTGAATTGTTATTAACATCAAATCCTTGCCCTTTGTCCGAACCCACTTTGCTATGAATAAAAAAAAACTCAGAATCTGAGTTCTGTGCATCGATAATACGTTATTGCAATGACGGTTGAACTGTGAGCTGAGCTAATTGCGCTGTAGTATCTTTTAGTAAAACCAGAATCTTGGTACGTTCAAAATCCTCCAAGAGATGCTCTTGAGACGTAATAAGAGCTGCTGAATGTGCTGATTTTTTACTTAAGGCTTCAGCCACTACGTTTGCCTTTCCTGGGTGATAAATGATCTCACAGTCATAATCCTTCACCTATTCCAACCAACAACGTTGCCTCATATTAAGCTCAAACAAATGGGGTAAATCGATCACTTGGCGGGGGGGGGGGGGGNGGGGGGGGGGGGGGGGGGGGGGGGTGTAGGAGGTGGGTAAGGATTAGCTTGAGATAACAAAAGAGAGATTATTTGGGGGAAAATGGTTGAGACGAACACGTGGTGTGATGGGAAACAAATGGGATGACTTAGGGTGTATGAGCATATATGGTGTGAATGGGTTCTAAATTACAAAAATACTCTTTATAAAATACTTGGGTATTACATCTTTGCTTATGTATATCAAATGGAAATGCATTAACATAAATACAATAGTAAGAAGAGCTAATACAAAAGTGTAAACCATAACAAGGCAAAGCAGATTATCTCACTTTAATGCTTCCATGTAATAACTCTACCATAGGCGATCTTATTATAGATATTATGGTATGCATATTACAATTTTGACTGCCCAAAAACCAATTCAGTCTCGAGAAAAAGAATAACCAATTATATGAAAAAAAAATACTACAATGAAAACAAGGAACCGAAACTTGATTTCTTCCTAAAAAATATAGGATAATTCATTAAATTGAAGAATTATCAATAAAATAAAAGTATATTGTCTCCTGCTTAGACTCATAAAATCTAAGAGAAATTGAGATATCATTTATTTAGAAATGGATCTAAATATTTCAATAGTTCATAAGAATTTAACTCTTACAGAATTGATGAACATAGGATATTGATTATCAAACTTGTTTGTCTATTAGTAAAAAAGATGGTTTAATTAGGGAACTAGCCCACTATAGTAAAATAAGGTAGAGAATAGCCTAAAACTTAGTAAATTGCATAAATGGCCTGAGTTATATAGTGGCTCAGCATGAAAACCTAACAAAAATAATGAACTTACAAAAATACTCTTACTAACAAAAGGAAGCCATGGTTCCCTCACGTAACATTTCCATGAAAATTCACGAAGAAAGAAAATCTTAGCCCCAAGCTCTCTCAAGCGGCGACGCGATGAAACCCTTCGAAACAACATGTCCACTGAAAAATCTAAGAGAAAATCATCGAAAAAATCCACCATAAACCTAAATCGCAGCAAATCGTCACGAAGCTACATCTAAGCAACGCAACATTCACGAAAATCGCGATTGTAAGATGAAATTTCAGTTTTTGTTTTCGTATGTAAGAGTATATTTCATAGTGACTTTTCATCACTGTATCTTCTTTTAATCACTGTTCTTCATTCCTGGAATATTTAGTAACTGATTAAAGTAAAAATCATTTTTTGGTATGCATACTGATATTTAGAGACAGAGGTATAGAGATTCATGTGATTGATAGTAATAAAACAACAAATAGTATATATTTATAAGCCTTAGGTATATAATCATATATATATATATTAACTTTAACTTCAATGTAAGGTGATTTCATATTGTTCATTGTGTAAACATGTATAATTGTATATTATTATACAAACTGACATGTGAAGTATTATATTGGAGTATTGAGATTGCAATGACACAACAATAGTATTATGTATATGCAAAAAGTATATAAACATATAGCCATTTACTGTTGATTAACATAGTTAGGTTTAGTTGAGCACATAAGTTATATCAGCATTTGTATATTGATAGTTTCTCTTAGTATATAGACAATTATTATAGTGAATTATAGTTAATGTTTCATGTATTACATAAAACATATAGGCATTAGAATATTTATGTTTACTCACAGTATAAAATCAATGATTGTTTGGTATGATATAAATATATATTTGAGAAAATAAACTATGTTCCAGTACTATATTGATGATTACGGTAAGTAAATGTACAAACTGACTACTATGAAGTATTATGTTGTAGTAGTGTGACTGCAATGACAAATGTATATGCATGTAGTATAAATGTATATAAGTATGAATTCAATGTACAGTACTGTTTTAATGTTCGTTGTGTTAGATTGCTTACATGTATCTGAAAATTTTGCAGAAATACAATGAAAGGAAAAAACAGTGCCACAAAAAAAAATATGAAATACAAAGAAGAAACAAACAAGACAAGGGGGAAAAGGTAGCTAATTTAGAGGTACTATATACACATAACACTCATTTATGCATATATAAATAGTTTTTTTATATATAATGTCTAAATACATTTTTTTTATATTAGGAACTACCAAGGAAAAGCAAGAGATTGCAAACAACTGAGACATCTACGAGGCCAAGCAAAAGAAAATGAGAAATAAAGCAAAAACAACAAAAAATTGAAGACAACGAGTCTGAAGAGGCCCAAAACAGTTCAACAAGTGAAATTCCAAAAGAGCCAAAGTCTGCCCAAACCAATCAACAAGAAACAATAGCTGAGAATGAGGTAAATAAATTAAAACAGTAACTTAAAATATACATATATTAATTAGATATATATGATTATTATGTTTTAATGCAAATATTCTTGTTATTTACTATTTTGCAGGACTATCATGTTTTTATGCCCCCCAAACTATGGAAAGCGAACAAGAAAGCAAATATTTACGGGAAGATGGAATATTTGACCACGCTTAGATGGTGGTTAACTCACGAAGAGAGTGAAATCTTTAGAAAAACATATTTAGATAACATGTTAAACATTAAACATTCCAAAGTATCTCTATAATTACTACTGCATTTAGCTAGGAGGTCATGTTTCAGCAACAACAATGATGAGCTATGTTTCAACATAGAAGGGCATGTAATTAGACTTGGACTTACGGAATTTGCTTTAATAACTGGGTTGAACTGTGGTCCTTATCCATCACTAAATAAAGAAACATTAAGATAAAATTGGCTAAGATTTTTTGTTTAGAGAACCTACTTCTACCTACACAATTGGCAACTGAAATAGATATTAACCATATGAAGATAGTCGATATTGATGAGGTTTTTGAGACGTTTCCATGGGAGAGATTGTCTTATGAAATGACAATTGGATTTATTAAAAGTGTGTTAAACAACCCTTCAGCAAAGGGTTTTGGTTTGAGTGGCTTTCCATTAGCCTTGATAGTGTGGGATTATGAAGTCATCACAACCCTCACCGATGCATACAATAACATTACACAACAATCAGGGGAGGAAATCCCAAGGATGTGCAATTGGAGGGGGACTGAACAGCCCGGCTGGAAGGAAATTCAAATGAAACTATTTTTTATTACATGACGTATATAATCAGTAAGTATGAATGTTTACTCTCAGTATATATTGAGTGACTGTTATGTTAATGTTTTGTGTAATACATAAATCATATAGGCAGTAGTATATAAATAACTCTCGGTAACTAACAGTTGATTAGCATATTTATGTTTAAATTGAGCACATAAGTTATATCTGCAGTGGTACTTTGCTATTTACTCTCAGTATGTATAAATTATTGTAGGGGAGTATATTTTAATGTTTATGTAATCCAAAATTCATATTGACATTAGTATATAAATGATAACTCACAGTATAAAGAAATTGACTGTTGATTAGCATATTTATGTTAAACAGAGCACATGACGTTATATTTTGTAGTTGTATGTTGATAGTTACTCTAAGTATATAGTCAGTGTATATAGGGAAGTATATTTAATGTTTCATGTATTTGATAAATTGTAAAGGTAGTAGAATATTTATGTTGACACCTAATCAGTAACTGTCTGGTAGAATAATAATATTTATTTAGAAAATGACTATATTGAATAGTATATTGATGATTAATGTCAGTAAATATACAGTGGCTATTAGTTTTTTTCCCTTCTTTTTTTGAGCCTGTCATGAGTATTTTGTGATTGTTTTTTGAAATAATGTTTGATTTCTTTACAGCTTGCTGTTAGACCAATTGTCATAACACAATTGAAGATTGATGCACCATTCATGGCATATTTTAAGAAGGGAAAATGTGCCAAATGAATGGGATGGAGAAAATTAAGAAGCTGGATCATTTGGTTTATTGATGAGGAAACCTAAAATTTTTCAGAACAAAGAGGCTCTAGTTGTATTGGCAAAAAAGATTGACAAGTTGGAAAAGTCCAATATGAAATGAACATATCCGTGGTCAGCATGGATATAAAAATGAGGGAGACTCATACTATGTTATTCAAGATTTCACAACATACAGAAGCTGCAAAGGTAAATTAATTTATATACTATGCATATATAATTAGCATAACTAATTTAAATACTATACATGATAATGTGTGTTGCATTCATATTCATATGAATGAATGGGGTAATGTTGCTACTGATGGAGCTAATAATGATGACCTTGGAGGAAACATCAACATTAATGATATTACTGCTAATGTTGATAGTGCTATTGGAAACAAAGAGGCTGCGCAAAAAGATGTTGAAAACACAAAGAGTTGTAGCAACGAGGTAAGAACAAATGTGAAAATAACTATGCATTGTATGTATAAAATTATTGACTTTGGGTTTATGATAATATATTGTTAACAATATTTTTAAGATATTGATCAGCCTTTGACTACAATTGAAGATCAGCCAAAGAAGGTAATTGTAAACATGCATATATTTATAATTGTCCTGATAGTCGGCAAGTATGCATTACTTATATTGTATTGAGTATATATCTGCGTGTGTAGATCTGATATATAAAAATGTAGTTCTTTGACATGCAACTTATATATTTAGTGAGTGTTATGTACTATATTAATGTTCACATGTACATAATGTAGGAAAACAAGAAAACAAGATGCCTTGTTAAAACAACAGTGACTTACATAAAGAAGTCGCAACAACTAATGAACATGTCCCAAAAAGAGCAGCCAGCGGTTCAAAATGAGCAGCAGTACAGCCAGCGGTGCCACCCAATGCCATGAAAAAATATTTTAGCCTACCATCACGATCCATATAAAAATGTTTACTAAACACATAAACTAAGTTTCAATAATGTATTGAATCATAATAGTAAATATATATATAGTAGTTTATAATTTACCATACCAGGATTAATAATGTCCTTAGGTTGTGTGCGATCACCAACTCCCTACATACACTTATTCTTTATAAACTCACTAACAATTGTCAAAGTAGCTTGATGGTGATGACTTTGTACGATGTCAAGAGTACAAATGTGTTCGTTTACATACTTTCTAATACACCAAATTTCATCACATTTATAATGTGAAGCATGTACAAACCACTGGTAAGACTTGACAATACAACGAACTACATACAGTTCACAATTAGACTTGCTAGTCATAAACTGAAAATTGTGCTTCAAAGTTGTCAAGTGCAATGCCCTTTTCAACTCATATTTTGAGCTGAAAAATGACTTATCCTATATATCAAACCTAAAAGGTTACAAATAAAGATTCAAAACGGTTATCATGAACAATCATTTGAGATGAAGACCCGGCCTCTGATGACGATAAAATATCACCACTAACAATAACAACAAATGTCTTATTACCAATACGGGATGTAACAACTAACGGATAATTTCTCCCTTTTCTCATTATTCATCAAAGTAAGATACTAATTAATGTCATTATCTATGCTAATCTCTACAAAATTAGAAGTTGATCCTCCAGATTCAACATTCACCTCAAATACAAATCATTAGAATCTACACCTAATGCACGAGATACTAAACCAAGTAAAACATTATGTGATGCATCATTAAAAACCAACAATGGCTTTATCTTGTAGTCAATGTAATTTCTCACATCATCCCACCTTCCATCATAAAAAATAACAATATGAATATTCACCATCAGACCTAAAAAACATAATACTAAAAAAGTAATTGGTATATATAAACACTGTATATAAGTACATACTATGCAATATATAACTGTATACTCTAAATAGAGTTAATAAATCTGCAGAACACGATTCAACAATAACGACAGTAAGATATTAACATAGTATGTATATATGTACTATACCGTCTATAACTATATACTATATAATGGGGATGACAAAAAACCTGCAGAACACAATTCACCAACAACAACAGTAAGAATAATATAAGAAATACTCTGTTATGACACAAAAAACAGAGCAATCATCAAATGTATTAAGAATCTATAATGAAACATAATAGAAAATATATGTGGAACTTAAAATCTCTAAATCTAAAATCAGATAGACCATGCATCTGTATATTCTTATAATGGATAGAATGCCATAAGAAAACCAATATAGAAAAAAGAGGAAAGAATAATGGCATAAGAAAATTGCTACAGAAAAAAGAGGAATGACGAATAATGTACTTGATTTCGATTGTTGATCAATTTCGTATGAATCTGTTATAGAAAATTGTTGATAAATTCTCCCAAAATACAACTTGGGTAGACTCTCTTTGGATCCATTCTATAAATTGTAATGACCTCTTCTTGGGGTTTTATATTCTTTACATTACAATTATCCAAAAAAACAAAGTACACCAATAGTCATCCATCTTTGCGTCAAGTGTCTACTGTCTATGTGGTCCTCTATCAAATGGAGCAATTTGTTCCTCTAACTTTTAAAAACGTCTCTCTTACGTTCTGCTTCTAAAATCCGTTAAGTTTGATAGTGTAGATGCTGGCTTGGGGATAACGAGATACAGATGGGACAGAGTACACTTGAATGATAATGCCCTAAGCCTAAACTCACCGTTTTGGAACTATTTCCAAACCCCTACCATTGCAGCACACCAAATTCTTCCTGCCAATTCTTTTAATTGTTAATTAATCCACACATGCAAAACTCCCATTTCTTCCTGATTTTGTAATTACTTAATCTATAAAAAAAATGCAAAGCGCATCTCATCACTTCTACTTTTAAATGATGCGTAGGAGAGAAATATTTTTGACAAAAATTAGAAATTTTAAATTAATAAGTTTTTTTATATTTTCTCTACCAAAATCACATTTATCATATTAATTATTAACGATATAGTTGTGAAAAATTAAGAGTAGTTTAAATAAATCAAATTTTATTAAAGAATTTGATAAGTGAATAATTTGATATTAAAATTAATACTTCAAATCTTTTTTTACATTTTTTAACTCTATAGTGTATATAAATGAGACTAAGAGGGGAAAACATTTTTAGACACATGCATTTACTATTACATAGAATTCTAAATTGATACGTCTACTGATACTCTCTCTACTAAAATCACATTTATTATTTCAATAATTAAAAATATGAGATAAAAATTCAAAGATAAATTAGTATAAATAGATCAAATTACATCAAATAATTGTATAAGTAGATAAATTAATATTGAAATTAATAATTCAATTTTTTTTTACCTTTTTGAGAAAATAATATCTATCAACATAATAACAAGAAAACTAATAATAATAGTCAATATAAGTACCAAATTAAAACATCAGAAGAGATCATTAAACCAAATAGGACAATGAACAGAAGCAGAGATCAGCTTCACAATACAATCAACAACTAAATTACAATATCTAGAAACATGTCAAGTTGAAATGTTAATTTTAAGAAAATTATTAACTCTATACACCAATACAAAATTTTTAACAAAAAACATCTAACCGTTAATAAATTAAATTTTTAATATTTAACATAACAAGACAAAAGGTGATTAAATACGTTTACATGTAGTCATTTATATTTTAGTACATATTATTTACTGGTGATTTACTGATGATTTCTGCAACGTAAAATTGACTAATGTTAAGAAATCACAAATGCTGAAGAATCAGGCGGCATCTGCGCTGTATAGGGTCAAGGGTGGGGGTGCTGCGACCGCGAATGAGTTATGATTTGAGAATAATTGGAAATTAATTGTCTTCGCGAGAAAGTTCAGGGCATCATCATTCGAATGTCAATTATAAGTCAACATCCAGCCATAATCGCATCAGATCCAAGTCAGTGTTTATGTTAGCGTATAAAACCATATAAGTTTTAGAAAGTTAAAGGACAATTATTTTATTTGAAAATTAGAAGACCATACACATTATGTAAGATATAGGACCATTGTTGTACTCCCC
>QANY01010717.1:698868-731603 GCA_003255025.1 Datisca glomerata
CCCCCCCCCCCCCCCCAAAAAAAACAAAATTTTACATCCAACACAAACTCAGAGACAACGAACACAGACTCATCACTTAGAAAAAAAACAAAATTAAAAAAAAGTAGAACGCAATTTAGACAATAAAAATGTCCTGCGGCAGAACTGACAATATCGTCTGAATCTATGTTAACAAAATGAGGGTTGGTAGCCATTACAAATTTAAGTAGAACATATAAATGGAATGTTAAATAAGTAATTCCACAATATAAATACTGCAATCCCTACTGAGGCCTGTAAAGGACAACCACATAGCGTCTGTCTATGAAGCAAAAATTATGAATGGGAAGCAAAAAAGTGACAAAGAAAGACGATCATTAGTCATTACTGGCGTTTAAGTGAAGGAAGCAAGCAGTCATATACACATTCCAAGCGTGAAGTCACTGTAAGCTTATAAGTTGTTTGAAGACGAGGCTTTGCCAAATCAATAATATCCTGTCTCAAACTGCACATAATACTAGGTATTAGCCCTTGATATATTTCGATAGCATACCGACATATATACAGATAATGATTTGGAAAAATGAACTTAGAAAAGAAACTAAAGAACTAACCTCGGCCATTCGCCAGTTGCTTTCGCGTGTCTCTCAACTGCATGATACAGACGATCCAAACTATATAAAAGTAATCCAAACATGCATTCTGCATCATTTTCCTGTGAAATGCATAATACATCAAGTTTTCTCTTCTTCAAATTTTTTTAATAAAAAAAATATATTTGCTACCCCAATGGCTATCTAAACAATTCTCTGGATTTTTTTCCTTCTATTTTAGGGGAAGGCACATTGGATAGGCTGCAGACTAATATTCAAATCAGGGAAAGTTATCAGCAGTATAGGTTATATTTCAAGCAGAAAATACCCTTGAAACAATGAGAGAAATTTGCAGCCAAAAAACAATGGACAGACACGATAATAAAGGAATTGAAACATTTTGCAAGTAGAAACACCATAGGTCCTGCATCATTAACTAGGGCACGTTTCTCTAAAGATTTTATTAGGAAAAATGTTAGAAAAATGAGAAATAATAAAGAGTGGCCCTGTTATGAAAAAATGGAAAACACGTAAAATTATCAAACCCACCAAAAGAAGCATGATCTGAATAACCTTATCCAGAATTCTATCCGTAAAAACGGTCATATAATTGCTCATGAGGACAGGATACAACTGATCTTCACCCACTTCTACAAGCCACAGACAATTCAACAAATAAGGGGGAGAAGGGAAGACACGACCACCAACTTATAGGGAAATTTCTGATATTCAAATCTTATTACTGAAAGAGAGTAGTCAATGTGTTCACCCGCCTTTCCAGACATAAACAAAAGTATATAGAGATAAGCGGAGAGAGTTGACATTGCCTGCAATGCCACTCGCCAATGAAGCCAGTAAGTCCATCTCCCCAGTCTCCCAATCAGTTACACAGAACACCTCTAATTTCACCTCATCTTAGCTTCACTTGAACTACTAATTCACATAGTGATGACAAGTTCACAATTAAGCCTTCGCCACAACCACTTTAGTAACACCTTCCCTCACATATATGATCATATTTCATTAATAATATAGAGATGTACAAAAAAGGATAAGCTATCCTCAATGTCTATCAATTTACAACTTCTCTCCGGTTTGAGAGAACCAAAAAGAATGGGGAATCTACAAACTTAGAAGCTACTATGGGAAATCTTCAATATCAATGTTGAAGATCTGATTCTTACTGAGAAAAACTTCCCTGATAAGGAAGATATGTTTTAATTATTCTTTCTTTCCTTTGTCAGTCTATTTCCTTGCACAAAGCCCTAGAATTAAGCTAGTATAGAATATAGAAGATTTTATGTATTTTTTTCCTTGTTTATCTTTTACTAACCAGATCTACAAATCTGGAATTTTTTCTTCAACTAAGTTTTTTAAACCTTAACCTCTGGTCTTCAGACCGGCTTTTATCGCCGGATCCTCTGTATTTTTCAGACCTTCCCTTTTCTATCTGCCTTCATTGCCGAATACACTACTAGCCTATGCACAGATCTGGTCGGAAGAACCTGCACAGATCTGGTCGGAAGAACCTGCACAGATCTGGTCGGAAGAACCAGCACAGATCTGGCCGGAAAGATTTAACCTTCAATAATCAGGTCTTTTGTCCGAGTCTTCCAGCTGGAATATTTTTATTTATCTTACCAACAGATCTGCCCTACTTCAATTTTCTGAAATTGCAGGAGGATCCTGACAGTTCAGCCCGGTTCATTCTAATTCATCCCAGTTCATCCGGTTCAGACCAAGTCAGACTGAATACAGACCTGTGTACACTGGTTCAGACATATTTCATGGCGGTTCAGGCTCCATCCATCTCACACTGCTTCAATGCTGTTTTGCTCTTCTTTTGGCCATTTTGCACTGGTTAAACCAAGTTTGCCATAGTTTCAACCCTCTATCAAATAATTCCAGCCAACTCTCTTTTATTGATATATTGGCCATTAAATCATTATTCAGACTATCTTGTCTCTATCTTTGTTTCAATAATCATATTCTCTCAATTGCGCTTATTCTTCTATTTTTTCAAGCAAGAAAATTTCTCTTCATTTTGTGCACTTGCTCACTCAACTAGTTTAAATGTTGCTTGTCTTTCAAATCACACTTGGATCATTGACTCTGGAGCCACAGATCATATGACCAGTCACTAAAATTTATTTAACTCTCATACCACTTTTTCAGGGAGTCAGAAAGTAAATTGCATATGGCTCCTTATCCTCTAGCTGCAAAAGGATGTATTTCCACCTCAGAAACTTTCACTTGTCTCAACTTTGCATGTCCTAAACTATCGTGTAATCTCCTCTCCATTAGCAAAATTACCAAAAATCATAGTTGTGTTACTAAGTTTTTCCCTTCTTACTGTGCATTACAGGATTTGCATACGGGAAGTTCATCGGTGTGGGGAAGGCAGTTGATGGACTTTATTACTTCGAGAGTGAAACTACTGGTTTAGGTAATCTATCTTGCACACACTAGGTAATCTATTTTGGCATAAAAGATTGGGTCCCTCAAACATTCTACATTTGAAAAATTGTTTCCTCCTGTATTCAACAATGGGAGTACCCATGATCTTCAATGTGAAGTATGTGAGTTTTCCAAACATCATTGGGTTCATTTTTCGACACATATATATAAAGAGCTACAGCCATTTTCTCTTATCTTTTTTATAGGAAACAAAAAAGTCATATTAATAATAAAAAAAGTACACGAACAGGACTTGGAGGATGAGTGATCCACCAAAAACTGAAAACTGAAAAGAACAAGAACAAAACAAATAACACTAGATTCCAGAATTATACAGAACTATGACCATAACAAATTTCAATCGTCAGAAAAAGAAGACCAAGGGGTATCCTCAAAAAATTTCGACTTTGACGACCAAGAAGAAGCCAATAAAATAACTTTCTTCCATAAAATTGACTCATCAGCAAACGCATCTTAAAAAATTCTTCCATTTCTCTCAAGCCAAGTAACCCAAAAGACAGCAAAGACCGCATGATACCACAAAACATCTTTCATTTTCACTTATCCATAGTGATATTTGGGGTCCTACATGTGTCAATAATATTTATGAGGCTAGATGGTTCATTACTTTCATCAATGATCATACTTACGTAGGTTAGGTCTATTTGCTCAAATAGAAATTTGAAGCAGCAAAAATTTTCCACAATTTTCATGGCATAATTAAGGCCCAATTTCAAGCAAACCTTCGGATTCTTCAGACTGATAATGAGAGAGAGTATTATTCCTCTACTCTTGGTTCGTATTCAAGAGAGCATGAGATTGTACACCATAGTTCTTGCGTGGATACCCCCAACAAAATGGAATAGCTGAAAGAAAAAATAGACATCTTCTTGAGGTGACTAGAGCTTTAATGTTTACCATGGGGGTTCTAATTTTTTTGGGGTGAAGTTGTTCTTACCGCTACTTATCTTATAAATGAATGCCATCAACGGTCTTAAATTTCAAAACTCCGCTTGATACCCTAAAAAGTACATATCCTTCATCTCATATGCATTCTTCTCTATCAGCCAAAGAGTTTGGCTGTGTTGCTTGTGTTTGGTTGTGTCACTTGTGTTTGGTTGTGTCGCGTTGTTCACACACATGATCATAACAGAGGGAAGTTGGATCCCAAGGCTCATAGATGTGTTTTTTGGGATATTCTCCAACTCAAAAAGGTTATAAGTCTCACTATCCTCCAACATGAAAATCTTTTGTTTCAATGAATGTTATGTTCTTCGAACATATACCCTTATTTTCACCGATACTTCTCTTCAGGCGGAGAATCACAACAATGAAGATTTGTTTTCATCTATGTTCCTTTTGATCTTGAATTTCCTGCCTTTGTTGTTCATGAACCTTCTGCTACGCCTATTTCCAAGTCTGTTAAACCTTCCGCTACTCCTATTTATGAGTCCTCAACTCTGGTAACTCCACTTGAACATGTATGAGATAGAGATCGTGAACCTATATTTTACTCGAGAAGGAACAGGACACAACCTCCTGAACCTTTCCTGTCATCTGACCCAAGTGCAAAGACTCTGGAAAACAAAGGTAACCCTTCAATTCCTAACCTTTCCAAGAATGAATCTTGATTTAAGAGTTTTCTAACCTTGATATACCTACTGCTCATAGAAAAGGGGTTAGATCTTGTACTTTACATCCCATTTCTATGTCTGTTTCCTGCCACAGGTTGTCCCCTTCCTTTAAGGCCTTTACCACTAATCTATCCTCTTGTGATTCTCTTCCAAGTAGTTTACGGGAAGCTCTTACGATTCCATGGGAAGAAGCTATCAATAAGGAAATGAGGGCACTAAAAAAGAATGATACACGGGAACTTGTTGATCCTCCTCAAGGAACGACTAGTGGGATGTAAATGGGTGTTTACAGTGAAACACAAGGATGATGGAACAATTGAAAGATATAAAGCAAGATTTGTGGCAAACTTTTACTATCTTTGGCAGCAAATTTAGACTGGCACCTTAAGCAACTTGATGTGAGGAATGCATTCTTATAAGGTGATTTAGAAGAGGAGGTATACATGGAGTTGCCGCATGGCTTTGAAGATGTGTTGGGGCGAAACAAAGTGTGCAGGTCGAAGAAGTCATTATGTGGAATGGAACTATCCCCCCAGAGCATGGTTTGAGAAGTTCACCAAAGCAATTTGTCATTTTGAGTACACTCCAAGCTAAAGTGAATACACCATGTTCTTTAAGCACTCTAAAGGTGGAAAGATTACTGCCTTGATTGTCTATGTGGATGACATCATTGTAACTGGTAATGATGTTGATGAGATTAGAAACCTTAAACGAATGCTTGCCAAGGAGTTTGAGATCAGGGATTTGGAAAGTTGTATTTTTTTGGATTTGAGGTTACCAGATCTAATAAAGGGATACTTCTGCCACAAAGAAAGTATATCTTAGATCTTCTCAAGGAAACAGGTATGTTGGGATGCAAACTGGGAGATGCTCCGATTGATCCAAAACATAACTTGGGAGCAAGTATTGAGAGTGTTGTGGTTGACGAAGGGCGACACAAGAGATTGGTTGGCAAGCTAGTATATTTATCTCATACTAGACTTGATATTGCTTTTGCTGTGAGTGTGGTTAGTCAGTATATTCACTCTCCTAGTGAAACCCATATGGAGGCAGTTTTGAAAATTCTACGATACCTGAAAGGAACCCTGGGAAGGGCTTACTTTTCTTGAAGACCCATCAACTTCAAGTAGAAACTTACAAAGATGCTGACTGGGGGCAATAGAGACAGAAGATCAACTTCCGGATATTGCACATTTGTTGGGGGAAATCTAGTCACTTGGAGATGTAAGAAACAATCAGTGGCGGCTAGATCTAGTGCCGAGGCTGACTTTAGAGCTATGGCTCAAGGAATATGTGAGTTATTGAGGTTAAAGAAATTTCTAAAGGAACTACAAGTTGTTGGGACAAAAAAACTACTACTGTGATAATAAAGCTGACACTAACATTGCACACAATCCAATTCAAATGACAAAACAAAGCATGTTGAAATTGACAGACATTTCATCAACGAGACGATTGAAAGTGGTCAGATTTGTATTGCACTTGTCATTAGAGGAAAACAATCAGCAGATGTTCTTACCAAAGAGTTGCCCCCACCTATGTTTCTTTCGTGTGTTAACAAGCTTGGAATGATATATACGAGCCAGCTTGAGGGGGAGTATGGGAAAATCTTCAATATCAATATTGAAGATCTGATTCTCATTGAGGAAAATCTTCCCTGATAAGGAAGATTATTTGTTCTTTCCTTTGTTAGTCAATTTCATTGTATATGGCCCTAGAATTAAGCTAGTGTAGAAGATAGAAGATCTTATGTTTTTTTTCCTTATTTATCTCTTTGTAACCAAATCTATAAATCTTAAATTCTTTCTTCAGCTAAGTATGAATGAAATTCAGAAAATTCTACAGCTCCAAACTTAACATTGTCCCACAAAAAACTAACATCCTTTTGCTTCTCTACAAACTTAACATTGTCTCACAAAAAAGATGAACCAGATACGCCATTAAAATCTAGATAATCAGAGTCACATCTCATACCACTCAAATACTCAGCTCATACGAGATGAATAATACGAGCATTTCGTCATGCAAGCTACACCAAAGCTAACAGTACCATTGTGCACATTGAGACACTGTTTCTCAAATGATGAACATGATCACATGAGAACATGTTAGATAGTTACATTTTCTTTCCTCAAAATCAAATTTGCCTTGGATGGAGTTACTAAGAAAAATGCAAACTCCTTATGTGGCCAACGTTTGTCTGTCACAATGGCTAGTATGCAGAAGACTATGAAACTCCATTGAATATGCTGATCGCATGCCCATTCAACTAGGGCCTTAGAGTGTCCAAGAGGATCTAAAAAAATATTAACGTCCAGTAACTAAAGAGAGTTGCCTGTCTGATTCATAGTCTTCTGCAGACTAGCCATTGTGGATAAGTTGCAATGGAGTTTTACAAGAAGTCATCCATAAGACGCCACTGAACATGAAGTTATGAATCCTTAAATTAGAAGGAAAACTAAAATTATATATTTACGTACATCAGTTTCAAGGTTTCAGCCTTTGCTTAAGCTATGAAGGTGTTAGTGTCCCTAGAGCTTAAAATGACAAGGTGACTGTTTTCTCCCTTAAAAAATTTGATTAAACTGCTACATTTTAATAACACTTTAAACCAATTGTGAAGGTTCAGTTCCCAGAACATAATTTTGAAACTACGACGTAAACTTGGGATGCGACCAATTTAAATAAAATAATGGCTTACTAAAAATATATGGATTTCATTCTAAGTGGAGTTTCAAGCATTGTTTAGCTTTAGTTAAAGATATATTAGCTGATGCTAAACTTTGTTGCTTAATTTTGCTAGTTGTTCCTTTTGTTTTTTTTTTGGCAGTTGTACTTCCTAGTTTCTAATCTCTAGATCTTATTTAGTTTCTAGTGGTTGTTCTCCCAAAGCGTTGTAATGGAGAAATCTTTCCTTTTTGTGTTTGTTATCATCTTTGGTTATAATACATTTATCTTTCACAAAAAAATATATATATTAATGTATGCCCATGCCTTGCCAACTTAAAAAACCTACTTATTAGTAATAATAATGCTGCAATACAGAGTCACCAACTTTAGGACATTATTCTGCACATCCATAATTTTTTTTATAAGTTACAATAGTAGACAATCTTATTCAGTGTAAAACTTTGGGTAGAACCTGGTTAACATCTACATTTATTTTAACTGTTTTGTTCTTGGTGCGCACTGACATCCCTTGCAACTCAAAGCAAACATACTACAAGAAATCAAGTCATTGGAGCAATAGTCACTATAGTTATTGCCATCACCAATCAGCGAGTCTACTATATCCTTTATTTTTTCTGCAGAGAAAATCGCTTGTGCATGAATTTTTTTACCTCCATAGTAAACCACCTAAATATGGTTGTCATATTATCTAAACTAATAATAATAAAGGAAGGGCTAAACAAATCCTATGTGAGAGAGTAAGAGATAAATAGTGATGTCTCATAATCATTCTAAATGACACCTTTCCTTAAGGAGTTAGCAATCCCCCTTATATTTGAGGTCCATCCTGATAAAAATAACTAAAAGCATATTCGAGAAATTTACTAAAAAGAAAAATCTAGAGAGAGAGAGATAGAGAGTAAATAGATCAGGTTCTTACGAGCACTTGGTCCATCAAAGTTTGATATTGCATAATCCTTCTCTCAACCTCCACTACAAGTAGTCTTCTCTGAAGCCGTGCTATTCTTCCCCTTCCTTCTGCTCTACCATCCTGAGTTTAGAAAGTCAATAGAAACAGTGAATCTCTACCCCCTTTTCTCCTTTCTTGTGCTAAAAAGAGGTGGAATAATGTTGAATATAAGGATTGGTCATAAAGACGAATGTTTTCGACATGATAATTTGAAAATATAAACGACAGCAACAAGGCGGCACAAATTTACTTCAGCGAACGGAGTATATCAATACATATCCATTTCAATATAGGGTCAAGAGAAGGGAACACTAACACCTAAGCAATACTTTGAAACATCCTCATACATTTCCTTTCTTTTAGGGGGGATAGAGACTATTAAATTGTAAACACTAGTATCAAGGCTAGAGCTTATGGGGGCACCTGCTCAGGCTGAGTATTCATTTATATCCCGTGAACTGACTTCTATTGAAAATAACTAGAAAATAAATTATTTGTTGACAGCTATTGACAGCAATATCTTGTTTGTTATGGTGTTCCAGTTTTTAGGAGTTAGGTTAGGGATTTATTTTTCTGTTTATTCTTTCCATATTTGCAGCAGTTATTTTTCCAGATTTGTTTTCCTGATTTCTGGTTATCTTTCCAGATTCGTAAGTCTAGATTTTAGGTAGTAAAACCTGTATATATTAGGATTAATCGTACTCAATAAAATTTATCAAAGAATTTTATTTTTCTTCTCTGTTTTCATGGTATCAAATCAGTCTTTCTCTGATTTTTTTCTTAAACGGCGGAAACGGCCATGATCGGTGGGGCAACTCGAGATGGTTCATCGGAATCATCTAAAAAAGTGACATCGTCTATTGCTTCGGCTTCCAATGATTCTCATTCTCTTCAAATAACTCAGCACAAACTCAATGGGGAAAATTTTCTAGAATGGTCTCAATCGGTTGTGCTGGTGATTCGAGGTAAAGGCAGACTTGGTTACCTGACAGGTACAACAAAGGCTCCAAAGGAAGGAGAAGCAGGCTATGCGACTTGGGAAGCAGAAAATTCTATGGTTATGATCCATGAAATGTACTCAGATTTGAAAAAATCAGCCCAGTTCTTTGAGATCAAATCTGCCCTGAGAAACACAAAACAAGGTAACATTTCAGGAACATAATATTTTAATACGCTGACAGAGTTGATGCAGGAGATGGATATGTTTTGTAATACAGATTGGCATTGTGCGGAGGTCAGTGTGAAATATATTCAGATGCTTGAAAAAGAAAGGGTATTTGACTTTCTTCATGGATTAAACAAAGAGTTAGATGAAGTTCGAGGTCGGGTACTTGGAACTAAACCTTTTCGAAATTAGAGACCTTTGCAGAAGTGAGAAGGGAAGAAAGTCGAAAACGGGTCATGCTAGGAGGAGCTAAAGAATCTGTCTCAGATAATTTATCCCAAAATTCTGCACTTGTCTCTAGAAAGTATGACTCTACTGGTTATGGAGAATGTGGAAATCGGAAGAATGACTGAGCTTGGTGTGATCATTGTCAACGCCCGTATCATACTAAAGAGACATGCTGGAAGATACATGGAAAACCAACAAATTGGAAGCCACGCAAACCAGGTGAACAAAGCAGAGCCTTTCAAGCTATTTCAGAGGAAGACAAACCAGGAGGATCAATTTTTAGCTACGGACAGCTTGAACAACTACAAGCCCTTCTCTCTCAATCCCAAGCATCTCAGTCGAGTATGCTAAATTCTGTCCCAAACTGCTCTATAACGCAGAAAGGTAATTATCTATATGCTCTAAGTGCAAAATCTGATGTTAATGGCCCTCGGATCATAGAGTCAGGGGCTTCTGATCATATGACTGGATGTCATAAGTGGTTTTCTACATACACTCCGAATTGCTAGGTCATCCTTTGGCTTTAAATAGTGAATCTCTCCATGTCTCTAGTGAAATTATGTTATGGCATAATAGGCTAGGTCATCCTCGTGTTTCTTATTTAAAAATTTTGTTTCCTTCTATGTTTAAGAACAAATATGTTAATTCCTTCCGCTGTGAAATTAGTATGTTTGCCAAACACACCCGTGTCCCTTATCCAAGTCAGCCATATAAGTCATCTAAACCGTTTCATTGATCCATAG
This sequence comes from Datisca glomerata, assembly GCA_003255025.1. Classification (NCBI taxonomy): domain Eukaryota; kingdom Viridiplantae; phylum Streptophyta; class Magnoliopsida; order Cucurbitales; family Datiscaceae; genus Datisca; species Datisca glomerata. Next base: position 709,308 of record QANY01010717.1, read on the forward strand.
TGGTATTTGGGGTCCCTCAAAGGTTAATAACATTTCAAGAACCAGATGATTCATAACCTTTATTGATGATCACTCATGGGCGTGTTGGGTTTACCTTTTAAAAGAAAAATCTGATGCTGCCTCAAATTTTCAACGATTCCATAAAATAGTACAAACCCAATTTCACGCACAAATACAAGTTTTCAGAACAGATAATGGCCGTGAATATTTCAATTCAATTCTTGGTAACTATCTTAATGAAAATGGGATTTTCCATCAAATTTCTTGTGTCAAAACCCCGCAACAAAATGGTATTGCGGAACGCAAAAAACGCCATCTGTTGGAAGTTGCTCGTGCTATCATGTTCACTACTCACGTTCCTAAACATTTTTAAGGTGAGGCTATTCTAACTGCATCTTACTTGATAAATAGATTTCCGTCTAGAGTTCTTCAATTCAAAACACCTTTAAACATCTTACTCGAGTCATATCCACAAACTCGGTTGATCACTTCCTTGCCTCTCAAAATCTTTAGGTACACTTCATTTGTCCACAATATCAGCCACAATCAAGGGAAATTAGATCCTAGAGCCATAAAGTGCATCTTTGTAGGGTATTCTCCAAATCAGAACGGGTATAAGTGTTATTGTCCAGCCACTAAAAAATTGTTTGTTTCCTTAGACGTCTTTTTTTTTAAGACCAACCTTTCTACCCAAATCCCAATCTTCAGGGGGAGACATTAGGCGAAGATAGGCTTTGGGATTTCTCTATTCCTCTTCCAGTTGTTTCCACCCTACAAGAACCACCACCAAACACAAATTCTCCTATTATGTCACCAACAGAAATTGGTTTAGAAACAGGGGGAGATTCACAAAGGCCTAGTCAACAACAAACAGAACTTTATGTTTATTCCCGAAGAAACAAACAATCTCAAGAAGTACGGCCCTTCACGCACCAGCCTTGTGTGAGGTATTTAAAAACTGCACCTAGTAAAGGCTTGTTCTTTGGGGAAAATGAGAATAGAAATGTGGAGGTTTTTACAGATGCAGATTGGGCAGGTTCTGTTGAGGACAGAAGGTCCACGTCTGGTTATTATACAAAGGTTTGGGGAAACATAGTTACTTGGAGAAGCAAGAAACAATATGTTGTGGCCCGGAGCAGTGCAGAGGCAGAATTTAGAGCTTTTGCACAAGGGACTTGCGAACTAATATGGTTAAAGAGACTAATGGAAGAATTAAAAGTGCCTAGTATGTATCCTATGAAGTTATATTGTGATAATAAAACAGTGCAGAGGCAGAATTTAGAGCTTTTGCACAAGGGACTTGCGAACTAATATGGTTAAAGAGACTAATGGAAGAATTAAAAGTGCCTAGTATGTATCCTATGAAGTTATATTGTGATAATAAAGCCGCAATAAGCATTGCGCACAATCCAGTACATCATGATCGAACAAAACACGTTGAAGTAGATAGACACTTTATCAAGGAGAAGATAGAAGAGGGTGTAATTTGCATGACTTATGTGCCTACAAAAACAGCAAGTAGCAGATGTGCTAACAAAAGGGCTGCCTAAACCGAGCTTTGAAGTACTAGTAGACAAGATGGGAATGACAAACATCTATTCGCCAGTTTGAGGGGGAGTGTTGACAGTTGTTGACAGTAATATCTTGTTTGTTATAGTGTTCCAGTTTTTTAGGAGTTAGTTTAGGGATTTATTTTTCTGTTTATTCTTTCCATATTTGCAGCAGTTATTTTTCCAGATTTGTTTTCCTGATTTTCGGTTATCTTTCCAGATTCTTAGGTCTATATTTTGGGTAGTAAAACATGTATATATTAGGGTTAATCGTACTCAATAAAATTTATCGAAGAATTTTATATTTCTTCTCTGTTTTCATTATTCTTACCAAATGTTTTAAAAGGTGAAAACGGCCTGATCCATTTTTCTCTTAAGGGGCAAGGCAAAGCCTCAAGGTGGAATGAGGCGTAAGCCTAAGTAAAGTTATAAACAGCCCAAAAACTTGGACAGCGTTATTTTGTTTTTGAAATAAAAATGACAAGTTACCGAATGCTTAATCAAATTTTAGTAAAAACTGTCATTAAACAAATTTTCAATGATTTATATACTAAAACACTTTTTGAATACTATTCTCATAGATTTTTTTATATTAAAGAAAAACTATTCCCCTAGTATTAATTGTCTAAAAACTCATTTTCAAATCACAAACCAGATGGGTCCTAAAATTTCTTCCAACTTATTTTGCATTTGATTTTAGGTTGTAATTATTAGTCTTATAATTTTTTTTATAGGAATTATTAGTCTTATTATTAAATAAGAGGAACTCAAGGGTTTTCGATAACCATATTGGGGATTTGATTGTGGGATTTGGATTTCATTAGTTCACATTGAAAATGGGACTTTAATTCCAAAATCCCTTTCTTTTGGTTCTTTCCAATTGGAAAGAAGTTGTAATTGATAATACAGGGTAGAGAATTTCTCATCCTCTATTACAGAACTCTGTAAATTTTACAATCAATATTATCATTTGTTTCTTATAAAAAAAAATAGAAAATCAATCTTACGCTCTCAATTACTTATTTTCTTCTTTAAGTTTTTAAACAGATGGTCTATTCCAGATTATTCCTCATTTAGGCTTGGACTAGAGCTAATAATGCCTTTTCCGGTGGTTACTGCTAGGAAAAAAATTTCCGGGGTTCAAAACCGTTTGCAACCCCTTTTTAACCAAAAAAAAATACTAGGGATACTAATGACGTTTTTAACAAAATATTCAGGGTGAGGTTAGCAGATGGTGTTAAATTTAATTTCTAAAAGTTGAGTGGATATCAGTGGAAATTAGTTAAATTTAATATTCCTCATTAATTACTTCGGCATAATGTTAAAATTTATGCCAAAATTGTATGAGTTAAGATTATACGGTAAATTCTGTCAAAGTTTCCATCGGAATTGATATTTCCATACACGCAAACACTTATCATTTCCTTTGATACTAACATTTTCGACCCCACATAGATAATCAGACACATAAGTACAGACATACATGTAGCCTCCATTTGCATGACCGACCACCGGTATAGCAACAATAGCACAATTTTTATAACCAGGGACCATTAAAATGACATTTACAATTTGCTTACCTGTTTGAACCATGCGCGCATTAACATCAGCAGAATAAGAGAGAGAAAGAATGCTGGTAATGCGGCTAAAATAGCAAAGTTGATTTCATTCGCCTTGAGAATCTGGTTCAGCTCAAGCATTGCCCTATTTAAAACTCATTTTAGGATAAGAAAAATAATAGATAAATGAGGTTGTTGTCAATGAAAAAGTACCCAAACTCACGTCTCAATGTCCAGTTTCAGCTTCTGAACCTGTAAGGATACAAAACGTGAATGACCAGATTTTTAAACAGCAAAAAACATATTAAATAATGATACGGCGATAAAAACCTGGATCAGTAAAGCACGAGCAAGCTCTCCACTAAGAAGGTTCTGAATGGGATGGTTAAGTTCTTTTTCATACCTACAATCACAAACCAATGAACTCCCTCTCATAAATAGAATGCGATATACAAATATGCCATAGATTGTACTTCTACATACAATACTGAGTCTGGACTTGTTTCCTGTAATCTCTCAGATCACATACTAAAATCAAAATCTCACGAGCTTTTGGGTCATAAACCTTAAAATTATCTACATACAAGTCTTTTTTTCAAAAATTTCCTGGTCAAGGAAAAAATCATTTTCCAAGTCACTGTCTTGGGCTACGTTACATGGACTGGGTGTGGGTGTAGATCTAAAGGTATAATTCACAGCAGTTTCAAACCTAAGATACAGCTTAAAAGGACAAGGACCCAAAATTTTTGTAAGCGTATGCGGAAATGTTTTGCAAATTATATGCCTATGATATTCTTTTCATGGTTTTACATGTATCTATGTAAACAGTGTTCTCTGAGGCATAACCGCACTGCAGAGAAAAGGATCCCCGATTAGGCGCGAGGCACAAGCTTCGGCATGGATTCATTGAAGCTAGGGTAACTAAGATAAGATGTAAAATATTTTGTCCAAATTTTCAATCTATGTAGAGGCATAAAATTAAACCACCAAAAAATTATTAAAAATGTTTCACGATAGCAATCAGAAAGTCATCTTTCAAGTAACAAAATAGAAAAGGAAATGCAGACACAAGATCTAACTTTGCAACACCAGTGTCGAGAGCACATCATTGGTGTGGACGTGGGATATGTGTTGAATTGGGAATCTATTCTGAAAAATATTTCATAAGTTTATATACAGTGTTGTTAACAGAGCACCTAGGCACTAAGAGAGGCGACTCGCACCTCCCGAACCTCAAGAATGTTGAGACGAGCCCCTTCAACTAGGCACATGAGAGGTGCAGTAAGCACGAGCTTAACGTAAAGGCGCAAGGCTTATGAGGATTTTTGAAGGGTTTTGATGGATGATGCGAAGATTAAATTCTGATTGGAGAAGTAGAAAGACCAACCTCTAATTCAAACCAAAGACTCAAAAGCCTTTAAAGCTCCAACTACTAATAAAAAGATTAAAAAATTGAAAGATAATATGCCTTGAAATCAGTTCTAAATTCTAATGTTTTAAAGATTCATCGTCTTCAAGAAATTTTTATGAAAAATAAACAAATGCTGCTTAACCAGAATATATATATATAACCCTAATTGATTTGTTACAAACAGAAGAAACTGTGAGACCCACCTGGACATTACTATTTCAAGCATTTCTTGATCTGATGCACTCTCAGGTAATTTTTGACCTTTTGTCTGCTCACTGAAGGCCAGCAACATTCTGAAAAGAACAATGTTAATACAGCATCCTCCCGCAGTTTCCTTCCCTTACCCCTACCCCTTCCAAAAACAAAACAGAAAAAAAACATACAAACAAAAACTCAAAGTAACCAGCGGCTTCTAAAAGAAGATTATAATGACAGACCAGCAAAGTCTCTTATACATTTTAAAGGATATAAAAATAAAAAACAAGGCACATCTGATGAGCGAGATGAAGTGGAGTATTTTACAACTAGAAACAAACCCAAAAACATTAGTGTGAAAATCAGAAGATGATGGGAAACAGTTCAAGAAAAGAAAGAAAAATGATAAATTCAATATTTGTCCAAGTTACATGTCTTAGAGTCCTGATCTAGTTTTGGATTGTTTTCCATTTTTATTTTACATAGGATTGTTACACGGCTATTTTAGCTTAAGTAAGAGTGATAGTGATACTTGAATTACGTTCATGTTTCTTCTAAAGTATATAATTCAAATCAGATCTTTAGAGAGTGAGGAGATTACTTTTGACAAAATTACAAATTCTACAGGAATCGGTGTTTGAACCCACAACCTCATGGTGAGAGTATGGATACTTATTACAACCCAAGGTGGATTTCTTGGTTCCTGAAGTGGATTCTATAGCATCTATCTTTTTCTAATCAATTGTTACTTACATAATTCCTCTGCCTTCCTGGAAAAAAATTTCAAAAACTCCTGCAATTCCCATATTTCTGTCTTCTTTGCAGCATCATTAGAGCAAAGCCTAGAGCCTCAACCACAAGCAAATACACATCATACCATGTCTACTAAATAATTCCAACTCTTTTCTTCTTTAAGATATAGCTTTTGTCTGGGGACTTTCGTGGAAATTTTTTATGTAAGACATTTCTAGTGGAGAAGTTCAGTGTCAGCAAAATGACCATTCAGCAATTGTATGCATACCTTAGCATGGTAAGATCCTTTTAGAAATAACTAAAATTACTCTTGAAGTATCTTTATTACTAACTTGAGATTTTAAGCCAGTGCTTCTAGATATCCCCTACAACCATGAATAATTTAATGACACTTCCCAATTATGTAGATTCATAAAGATAAAGAATTTGCCACATATCCTATGTGACTACATAACTACAGCATACACCAATGAAGACAATTAAACTTTTTTTCTTTCCATGTTCTGTCTTCTCCGCTCTACTCTTACATTCAAGACAACTATATGGATGGAACGAAAGTGCTATACATTGTTGGATAATATTGTTTATCTTTGCTACTTTTCTGGTATTTAAGGATATTTTAGTATTTTTAACTTTCTTATCCACGTGTATAAATCCCCCATGTAAAATTTTATTGATTAATATAACTCTTTTAGCTTTTTAGTTGGTATCAAAGTCTAACCCTAACTCTAATCTGCCACCCATAACTGCCACAGCCACCAGACAGCGCCGACCACCGCCACTCGTGCCGGCCGCCTCCACCTGCCGCCGCCCAGTCGCCGGCCACCGACGCCGCCACCTCCGCCCCCGGAGCACTTTTTTTACTGTTTCCAGCTTTGTTTTTTGAAAGTGGTTGGGCTTTCCTAGGCTGTGTGCTGACCAGACCTAGAATTTTCTGTATTTTTTGGATTGTTGTGGCTTAGGCCACAGTTTGGTCACTCGTTTGGTGACTTTTTCATGATATAGACGGTCGTGTTCAATCTTTCTTCATCTCTCCATCGGATTTTCTTGGTAATTTGTATTGCTTTCTTGGATTCGTGATGTCTAAATCTTCAAATGTTGCTGTTACGGCTGTTGCTAAGCCAGATCTGGCTTATCCTGTATCCGGTGGAAGAGTTACTAGTGTTCTTTTAAATGGACGAAATTTGCTGCTTGGTCTCGATCGTTAAAGTTATTTCTTGGAGGACGGGGAAAGAGTCTTTGGCTTCAAGGACGTGTTCCTCGCCCTAAAGATGACGATGCAAAGGAAGCCCAGTGAGATGTTGATAATTGTTTGATATTGGGATGGATGTTTGGATCTATGGAGTCTTCAGTCTATAATATGTTTATGTATAATGAGACGGTTGTTGATTTGTGGAATGCTTTGACTACCATGTATGCCCATTCAAGGAATGAGGCTCAATATTTTGAGTTGTATCAGGAGATTGCTAGTGCCAATCAGGAGAGACTTTGATTGAATGTTGCTCAATTTTTTTGGATATTTACATGTACAGTAAGATGAGATGGCTCAATATGAACCGATCAGTGACTTTGGGACAATAGCCCATGTAGTAGTCAAGAGACTAGATCGTCATCACACATATGCATTTCTGATGGGGCTTAAGACTGAATTTGAGTCACTTCATACCCAAATCCTTAATTCCTCTCATGTACCATCCTTGCTTGAGACCTTCGCCATGGCTGATGGAGATGAGCGTCGACGTCTTATCTCGGTCCCGACTCTCATCCCTGCAACTGCTAGTAATAATGACCAGATGGCCCTTGGTGCTCGTGGTTTCTCTAGTTCTCGTCCTCCAGCTGGAAGGAAATTTTGTCATCATTGTGGGAACAATGGTCATATCAAGGATACTTGTTGGAAACTTCATCCCGAGTTGCGCGCTCAATTCCATGATTAATATACTCACTAGATCGGCAACGGTAGCTAATACTTCTGTAGCCACCAGTAATTTGGCCGAGTCATCTGTCCTCTCTCAAGTAGTAGCTTTACTGGCTCAGGTGTCTCGTCTTATGTCTCAGCAGACTTATACTATTGCTATTGCTTCTGTCTCTGATCCTCCTACCTCAACTGCCTCAGGTACTCCCACTGCACTTCATATTCGTACTGAGTCACCTACATGGATTTTGGATTCGGGGGTAAATGATCATTTGAGTGGTGAGTTATCAGTTTTTTCTACACCATTGGAACCTGTTAAAGGTTCGGCACAGTTAGCTGATGGTTCTCGGACTGTTGTGAGCGGTAGAGGGACTGTACAACTGTCTCCTGAAATTACTCTTACCTCTGTTTTTCATTTGCCTAAATCTGTTATGAACATTTTATCTGTTAGTCGCCTAACCAAAGCTCTAGATTGTGCTGTCATTTTTTTGGCTGATCGTTGTTTTTTTACAGGACCGTCGTACGAAGAGGATTTTTGGCAGGGGGTATGAGAGGGATGGACTATACTACTTTTGCGATCCACCTCCCCTTCAGCCACCAGATCCTATTATTCGAGTTGCCGCTTCTATTATTTTTGATTTTCCTGTTTCCTTTTCTTTTAGAGACTTACATTTGTGGCATGCTCGTTTGGGACATGTCAATTTTCAATATCTTTGTTCGTTATTTCCTTTGTTGATTAATGCATGTAAACACTTTCAGTTTCATTGTGAAATTTGTGAGCTTTCAAAACATTGTCGTAAGCCTTATATTTCTCGCATGAATAGATCTGTTGCTGCGTTTGATTTAATTCACTCTGATGTTTAGGGTTCATCTCCTGTTAGTGCTATGTCTGGACACCGATATTATGACACATTTATTTATGACTTTTCTAGATGTACATGGGTTTATTTGCTTAGGAAAAAATCTGATGTCTCACATGTTCTTAAACAATTTCTTAATGTGATCAAAACCCAGTATCAAATTGTTGTTCGATCGATTCGTTATGATAATGCAGGGAGTATATTTCGGGTGATCTTGTCTCTCATCTTTCTAGTTTTAGGATTTTTCAGCAGCTTACATGTCCATATACTCCTGAACAAAATGGCGTAGCTGAGCGTAAGAATCGTCACCTTATGGGCATTTCCCGTTGCCTTTTGAAGGGAATATCGGTTCCTCAAATTTTTTGGGACATGTCTGTTCTCACCGCAACATATTTGATTAATAGAGTTCCTAGTCGAATCTTGGGCGGGCAAACTCCTTTAGGTCTTCTTCATCCCGGAAAACCCCTTTTTCCCTATTATTTCTCGTGTCTTTGGTTGTGTTTGCTTTGTTCAAAACAAGAGTCCTACTCGAACAAAGTTAGACGATAGGTCTATCCGTTGCGCATTTATGGGATACTCATCTCAATCCAAAGGGTATCGATGTTACGATCCCTCATCTAGACGGTTTATTTCTTCTTTGGATGTTACGTTTTGGGAGAATACCCCATTCTTTTCTGGTTCCATTGGTGTTAGGACTGGGGTCCCATCTGTTGAGGATCTTCCTCGTCCTATCCCTATTCTTGACCCCCCTAATATAGATGCTCCCGTTGTTTCTCCTACTTCTTTGCCTCCCATTGCAGGTCCTCCTACCAAGGTGTATAGTCGTCGCTCTCTACTCCCTGTGCTGAACTCCTCTACGAACGAAGGTATTGATCCTCCCCCCTCTCGACGATATCCTTTGCGCAACCGTCACCCCCCTAATCGCCTCACTTTATCATGTTCTACTGACCACCCTATTGAGAATCATATTTCGTATAGTGCTACGTCCAATTCCTTTCAGGGATTTGTCAGTCACATTGATTCTACTGTGATTTCGCGATCTGTTGGGGAAGCAACACGAGACCCACGGTGGGTGGCTGCTATGCAAGATGAGATGAAAGCCTTGCAAGATAATCATACTTGGGACTTGGTTGCTTTGCCTCAAGGAGAGAAAACGGTTGGATGTCGTTGGGTATTCAATCTTAAACATAATGCGGATGAAACTGTTAATCGGTACAAGGCACGTCTAGTCGCCAAAGGTTTTACTCAGATTCCCGGCAAGGATTTCAATGCAACCTTTGCTCCTGTTGCAAAACTCACTATTGTTCGTCTTATTATCTCTTTGGCTGCTTCTCACTTCTGGCCCTTGCATCAGATGGATGTCAAGAACGCCTTCTTGAATGGTGATTTGGATGAGATTATTTATATGGATCCGCCTTCGGATTTTCGGGCTGAGTAAAATCCTTGTATGGGTTGAAACAGTCTGCGCAGGCTTGGTTTGCTCGGTTTAGTGCAGCGGTGCTTGAGTTCGGATTTCTTAGATGTCACTCTGATCATACATATTTTATCAAACGGAATTCATTAGGGCAATGTGTCATCCTCTCTGTGTATGTGGATGATATCATCTTGACTGGTGATGACAGTATCGGCATTACTAAGGTCAAGAAAGATTTTAGTTCAACTTTTGATATCAAAGATTTGGGGGGGTTAAAGTATTTTTTGGGTATTGAGGTTGCTCGTTCCGAGATAGGTATCTCTCTCTCGCAGCGGAAGTATGTTCTTGACTTGCTTGGTGATACTGGGATGTTGGGATGTAGACTTGCATCTACACCTATGGATCTGAATGTCAAACTTTCAGCTGAATCAGGTGAACTATTAGCAAATCCGAGTATGTATCAGAGATTGGTTGGAAGACTTATTTTCTGACTAACACACGTCCTGATCTGGCTTTCTGTTAGCCTTGTGAGCCAGTTTATGCATGCTCCCCGTACTTCACATTTGGATGCAGTTTACCAAATTTTGAGATACTTGAAGTCTTGTTTAGGCCTTGGTCTTTTATATTCCTCCAAAAACACATTTGATGTGTCTTGCTTTACTGATGCTGACTATGCTGGGTCAAAGACAGATAGGAGATCTACATCTGGTATTTGTACTTTTCATGGTAATCATCTTCTCTCCTAGAAAAGCAAGAAGCAGTCTATGGTTTCTCGGTCATGTGCTGAGGCAGAATACAGGGCAATGGCTCAAGGGACGTGTGAGGTTCTTTGGCTTCATTCTATTCTAGGGGAACTCGGTTTCTTGTCATGTTTACCTTCCACATTGTACTGTGACAATAAGTCGGCCTTAATTTTAGCTTCAGATTTTGTTCTTCATGAAAGAACCAAGCATATCGAGGTTGATATTCACTTCATTCGAGAGAAAGTTTGGTCTGGAGCTATCTCCACAAAGTTTGTTCCTTCATCTGAGCAAACTTCTGATGCTCTTACAAAGCCTGTCGGTCCTACTCTTCTACACTCAACTCTTCGCAAGTTAGGCATGATTGATATCTATGCGCCAGCTTGAGGGGGAGTGTTGGATAATATAGCTTATCTTTGCTACTTTTCTGGTATTTAAGGGTATTTTAGTATTCTTAACTTTCTTATCCATGTGTATAAATACCTCATCTACTATCTAAATTTCATTGATCAATATAACTCTTTTAGCTTTCTAGTTACATTCCCATAAAAAATATACTATATATCAAATATTAGCAGTTCAATCCAGAACGAGTGGTTTATTTAAACTTTTATGGGGTCTTTACATGAAATTAGAAGGTTGAATATGTGGAAGACGGAACATACCTGTGTAAAGAGTTAGAAGTTAACTGAACTTCCTCAAGCTCCATCACACCTTTGTGCCTCTTTCTGAATGTTTCAAATAATTCATCTCTAATAGATAGAAGCTGTCAAGATTAAGCCAAATATCAAATCAATTCCATTCTTCACTCAACTACCGCTCCATTAAGGATGTTGTGGGTAGGTACCATTTCGCATTTCCCATTGCAATTTATACAAAGTGTGTCCCACTTAAGCTACAAACTTTAACATTCTACTAAGTTTAAATCATGCCCAACAAGTAAAATTGGTTGTTGTCTTGAGGAAAAATAGACTTAAAGTAGAATGAATATACAAACTGTACCGGTTGTTCGACATGATCATTAAAAAAATTGACTGTGGAGTTCCTCGCTTCACGAATCCAATTGTCAATGTCAGGACTTCCCATTAAACTACTATGTCGAAGGAGCCAAAGAGAGCAAATTGAAAGGCCAATTGCACTACATGTATAACGAAGCCAGTACAAAGTTACTTTCCTTGGTTTCCGATGTTTGGCAACCTAATTAAAGAAGAAAATATTCGTACATGAACAACCATACAATCTCCTCAAAATTTGATACAACACAAACGAAGAAAATAATAGAAAAAATTAAATTACCATTTGGAAGAATTGGACATACTCAACCTATACGATGCAAGGAATATGGAAAATGAATAGGACACTGAAACACTATAGGACTGATAACCTAAACATTATTTTATGACCGATTCTTTTACTTACTTTATTAGCCAAAATGTAAAATGAAAAAAAAATCTTCAGTGAAATTCTAGAACTTCAAAACAAATTTCCACATAACTAAATGTGCATTACAGATTTAAATTTAACATAGCAGCTAATTTAAGAATCAAGGTTAGTCGAGGGAGATTAAATCCTATATTGCCGATCTATAGAGGAAAAAATTACTTGAGAAAACAAAGCTTCTCATAATCATTATTACAATATTTGTACTAAGCATGAAAAATGTCCTTGTTTTAGATGGGAAACAAACATGAATTGAAAAGACGACATGAAGTTTTGAATCAAAAGATCTAGGCACTATGCAAGTGGTTCCCTCAGAAAAGAGCTACGAGAAATGTCCAATTGATATTACGTATGAATACAAGATAAAGTATAATTCCTAATATATTTAATGATCAAAGTCCTAAGGGAACTATATCAGAAATCTACAGATGTCTTTTTGGCCAAAATATGCCAATCCAATGGGTTTTTACCCTTCCTTCTGACAGGAAACCTATCTGTCTGTGGAGGCTCTTTTTTCTGAGATTTTTCTGGTCAACCTTCCGAGGAAGTATAAGGTTTCGTGGTATTCTAGTGCTGCTACGATTGTATGCTTCAGTTGGCTGGAGCGCAACAGGAGGATTTGTGAAGTCACCTTTGAAGATGTGGACTCTTTATGGGACAAAAAACATTTTTTTACTTCTTTTTGGGTATCTAGAGGTAGGGTATTTAAGGAATATACGTTGTTTTTTATTAATAGTGATTGGATGGCAGCTTGTACAGCCTAATTCTATATTTTTTGGAGCTCGGTTTGGATTTCTTATCCACCGAGCCTAATTACATATCTAGTTTCTTATAAGAAAAAATAGAAAAATGGAATTGCAATTAAGTATGAATAGTCCAACAGAGAAGAACTCTCAGAACACGCCCCAATGAAGACTGATAATACACATACTGTCAAGAGAAGATGGTCAGAATCTTCTCCAGCATCGATACTTACGCAATTAAAAGCCATCAATCTGCTGTCCAAGCAACCACTTGAATTATTTTAAGTGGCTTATCGTGTTACATAATATTGGGGAAAGGAAAGTTGGTATCCAAGGGAGTCTAATCAATAAAATCTGAAAACAATTTAGAGGAGAAGTAACGAGAAAGGTCCAAGGTCTAAGTTATCTTATCAACGGTAGGGTTTAAACTTCAAGACTCCTCAAGGAAACAAAAGAGAGAAGACATCTCCTAGGTCTCTCTATAATTAAGATTTCGGTGGAAGTTGTCTATGAAAAGTCACGGAAGGCGAAGAGAACATTTTTCCTATGGAGGAATTCTTTTCCAAGGAAAAACAATAGATATGAGGAACGAGTATCAAATGGAGAATTACCTTTCTAACCGTCAGTCAAAAGATTGAGGTTATCCTCATTTCCCAAAGAGAGTTTAATTAAGAACGGATAGAAAGAAAAACCCACTAATCATGTCAAACATGTAACTAATCTTTTGACTCCTTAATGGCAACTGCGCCTACTAACAAAGTCCCAAAGTTTCTTTAATATTAATATCACTTCTCACATACCCAATGTACAGCTAAATATGAGCAGTATTCTGAATTCTGATTACATCCAGTAAAAACTTCCTTACAAAATACAATCAGGTATGAATATTAACTTAATTAACCAGGAACTATAACAAATTGATGAAACAATCAAAATATGGCAGAGCGTCTTACAAGATCACACAAGTGAGAGTCCAATTTGTGAAGATTCTTATAAACTAGGCTGATTGCGTCTCTAATTTCACTATCTGTCCACTGTGAACCTTCCTGACTAACTTCTGGCAATTTATCAAAGAGTAGTGGGAATGAATAGCTACCTTCAACAGAAGAGTCCGTCTGCGTAGTAAAACTTTGGAATTTGCATTATATAACGAATGCAATTTTTTTGCATATTAAATGGTGATCGGGAAACAGAAATGAAATTAGGAAAAGCTAATTGCAATTACCAAAAGGACATGAATAAATAAAGATTATTCTAGTGTCCAAGATTACCAGGCGTCCTGCATGGAGATGACCAATTGATGCCCCTAGTTTAGCAAATAAGCCATTAATTGTAACCAGTAATGACGGCAAGGAATTTATTGGATCACTGACTATCTCCTCCCCAACCCTTTCGACTTGTATATATACCTATAGAAAGAAGCAAGAGCTTTCACGTACATGATTTATATGAATCGACAAACTAAAATACCAAGATAAATATTTGCAATCATCCTCAATTCAGCATTTACTAGCTGACCAAAAACATACAAATTCAAAGTAAATAATAAGCACTTTTTCATGGGGTTCTTATACTTATTCATGGTTATGAGGACTCAGAAACTTCAATAGATACTCACTAATGTTTTTTTTTGGTATGTAAGATATATATTAGGAAAACAAACCCTGAGATAGGGCAGATACAACCTAAGAAAAGATTATAAACACAAAAAAAGGAGGCTATTCACCCAACTTTTCTCAAAAACCAACATGGGGAAAGGGTGTTCACCCATTCTAAAAGAATACCTCTAAAGTACAAGAATACTTTACAGAAAAAAATTTCACTCTCTTCAAACATCCTCTGATTCCTATCGAACCAGATTGCCCAAAAGAGGGCGTTGATAACAATCGCCCAAAAAGATTTGTCTATCGAACTTCCAATTATAGAAGACCAGCCCAACACAGTTTGAAGAAGAGGCTGTCCACTCTCCCCCAAAGGGCCCAAGAGAAGGGGCAATGCAGAAATAAATGCGGGTTGGTTTCAGCTTCCTTCTTACAAAGGACACATCTGTTAGGCATGCTAAAACCCCTCATTTGCAAATTATCAATCGTAAGGTTGGAATTCCAAACAGAGCTCCACAAAAGGAAAGCATGTTTCGGAGGAGCCTTGGTCTTCCAAATGCCTCTCCAAGGAAAATGCCCCTCCCTTTCATCAAACACAAAGATAAGCTTGAAAAAACTCTTAATGTAACATTACCGAATCCTCAACAACCCCGACAAACTGATACGCGTAAAGCTCTACAAAAAAATTCTGAAGCTCCTGCACCTCCCAATCATTCACTTGTCTTCTTAATGTAACATTCCAATGGATGTCCTCTGAAATTTCAAAATAATATATACTTTGGTGAGAGGCAGCCATGGGAATATTGGAAAGCCAAGGATTCATCCAGAACCGAACGCTTTTCTCATCGCCAACTTCAAAAAATATATGCTCGGAAAAAGAATCCCAACATTTACAAATGCAACGCCACATAAGAGAGGCCTTTTTTGAAGCTTTAAGAGAGGGAAACCAGCATAAAGGATCGTCATCAGTCCTAGCAACAATAATTCTCCTCCAAAGACTAAGCTGGTTTTTAGAGAAACGCCAAAGCCATTTAGCGAGAAGGGCTTGATTAAAGGTGCTGATGTTTTGGATGCTCATGCCTCCTCGACTCAAGGGGCAGCAAATCTTCTGTCAAGAAACTAAATAGAATTTATTGGCCTCCGAAGACCCCTGCCACAAAAAATCCATCATCTTCTTCTCCAAAACAGAAGCCACCGAAGCCGGAATAGAAAAACACGACAGATAGTAAATTGGAGAAAACACTCTTCAGAAGAGTGACTCTACCCCCTTTCAAAATGTACAGCCCTTTCCAAGAAGCCAATCTAGCATTGAACTTCTCCACAATCGGATCCCACACCCGTTTGCTCCTAGGGGAAGCCTGAGATAGGACAAAGGCAGAGAACCCTCTTTGTAGTTGAGAATCCCACTCAGCATGTCCATGTGGGGTACATCCCCAATTTTGATAATCTCACTCTTGTGCAGGTTAATCTTAAGGCCCGAGACAGCTTCAAAGAGAAGTAAAATACCTCTCAGATATAAGAGATTCCGAGGATTGGCATCACAGAACACGATAGTGCCGTCCGCGAACAAAATGTGCGACACTGAGACACCCCTGGCAGCTGCCCTGCCTACTGTAAAACCAGCAATCAGATTGCCCTCAACGGCTTTATGGATAAAACGGCTGAGGGTATCCATGACCAAAATGAATGAGAAGGGGGAGAGAGGGTTCCCCTGTCTCAAGCCTCTAGAAGAGGGAAAGAAACCTCTCGGAACTCCACTGATTATGACAGAAAACATGAATGTAGAAATACACGTTTTCATCCAGCCTCTCCATTTTTCCCCGAAACCCATCCCCTCCAAAACATAGAGCAGAAAATCCCAATTAACAAGGTCATAAGTTTTTCTATATCAAGCTTACACACAATCCCCAGAATCCTGCTTTTAATTCTCACGTCAATGCTCTCATTTGCAACCATAAACGCATCCAGAATCTGCTTTCCATAGACAAAAGCATGTTGTTCTTCAGTTATCAAATTGTGAATGACCTTTCTTAACCGCAAGGCCAAGATTTTCGAGGCAGCTTATACCAAGCCCCCAGAATGCTAATGGGTCTGAAGTCCTTTATGCTAGAAGCGCCCCTTTTCTTGGGAATAATAACCAAGAAAGTAGCATGAAAGAATTTCGAGTTACGGTCTCCTTGGGTGAGCCATAAGGCCCTAGATTTCTGCCTCCAGTGAGTCTCTTCGGCCAAAATAACTCTATCCAGCTCCTCAATGGTATCTTCACTAAAAAGCTTCTTTTCCTGGGAGAGGCCTTCGTTCTAATCTTCCACATCTAACTCGAGAATATCCTCCAACCAAGCCCTCTTGTGGGCATGCACATTACCAAAACTTTCCGCGTTCCATTGCCTAAGATCCGCCCTAAGACGTTTAAGTTTCTGAGCAAGTATGAATGACGCATTCCCCTGCACAGCGTAGCTGTACCATTTACTACGAACAAAGTCTAAGAATCCTTCTTAGAGCCACATGCTCTCAAACCGAAAAGGAGTTTTGCGAAAGCCATGGGACCCATGGGATAACTTAATAGGAGAATGGTCAAAAACCACTATAGAAAGGCACTACACCCTGATATTATTAAAAACCTCTTCCCACTCCGTAGTGACCAAAAAACGATCGAGTCTAGAGCATGATATGTAATTAGACCAAGTAAATTGCCCACCCTCCATGGGAATGTCAAGAAGTACATTCGCAGCTATGAAATCCGAGAAAGCAACCATCTCTGAAGAAAAATCCACATCATTCGACCTTTCACAAGGATGTTTAACTAGATTGAAGTCACCTCCTATGCACCACGGATAATCCCACAACGCTCTAATGGAGCTTAACTCAGCAAGGAAGGCCTCTTTCAAATCAGCATTACAAGGCCCATAAACACCAATAAACACCCACGATAAACTGTCCTCAATATTTTTTAAGAGAACATAATGGAGTGAGTTCCTTTCCGAGCACTAACCAACTCGAATTTATACCCATCCGAGCATAATAAAATGCCTCCAGCCCTACCAACAGAATCCAGTGACAGCCACTGGCCTCTTCTATTACCCAAAATACTTCTCAACAAACTATTGTTGAAGCTCTCCAACTTTGTTTCTTGTAGACATAGGATATCAGGCTTCCAATCCTTAACCATGTTACGAATTACAGCCCTCTTATCCGGGTTGTTTAGCCCCCTTACATTCCATGAAAGAATCGAGAAAATCATAAGTAAACAGAAGAATTTCCCGAATCACACCCCTCCAGCAAGAAGCCGCTGCCTTTGGCCTTGTTCTTATCATAATTCACACTCCATTGAAGACGTTTCAACCATCAAAAAGGAACGAGAAGGGGGATGCTACTACTGCCTTTGGCCGTGACTCTCATCTCTCATTTCAAGTGAATCGAGCAATTTTTACCAAGATGAGCTTGAGGAGTCAATTTCAATCATTCAAATCTCCTACCAGAATATACTCACTAATGTTGATGCCTAATGTGTTCTGCTTCAAAATTTAAAGTTTAAAGAGTACATTTTTTATGGTAAAACCTTTTTTTGTGTCAACTAAAATAAGGGGAGGCCCTAACCAACCATCAAAAAGGGAATTAACAAAAGGTCAACTATCTATATAGAAAAAGGAAATTCTCACCTATTACACCAGTAAAATCCTTTTGAGTATACATAGATCTATTCCTAGGAAGCGCCGAAACCGAGATGTGTCACAACACCGACACGCCGACACGCAAACACATAGGATACAACACTTAGGGACAAGTCGAGTGAGATATATTTTTTTAGTATTTATTTATCTATTTGCCTATAGACATTATAACTTTCCATTCAAATTGGCAGTCCTATCAAAAGATGCATAAAAGAGTGTCAATTAAAAATATTTGATCAAAAGAAATTAGTAAGCCTGAGACTCTTGATTGGTTCTTTAGCTTCACGAAGAAGCAAACGAGAAGATTTTTTCTATTTTAAAAATTAAATAATTTACGAAACTGAAGTTTTTCTCTACTTTAAAGTTACTAGTAATGCATCACGTGCAATGCACCACGTGCAATGCACGCAACTCAACAATCATATTTGTCGATGCTAACATTCTACATAATGTTGTTATATATCATATAAGTAAAAAGTGAATCAAGTTTTAGTTTGTATACGTCTCTCTCCAATTATATATATAAACTTGTATATTTTGAAAACCTAATTCTTTGAATCAAATAATACAAAAGTATTCTTCATTTATCTTAAATTTTATAATTAATTAATTGACATTAAGTGAGTCCAAGTATCAGTCAAGAATTTTCAAAAACATGAAACTATTTGTATAAATCAAACCATGAAGTGCTGCTAAAACAAGGATATTACGAGTTTATGACTAAACCAAATGAGAAATTAAATAGATGAAGACTCTTCATATATATAACTTTTTATACAAAATTTTCAATTTCCCAAACTTAAGTATCATTGAATATTTTCCTCATTCATAACAATTTATATTTACAAATATTAAAAAAATGATATGATTAACGAATTTTTTCTATAATTTTTCCACTTTCACAAACCTTTTATGTTGTTAGATGTCTCATTTTTGTTCATGGAAACAAATCATTTATAATACTAATACTAAATTGCTTTGCCAACTTAAACAAAATTTAATGGGGCAGTAGAAGTCTTCACTTCACTTTAAATAATTATTTTCTTTAGACGTGATTTAGGAATCCTCTTAAAAATAAAGAGTAACCATTTTTTATACAATTAAACTTTATAAGAAACATAAATTAATTTATTAATTAAATGGAAAGTACAAGAATGAAAAATAAGAGATCCACCAAAAAGAAACAAAAAGAAAATAAAATAAGACCAAACACGTGGCCAAGAAAACATAGTAGAATTTAAAGAACAACACTTAAAGCACCTTATAAGTATCATTTTTGATACAAAATATTAATTGTATCGTTTTTTATACAATTAATAGACATAATTAAAAATTATCATTTATAATTTATGAAAAGTTAACCAATCATTAAGCACCTTATATGTAAATTAGAAGGTCATTTTGGGAAATTATAAAAATTATAAGCGGACAAAATTGTCCAAAAATGTTCTAATTTCCTTCCATATATTATAGATATTATAGATAATAAATTATAGATTTTAAAAACCTTAAACTTTTTTTTCTTTGTTTTGTAGAAAACTGAAAAGTCACTAAAAGAAGAAAGTTAAACAAAAGAAGGATGAGAATAACAAGAAGTCCTCACAACCAAGAAAGGAAAAATACAAACTACTAATTAACCAAATCCTCGAAATTAAAAATTAAGGACAATTTGCCATGATATATATGATAACACAACATTTATTTTATTTATACCTAGGCACGTTCTAGTTTCAGAATTAGCAACAGCAAAGTCAATAATACAACTTTGAAACGAAAATCATAGTGAAATTTAGAGAAGGTAGAAAACTCCATTCATGTACAAAAGAAAAATCCATTGTGCTTGTGAACAGCCTATAGCATGTTCTCTAAGGAGGCACCAACGCACAGAGAACAAAATACACACACGATGCACTTATTAACGTATATGATTTGTGAAGGGAAACTACAACTTTAGTCCCTAGACTTCCAAAAATAGCTCTAAATACTAAATAGTCCCTGGACTTTTTTCAACACTTATACCCCTCAACTTTCATTTTGTTTCTAAGCGGTCCTTCCGTCAATTTATCCATTAGGATTCTGTTTAATATGTGCTGGCGTGGAAAATCTTCACTAAAGTGGCAATGACATGGAATTAACAAATTAAAAAAAACATCCTATCCTAAAACGAATGTGCTACCTATTGTCTTGAAATCTTCCAAATCCCTAACTCCCCAAAATCCCACCAAGTCTGATCTGAAACTCAATCTCTACTGCATGCCGACCATACCCGCTACCAATGTCGAACAACCTGTTAAAGTATTTCTCCGTTCATTGAGCAACCTGTTTAAATTGATTGTTGAATGTCGAAAAAGATTCGAGGTAGTTTTATGGTTCATTTATTTCTTTGATAGTTATCAATCTTCTCCATTGAGTCTGCATTCTGCTAACCATTTATGGGTAAACGTTTTTGTTTTTGTTTAAATGATTGATCTCCATTGATTAATGGAGGATTTAGGAATTTGAGGAAAACTGATTTTCGGGATTAAGGAAAATGACTTGGCATTAGATGATTGTTTTGGTTTTTAATTTCTAAATTCAATGCCATTGCCATGTAATCTCAGATGTCCACGTTGGCATATCATACTAACAGAGTACTAAGGGACAAATTGACGGGACCACATAGAAACAAAAATGAGAGTTGAGGAATGTTAGTGTAAAAATTATCCAGAGACCTTGTTTTGAAGCCGAAAGGCTTGTTTTCAAGGAGCCTGCTGCAAAACCCACTGAAAACACCTTGTTTTCAAGCCGAAAGGTTCTTCTGCACTCGTGTCCTCCTTCCGCTCTTCTCTCTCTACCCCAAATCCTGTTTGAAACCCCTGCTGCCATTCTGAAGAAACTAGAAGAAGAAAGCAAGCTGGAACTTTACTGAGTGGGGGCTCTGAACCAGCAAGGAAAAAGAGCAAAAAACTAGATTGGTGGCTGACTACAGAGACTCTAAGAAGTCATATGCAGAAATGGTAAGAGTAGAGGCAAGGGTGACTCAATTCCGCCAGTTTTGGAGAATGCCTTAGTTATTACAATATCGTTTTTCCATGATTTGTGGAGGAGTATTCATAGCAGCTTGTGCAGTTTTCTTAAAAAAGAATGAGAGATTAAACCGTTTCAGGTGAATAGAGCTATACTCAGCGGCGCAGGGATTAATCTTCAAGAGGTGCTGCCTTTTCGCAATCATCAGGTGGTTTTCGAGAAGTGGAGTTCAGAGAAACATGCTTTGAAGGATAAGGTTGATTGTTACGGGGGTTGGGTGGATGTTGTGGACTTGCCACTTTATCTCTAGACTATTGATGTCTTTAAAGAAATAGGCAGAGCGTGTGGAGGTCTAATTGTTGTGGTCGTGAAGACGCTGAACTTTCTAAAGCTATACGTAGCCAAAATTAAGATCAAGCAGAACCTGCATCGGTGGTTGTAGAACGTAATATGGAGAGATTTGAAGTCCAATTGAGCAAGGCTGCGGTTCCAGGAAGTGTTGATGGACATTCCGCTAGGGAGAGAAAGGTAGTAATAAACAGAATGGAAAGCTTGCTTTTTCACGTTCTGGGATTGATTCGAATCAGACAGACCGTAATCAAGGCCTCTCAGCTTATTCCAACCGTAATGAAGATAATCAAGGTTTAGTAGTTAGACCAAAATCTACGATTGTGAATCCCATATCCTCGTGGGATGGGGGTTTAGGAAGGAGGGAGTCGGTAGAAATCAATGAGGTGGTGCAGTTCAGGAATAGAAGAACCCCCCCACAATTTATTGCGGAAGAAGAACTGAGTAGGAAACCAGAGTTTGCCGAGGATCAACTCAAGAAGGGATCATTGGATGTTACTAAGAGTAATGGGACCCAGAGAGTGGAGGCTTCATCCCCTCGAACTACTTCACCGGGCACACACGAAGGCATAGGGGCGGTGTCTCCTCATCATTCTACCCCATCTAAGAAGATAGAACCTTTTTACGGGAAAGTCTACTCTCGACAAGGAAGCAGCAAGTCTCGAATGGGGATTGAAGGCAAAGAAGATGAAGCGGTGGGGGGCTTTTTGGACGGTTTTGAGGATGTTGATATTGAAGCCATTGATAGAGTTTCATTTCGGGATCAAATATGGATTCAGAGTCGAGTGGGGGAGAAAGCTCCTTTGACTCCTACTATTCTGGAATATCGAGGAGGAGAATTGAGGAGTCGCCACGCTTAGCACGTCTTTTCAACAAGGAGGTGGTGGATTCTACCCAGCGGGCAGTGGATGTAATGGTCAAGTTCTCCCCAGGTAGCCAGATTTTGGGTGATGCCAACAGTCTCTTGGTAGGTTGTTCGGAGATGGGTAAAAGCATCGTTTTCACACAGCGTCGGGTATGTATAGTCACCCTTCTAGTCATTTAAAGAATGGGTTACTGCATACTCTAGATGTTTGGGGGGGGGGGGGGGGGG
>QANY01010717.1:731626-860855 GCA_003255025.1 Datisca glomerata
GGGGGGGAACTCTTCTGCTCCTGTTTTTTCTCATGCTTTTGTTCATGTTGAGACTGTTTTTGAACAGGGTAATGTTACGAATACAGTTAATGCCCCAAGTCTGATCCAAGGTCCCGTAGCTGCTAGTTTGGTGGATTTCCCTAGTGTATCGGTTCACAAGGAAATGTTGGCTACTATGGCTAAAGAAAAGATCTTTGTTTCAAATGCGGAAGATCTATGGGAAGTGTTGCAAAATTTGAATATTCAGTTGGTGTTTACAGATTCGGAGGAAGCAATCAACGAGTTGGAGGGGAAGAGCTTTCACCCTCACATGGTGGTCAGTGAGGCATTGTTTTGAGGCTGTTTTGGGGTGTTGCTATGTTTCTTTATGAAGATTTGCTCTTGGAATGTTAGAGGATTACTGGGAAAGGATAAGAGGAGAATGGTGAAAACATTTCTTCAAAAAGAGGACCCCGATATAGTTATTCTTCAGGAATCCAAGTTGGAGTCTGTGGATCGCCGGATCATAGGTTCTATCTGGAGGTATAGACAAGTGGATTGGTTGGTCCTTCCTTTGATAGGGTACTCGGGAGGTATCATCTTAATGTGGGATGAAAGAGTTGTCAGGATTGTAGACTCACTTGTAGGAAATTTCTCTGTATCTGTTTACATTAAAGAAGAGGATGATCTTGAGTGGTGGTTGTCCGAGTTTATGGTCCTACTAGATACAGCGTCAAAAGCTCTTTTTGGGAGGAGATATCGGTTCTATCAGTTTTCTACGGGGAGGAGTGGTGTATTGGTGGTGATTTTAACGTCACCAGGTTTGCTTCTAAGAAAATCCCTTCTGGTAATGTCACTAGAAGTATGAGAATCTTCAATAAGCTCATCCAAGAATGGGAGCTAGGGGAGCCAGCGTGGAGTAACAGGTTTTACACATGGTCGAACTTGCGGGAGGATCCAATGTGCTCAAAATTGGATAGATTTCTCTGTTCTAGGAGGTGGGAGGCCAGGCGTCCTAACGTAAGAATATCGGTTGGCCCAAGACTTGTATCGGATCATTGGCCCCTTATCCTAGACACTAAGGCGTTTAAATGGGGTCTGGTTCCATTTAGATTTGAGAATATATGGCTGACCCATAATGATTTCAGCAGATTTACTAAGGAGGAATAGAATAAAGATGTGGCTCAAGGTTGGGAGGGGTTTCGCTTCATGAAAAAGTTGGAGTTAATTAAAGGCAAGCTCAAGAAGTGGAATAAGGAGACTTTTGGAATCCTCGGGGAGGCCGAGAAGAGTTATATGGACAGAATTGCGATGATAGATGCCTTGGAGACTAGTGGTAGTTGTGATGAGAGTCTTTGTAGAGAGCGGAGGGACCTCAAAAATCGTTTGGAGGAATTAGCGCGCAGAGAGGAGATTAGTTGGAGTCTAAAGTCCAGAATTCGGTGGGTTGCTGAAGGGGATAATAATACCAAACTTTTCCACGACATTGCCAATGGAAGGAGGAAGAGGAGTTTAATAACTAAACTGGAGTTGAATGATGGATCTTTTGTTGATAATGAGACAGACATTGTGGATGCCCTTGTGCTGTTTTATAGTAGACTTTATGGGGAAAAGCAAGGGGCTAGACCTGTTTTGGAAAATTCAATGGAGTACCTAATGTTCAGAGAGCAGTACGTGGTTGGAGAAACCTTTTAAGGAGGGAGAAATCAAGAAGGCTGTCTTCAATCTTAATAGGGACAAGTCCCCAGGTGCTGACGGTTTTTTACTTTAGCGTTTTTTCATGATTGTTGGGACACGATCAGATCTAACCTAGGAGTTTGCGAGGAATTTTACAGAAATGGTGTCATTAACAAAAGGACTAACGAAACGTATATTTGCCTCATCCCTACGGAGGCTAACTCCTTAAAGGTTAAGGATTTTAGACCCATTAATCTTGTTACTAGCTTCTACAAAATTATTTCCAAAATTCTGGTGGGCAGATTGAAGGAAGTATTGGGGGAGGTAGTCTCAGATAACCAAGGAGCTTATGTGAAAGGGAGACAGATTCTTGATGTGGTTTTGGCGGCCAATGAGGTTGTGGGAGAATATTTCACTAAGAAGAAAGAAGGTTACGTGTTCAATGTTGATTTTGAAAAGGCATATGATAATGATGATTGGGGCTTTCTAGAGTTTGTTTTAGCCAAAAAAGGTTTCGGGGTTAGATGGAGGAAATGGATTAGGGGTTGTCTCATTTCAGTCAATTTTTCAATCATCGTCAATGGGCGTCCCAGGGGAAAGTTCAGGGGGAGCAGAGGTTTACGCCAGGGGGACTCTCTTTCCCCATTTCTCTTTATTATAGCAGCTGATGTGCTAAGTAGTTTGGTCCGGGTTGGCAGTGATTGCAGCCTAATTAAGGGGTTCGAGGTTGGTTCGAGAAGAACTTCTGTGACTCATTTTCAGTTTGCTGGCGATACTATTTTCTTTTTGGAAGGAGAAGAGGCAGCCAGGAATACTTGTAAAATCCTGGAGATCTTTGAGATGATGTCCGGTTTGAAGATTAACTTGGGGAAAAACTCCTTAGCCAGTATTTTTTGCTCGGATCCCAGAGTGAATAACCTGGCCTCTGCTCTTGGTTGTACGGTCAGTGACTGGCCTATGTCTTATTTGGGCTTGCCAGTGGACGATAATCCATCTTCAGAAGCCTTGGAGATTCCCGTGATTGAGAAGGTTCAAAAAAGATTATGAAGATGGAGGAAAGCTTTTTCTCCAAAGGTGGTAGACTGACTCTTATCCCGTCGGTCCTGGCTAGTCTCCCCACCTATTACTTATCCTTGTTCAAGGTGCCTGTGAAAATTGTTGTGAAGTTGGAAAAATCGATGAGAGATTTCCCCTGGGAGGGAGTGGAGGAAGGAACAGGGGCTCATTTAGTGGCTTGGAATTTGGCGTGTTTGCCTATTTAGGAGGGAGGGCTTGGCATAGGGAATCTGATTAAAAGAAACAGGGCTCTTGTCAGCAAGTGCTTGTGGAGATTTCCTCTGGAACTGAATACGCTGTGGCACTCCATCATAGTCAGCAAATACGACCTTCAAGAAAATGTTGGGACTCTAATTTGGTTCGTAATTATTCCCTCAGGAATCCTAGGAAGTTCATTGCGCAAGGTATGCCTTCGTTTTTTAGTCTTGTCGAGTACAAGGTTGGTAGGGGTGATAGAGTTAGGTTCTAAGAAGACTCTTGCGTCTCTTATATTCCCTTTACTAGTTCCTTTCCTAGACTATACCGCGTCTGATATCTCCATAATTCCCCTATCAAGTCTTTTTGGTCTACTTTGAATAGAGCATGGGACTTCCACTTCACTAGAAATCTAAACGATAAAGAAACAACGGATTTAGCCTCAATTTTAGGGTCTCTCGAGTCTTTCTCTTTTAGGAAGTCCATCCCAGATTCAATAATTTGGTCTTTAGAGTCGTATGACCCTTTTTCGTGTAAATCTCATCTAGCTTTCCTCGCTTCTTCCCAATCTAGCTTATCGTCTCCTAGTAGTTCTTTGTCTTCTTCTATCCGTGATGTGTGGAAGGTTAGAGCTCCCAAGAAAGTTCAGTTCTTTTGTTGGTGCTTCGTTCATCGTATGATCGACTCCCAAGAGCTGGTTCAATGACGTCACCCTAGCATGGCTTTGTCTCCCAGTTTTTGCATTATGTGTCGTAGTAGTAGTGAAGACTTGGATCACCTTTTTATTCATTGCTCGGCGGCTAGTTTCTTAGGGAGCAAATTGCGGAATAGACTGAACTTGCATTGGGTTCCCCAGTGTAGAACGGGCAGTTTGCTCATTCAGGTGCTTCTGATGCATTTACCTAAGAAGCAAAAGCTTCTCTGGAACACTGGTGTCATGGCGGTTCTTTGGTGCTTGTGGACGGAGAGGAATAGAAGAATCTTTGAGGAGTTGTCGGAGGATTTAGTGTCCCTTTGGGAGAAGAGTCTTTTTTTGTCTTCTCTTTGGGCTTCTAATTCTAAGTAGTTTAAGAATATCCCCTTGTTTTTTATTACCGTAGATTGGTTAGCGGTTTGTAAAGATTGATTTTTGTTTTGGCGGGTTTTTTGGTTTCGGTTGGATTGCTCATCCGCCAAACTCTGTAATTATCTTATTTATATTAATATATATTGTTTCTTATCCAAAACAAATTGTCCAGGGACAATTTAGGACTATTTTGAAAGTTCATGGACTAAAAATCATGTTTCAACTACTGTGAAAATGGAGAACAAAAGTGCTTCAACGGGTCAGCATCAAGTCCTTGACAATTGGGGAATTTGAACTTTCAAGACGGTTGGAGCACTCAAAAAAATCTACTTAAGGGAAAATGAAAATCAAAGGAATATGATGATGAGGATTATGAGTGGAGATATACTCAAGAATAATAAAATGGCCATCAACAAACAGATAAGAATATTAATATTAACCATGATATTTTTCCATGCTATGAATAGAGATATAGATAGACTGAAGAACAAACGAGCTAACTAACAAAGAAATCATAAGCCATATCAACGAAACCTGGGCCAAAAAAGCGGCAAGAGAGCTTCTTAAAATACTCAAAACAGCTATTCGCTCAGATATATGAGAGGATGCGGAGTTGCAGATATGCTTCATCGAAGAACCCTCAGCGACACTTTCACATAACAATTGAATTGTTCCACGAAAAAATGCTTGTGGCCCTCTCTCAAAGATCATAAAATACACCTTTCGAGCATCTGATGCCTGAAGTTAACAAGTGAATGTGTTGAAAAATATCAAAGAGAATTCATTAAAATAAATGACCGAAGTCTTCCTTTTTCACTAACCTCTGCACGAGATTGCCAAAACTTCAGATTTTTCTGAATAATATGTAAATCACAGACTACATTCTCGAAAAGATCCTCCAAAACATCAATCACACTGGAAGCTTCTGCATTAACCCTGTATTTCTCAGACACTTAATTATTTGTTTGAGGTAAATACAATGTAGTAAATATTACGGAAAAAAAAAAGTCAGGAAATCCTATTAACTCGACTCTATGAAGAATATATGCTGAAACTATCTCATTTACTTCATTATGCTACCATGAAATTGAAGAAATTTTAGAAAACAAAAAAACGCTCACCAGTTGATCGGTTAGAAAGCAACGCTTGACATGGTACATCACTTGATCAATTAGAAATTAATGTAAAGAAATGTACCGATAGCAACTTAACCTCACTCATTGAATAAGAATGACATGCAGATTAGTTTAAACTTCTATACACATAATGTACCTGGACTAGATACAAAGAAGTTGTTTGTAATTTTCAAACCTAATGCGGGCCAGTCTTAAAATCCCTGGACTTTCACTCAATTAGTACAGTTCACCACCTAAACGACAGATAAAAGAGAGAATACAAATTCTATTCAGTCTTACTCATAGTGATCAGTTATCAAAGACTGACTATGGCTATCAAATGATTGAACAACCAGGAGCATACTTATACATATGTAGTTGGTGCAATTAATCAGCATTTTCAAAAGTTCGAAATACGTTAATGAATTTTCTTCCGAACCAAACAAATGATTAGAGAAAGAAGAAAGAAAGAATGAGCTCACAAAGAAGAGCCAACTGAGCAAGAAGGCAAAGGGAGGGGAAGATATGCCCTGCGTTTGTGTTGACCGAAGAAAGTAAAAATTCTCCGAAGAAAATTAAAGTCGTAGGAAGAAGGTAGAGAAAGAATGAATCGATTCCAGAGATGACGGGAGTAGAAGGAGAATGAGGATTCAACGTGTCCCGATTCGTTTTCTACAGGCGTGACCTCCATGGACTGCGTCTCCGCTGTTAGCTTCTTTCTTTTTGTCACTTAGAACTTCCTTCCTTCGTGCCCGTCACTTATGTCAGAGAAGACTTGAGGGAAGATCCTTTGGAAAACCTGTAGAGCAACCTACTGGCTACTCCACACGACTCGACCCGACCAAGTAAGTGGGGGTAAGAAAAAAAGACCGATCGAATCCAACTGAACCGGAACGATTGAAATCATATTGACCATATTGGTTCAGTCTCAATCTATATACTATATTAAAATAAATTTAAATAAAAAAAAAATTATTCTCTTTTTATCAAGTCTATTAAAATATAATAAAAATTAAATATTTTACATCTTTTCTCGTTTAATTCATTTGACAATATCTTATATTTTATTTAATAATAATTTGTTTATAATTAGTAAAAAAATATTTCGATAATCGTATGTAATAAGATATGTTAATATTCGTATATTGATTTCAATATATTTTATAACAAATATTCAATTATAAGTCAATAATAATTTGTTCATTATAAATTAATAAATTAAATATTATATATTTTTATATAAATAAATTTATAAATTAAATATCAAGTCTGATTACGACTGTTAGGTTGAACGAAACTTGACCTAGTTAGTTACGATCTTTGATACGCCAAAGGAGTGAGTTCGAATTACCAGACAATACCTCGACTGTTGGGATAGTGATTCAACTATGTTGGAGTTGCGTGATTCACAGATATGAAAATTTATGGTTAGATTATAATATGCAACAATATCACATTACTCTTTATTGATGGGTGTGTAAACAAATCAATCTAGCCGGGTACTTGATGAAATAAATCATTAAATAAGACATGGAGAATTGTACGAGATAATTCACTATTATGTATTTCTTATTCACAGTCAATAAATGAGTTAAGAAAATAATAACAAGATGGGTAAAACAATATTTTAATATCTCATTCTTGTTACTGACATTCACGAAGGGTAATATGTTAAAATATTATGTGGATCGTGAAATAAAAGTATTTATTTGCACCAACAAACAATGTAGTCGCATGAATCGATAGTTGATTCGGCATCAGACCTATAGTGGAGTTGTACGATGTCCTGATTAAATAGGTCAGGAATTTTTGGAGATAAATTCGTCGAGTATTTGAGTCTTATTGCTTTATTCATGTGGGTCCATTTGGTCTCAGGAGTAGCTCATAAGGACATGAATGAAAAACAACACCA
The DNA here is from genome assembly GCA_003255025.1 of Datisca glomerata. Classification (NCBI taxonomy): domain Eukaryota; kingdom Viridiplantae; phylum Streptophyta; class Magnoliopsida; order Cucurbitales; family Datiscaceae; genus Datisca; species Datisca glomerata. Next base: position 738,627 of record QANY01010717.1, read on the forward strand.
GTTGAACTAAAAATATATTTTGGACCAATGTGTATTTTCTGAACTCATATGTGATTGGTGTTGTCACTTAATTAGTGACAACCAAGTAATTAATATTCAAAATAATTAATTGGTTATTTTTTAATTATTAGATAATTAGTAAATAAACTTAATTAATTAATAAATTAGTTAATGAAGATCAATTTAATTTCTCAATTTGGATTGATGAATTTGAACATAACATTGACCCTAAGAATATATGCAATTTTTGATAATAGTAAAGATTGGGGGGTGAATTTTTGGTAATTTAATATATAGGGATATATGTGTAAATTCTATAATTATTATATAAGGGATGACAATAGGTTGCATCCCCAAACCCTCACAGAGTGTGTGATTACACAGAGCAGAAAATCATTTCTCTTCCTCCCATGCTTGCCGCTGAAATACACCAGAAGAAGAAAAAAATTTGATTTTTCTTCCTCAGTTGTTTTGAGAGCCCACACTTAATTTCTGATCAAGCGTTCTATTGAGATATACTTCTGAATCCTACGAGTGGTTGTTGGTGTGAAGATTTATTTGAGTTCTACGAAGAACGAATAACGCAAGACTAATAGGATTTCACCAAATCAGAATTTCTCCGATACAAGAAAGGTATAAAATGGTTTTACCTCTTTTGAATACGTTTAACTTTGTATACATAATCGGATGTGTAGTTTTAATATTTAATATGATTAAATTAGTTGATGTAACTTTTTTATATATTCCGTCCACGAACCGTTCGTGGTTAAATGATTTTTCCTCAAATTTTAAAACCTGATCCAACACAATATCCACTGAGGCTTACAAGCAAGAACCAATACTTCTTCACCAAGATAAAGCCCAAACCAAAGGTCCTCCGCCTTAGACCAAGAGCCAAACGACTGAGGCCCCGGCACCTTTTTGAGTAAGACCACCGTCGAGGTCCAACTAAAACCTCCACGACCAAGGCCACTAAATGGTCGAGGTCCCCTTCAAGCCTATGTGACTGAGGACACGACCATGGCTGAAGTCCTACGACCGAAGTCATAGAGATTGTCGAGGTCCTCCTATATTCATGGTTAAGGCAACCCATGATGGTCGAGACCCATCCGCTGACACGCCATATATATACCCGTTGTATAAGGAAACACCAGCTGATGAACCTCTCTACAAGGAAACCTCTAAAGACTATATATGGAGTTAATCCGTGAAGATATATTGAATGGTTGTTAAATGTAGTGACAGTAGTTAAAAAGAATGGCAAAATAAATGTCTGCATTGACTTTAGGAATTTAAACATGGCAACACCTAGTGATATCCAATGTCAATGGTTGAGTCACTAATAGATCGATCAACAGGACATCGATAATGTTTATGATGGATGGACAATCTGGATATAACCAGATCTTCATTGCTGAAGAAGATGTTCATAAAATGGCATTTAGGTGCCCATGAAACTTAGGCAATTATGAATGGGTTGTAATGCCTTTTGGATTAAAAAATACTTGTACAAGTTGTTAAAGAGCCATGAATACAATATTTCATGACTTAGTAAGGGGTGAATGCTATATTGATGACATCATTGTCAAATCAAATCAGTTTAGGAACATTTATGCGTCTTATTGCTCCATTGTCCATCCACTAATCTATAGTATTATTGACAATTATTATTTCTTTAACAGCTACAGAGAGGTTCTCTTCTATTTCTGTCACATTTCTTGTACAATCGGCTTCTTGAACTGAACAATCACCTTCTTGTTGTGACACTCCATGGCTCTTTGTTTTGGTTTGCTAGAAGTATAACAGTTTCCTTTGATCTTCTTGAAGTCCTCTCTTTTGGTGCAAACTATTTTTCCCTAATCGTTTCTTCTCCATAGCATTCTTATTTGGTCTATTGTTTTCTTATTTCATTTTCATTCTCTTACGCTTAAGCTAATTTTTGAATTCTTTCCAAAGAAGGTGAAAGGTTTTCAATAAGCAATGCAAGTTGGAAAGATTCAATGACAGTCCTTCAGTTAGGGGTGAAATTTTTTGTATCGAACTGAGCAAAGTGAATCAAATCGAACAGAAACTGACTGATTCAGTAACTTCTTTGGGAGATTTGGTTGAACCGTGCCCTTTTTTAACCAAATTGAACTGAAACTTTAGTTTTCTATTTTTTTTCTTATTATGTAATTTCATATCAAACGAACCGAACCAAATTGAAAACTTTAATTTTATATTATATTTTTTAATATTTTCCTTCAAAAAAAAATTTATGAAGGTCAACTTGAATAACTGAAAGTTTCAGTTCGGTTCGATTCTTTTTTCACATTTGGTTCGGTTTGATTTGATAATATTGCCAAATTAAAACATCAGTTCGATTCGATTTTTACAAATAATGAACCGAACCATGGACACCCATACTTTTAACATGAATATCTTGGATAATGATTTATCTCTTGGACTTGATAAATCACAGACTTGAAATAAAGAATATTATATTCGATAAAGTGCCAAACATGAACTTTTTAATTGTAACATTTCTGTCATATACTTTTTGTCCAAGTTTTCCTAATTCCTTTGCGGACTTGATTTGACTATAAACATTTTACATCACATTGTCCAATCCATTGAGGATCCAGTTTTGGCATAGAAATTCAAAATGCCTCTATGCATCAATAGCATTAACTACAACTCTCTCTTTCTTATAAGACAAAAGACTCCACATTCAAGAATTTGGCAAGGTTTAAAGTTATAAATAGAACATCTCTTGTTGCTATCTCTTAAAGTCATACATCAGACTTATTAGATTTCTCTTAATGGTTAGCATGAGGAGTCACAACAGATGGATATACTACTTATATTGTTTGAACTTGCCATCACAATAGTTACACAAGAGTAGGATTTGAAGCCTTATACTAAGGGTTCGTTTGGTTTAGGCTACCTGCATGGTCAAGTACGTGGTAAGTAGTTTTTCAACAATTTTTAATGTTTATTTCAAATATTCTTATTTGGTCTTGTAAAGTTATTTAACTTGGTTAAATAATAACCTCACTCTATTTTACCTACATCGTTCTCACTACAATTTACTTTCCTAAATTCCTTACCCATCTTACCAACACACATATACACTTTCCAAAATTAAAAGATATTATCGACGATCTTGACATCATCAACGGGGTTCTCGTGCCACCATTATCGGTCTCGACATCATTAACAGGGTTTTGTTGTCACTGTTGGTGAGCCCAACATCATAATGAGGTTCTAGTAAAATCGTTGACGATTCTAACTTCATGAACATGGTTTTCTATGCCTCCATTTGTGATCCTATTGTCATCAATATGATTTTATGGTGTGATCAACATTCCCAATGCCATCAATAGGGTCCTGTGATGCTGCTGGCTATACTGACACCATCAACAGGGTCATGTGGTGCTGCTGGCAATGCCAACACCATCAACAGGGCTCGTGCCACCATCGTCCACCCAGATGCCATCAACAAGGTTCTTGTGGTGCCGTTAGCTATCCTGACATCATCAAAAACGTTCAAGTGCCATCTTAGGTGCTTATGCCATCGATAGTGAACCCAACTTCACTGCTATGGTGCACGATGCTGTCGCCGGTTTGAAATTATTGGGTATCGATGAAGATATGCAGTTTGTTTTATTATGTCATTTGACTGAAAAATAGTTATTCTGTATGAGTAAAATAAATATTTTAGTTTTTGATAATAAAGTAGTGGTTTAAATTTATTATTGAAGTTAAAAAATAGTTAATTTGTTGGTGTGCGTAGTAAAATTATACAACATTTAGTGAAATGTCAAAATATAATAGAATGAATAATTTAATTACTCTCATATATTTAATATAACTTTTTCAGAAACTTTATCAAGTTATCAAACAAGGTATTCTTACTTTTTACATAAACTTTTCAATTTTACTATCGTTACCAAATATAAAAATCTTAAAATTCTTTTCATCAAACTTTACTATTAACCTTATACCCAACAATTCATATTTCTTAAAATTCTTACTTAACCTGTACGAAACGGCACCTAAACATCATCCTAAAATAACATTAGAGAGCTAGAGAACAAATATTGTTTTTTAGTACTTTATTGCATTGGAATTAAACCCATCTATTTGGAATATGTTGAATTCCAAGAGATTATGCTTGAATGACTCCTCATTGAAAAGGAAAATTTTCTTTGAGATTCTTATTTAAGTGGAATTCTTTGATCTCATTGAAAAGGAAAATTTTCACCATCTTTGATAATCGGTCGTCAATTTCTTACATCATTATATGAAAATCAAGACAATAATTTATAGAGAGAGAGAATAATGACATGATTTATGTGGAAAACCCATAAAGGGAATAAAGACCACGGGGAGATTTTGATAGTATTTCATTATGGAGAAAAGGGTTTACAAAGCTAATGAGTGTTGAGAGTTGTTGTCTCTTGTTGGGAGTTATATCTTGCATCTATTTACAGGCCTTCACATAATCTGATATAGCTTATCTAATTCTATCTAAAAATAGGATCAACAGAATATTTCTTAAAATCTAGCTTATCAACAATAACAACCAAGTGAATCTTGACCGTCTGATCAAGCCAATGGTCTTGATTAGCTTCTCTTCGAATTTTCATGTCAACAATCCATGTACTTTCGTGCGATTGGTCTATTCTTTATAACCTCCTAGTCAATTATACAATTATTGCTTTATCTTCTCTTCGATGGAGTCTTTGTTCTAGATTTTACCACCTGTCGTGTGAAATTTTACCTGTACATTGGCCCCATTACACTCAACGGATTTTTATTCATTGATGTGTAATGATCATATTTTTTTGTTCTGACGTTGCATATGCCCATTTATATTCTCACGTGCTTCTTGAAAATATGCAATGTAAATTTTCAGGAAACTTTTTGATTGTCTACTGTTAGTGACGGCTTCCTCCTTTCTTTCTGCCGTTATGTTCTTCCATTCCCGTTTACGGATGCTTTGCAATTGTCGAGTACCTTATTTGTCAGCTTGTTGTTGATGATGATTATTTCCTCTTTATTTGTTGTTATGACTTTCTGTTCCTTTCACCGTGGACTCATTGATAAATATTTCTTGTTTTCTTCATTTTTCTTTTCCTCTTCTCGTACGTTAAGATCTCTGAAAAGAATATCGCACAAGAATAATAACATAATAATTTACTAAAATGAGTAAGGAGCGAGTGTACCATTTCATAATTGCATCGTAGGAGTTTGAGTTTGATGATATGCATTTATTGACAAAGTTTCTCCCGTTTCATTTGCTACAGGCTTATTGATAGAGTTTCTCTCATTTTCTTTGCTACAGGCTTATTGATAGAGTTTCTCTCATTTCCTTTGCTACAGGCTCGTTGGAAAGTTTCTCCCGTTTCCTTTGCTATGGGATCCTTAAAGAGTTTCTCCCGTTTACTTTGCTTTGGGCTCATTGGAGAGTTTCTCTCGTTTCTTTCACTGTGGGCTCCTTGAAGAGTCTCTCATGTTTTCTTTGCTATAGGCTCCTCAGAGAGTTTCTCCCTTTTCCTTCTCTACGGGCTCCTTGGAGAGTTTCTCTCATTTCTACTTTGGAAGAGACTTATGAACTGCCCATTTTCAAGGACTTAGGTTCGAATAAAGAATCATGACCCCACTTTTCATTTTGAGAGGGGCTTCAGCTTGGTATTGATAGGACTTGATTTGAGCATTTCCGTTTACAAGTACTTTTTGAGTACATAGTTTTTCAAGCTGCTATTTGACAGACCGTTTGTTAATCTCCCTGTTGTGGATGTTACTGTCAACCCTTATGTTAGAGGTGTCGTTGTTGATACAGCCGTAGTCTTTTGTATATTTTTGTATTTTCAATACTTAGCAAATTTCCTATATTCTTTCATTTGCTTTTCATTTTATCTTTCTTTGTTCACTTTCATTTCCTTTCTTTCTCTTTTCATTTTTCACTTCTTCTTTCATCGTTTTCACTTTTCCTTTCTCCACTTTCACCATTTCCTTTGTCCACTTTCACATTTTCCACTTTTCATGTTTCTTCTTTTCTTCTTCTTCTCAGTTTTCTTAGATGAAGCCAACATAACCACTGATCACTTGACACAATTTCCATATGGTTCCCTTTTTTGAATTCTTTTCTGAAGATTCATTTGCTTCTTAGTTTATTTTCATTTGTTTTTTTTCTTTTCCTCGCTTTCATATTTCTCCATTTCTTTTTTTTGGTTATTTATAAGTGTTGAATACTCTTTTCAAGATTCAGACATCTTGAGACCTTCTTCCTTTGCATTCTCCATTCTTTTTAGATTTCTTGCTTTTAAAATTTCTTTCTTTTCAGACTTCTTCCTTTTCAAATTTCTTTCCTTTTTGGAGTTCTTTCTTTTCAGAGTTCTTCATTCTTCCTTCTTTTCAGAGCTTTCATTTTCAAAATTTCATTTTTTCCAAACTTCTTTCTTTTTGCTTCCTTTAAAGGGTAGTGCTACAGACACTATTCCTCATGGACTTAAGCTCTTAGTGAGCTCAAGGGCTCGTTTCCGTTTCCGTTTCCTTTATAAAGCAAAAGCCTTCATGGACATGAACTCTAAGTGAGCTCATGGGCCCGTTTCCATTTCCTTTAGAAAGCAAAAGCCTTCACGAACATGAAACTCTTTGTAAGATCAGGAGCATATTTCCTTCTGATAATGATGTCTCTAGACACTCCCAAGGACATAAATTTCATGTAGGACTCTTGCTTGAGTTTCTCTCTTTGCTTTTCTTTTTCTTGTCTAAATATCTGTAATAAGAATGTTGAACAAAACCATATATAATATCTTAATGGAATGAATATAGAATGAATATACCGTAACTTTCTTCTAGAAGCTCGAATCTCATGTGTAAATAATTTCAAAAAATAAACTTCCGTAGCTTTGTAGCGAAGTTTAAATGTGTTGGTGAAACTTAATAAATGAAGCTGACAATTCTGTACAGTCTTTTTTCCTAAACATCCTTCACGAGAATTTCCATAACTTTGGATGGGGATCTCCAAATTGAATTCCATAAAATTTCCTGAGAAGTAGACTTATGTATCTTTTCGATTATATAAGATTTACCATATAGTTGACTCCCAGTAAATTTAGTTTAATTTCTGAATTTGACCATACTGCATATTCTACTTTCTCGAACAACCTTAACGAAAATCGTCTAACTTTCTGTTTTGAGCTCCAAGATTAATTCCATAAAAATTTTCAAGAAGTAGATTTCCATATCTTTGTAATAGTATATGGTTCGCTGTGTGTCCAAATCCCAATTGATATTCCTAAATTTACTATTCTACGTAATCTTTGTTTTTGAATAGCATGTACTGAAAGTACCATAACTTTTGATAGGGAGCTCTAAATTGAATTTCGTAAAATTCTCCAAGAAGTATACTTTCATATATTTCTGATGGTATATGATTCACAATGTAAACGGCCCCCAATTGTTACAGTGTAATTTCTGAAGTTGACAATTCTACATAATCTTCTTTCCGAATAGCATATATGAAAACTGCCATAACTTTTGCCCCCAAGCTCCAAATTAAATTATGAAGAGCACAGATTAAATTGTGAAGAGCACAGACGAAAACCATAATAACTTTTGATCGACTGCTCCGAATTGATTTTCGTAAAATCTCATTAAAAGTAGACTTCCTTATCTTTCTGAAGATATAAGATTTGTTATGTAATTTCCTTCCAAAATTTTCCATTTATGTTGTCGTTTTCGCTCCCATTTTCATTTTCCACTCCCGTTGCCTTTCCCGTAGTGGATAGCCATTCTTGTTGTCACAATTTCCCGTTGTTTGATTTTTTCCGTTGTCAAGACATTTTCCGTTCTACGTCTAATAATTCCAGCTTTTCGATTTCATCTAACTTATCGGACGACCAAGTTTTTTTATCGAGCCCAAGCAGACATAAGGATGACAAAAAGACTTTGCAGTAAATTTGTTGGTTCCATTGAGAAGAGGACCCAGACGGATACTTCAAGCTCAGAGATCCCACTCCCAGCATCTTCGTTGCCTAAATCGAGGCCTCCTTAAATTCTGATCCTCCTCTCCCACCAACTCATGTTGTGCTGTCGTGGGTACTCCCACTCCGGGAAGTGATTCTAGGTCCTGGAGCACTGCTGTTGGTGAACCTTTACCAGCTCTGTGGAGGTTGAAATGATTTTCCAACGCTCATATTTCAGAATCTCTGAGTTTCCTTGACGACGCCATGGCTTCTCACGTTGTTCTTTGCATCATTCAGTTTAACACTAATACTAATAGCATGAAGAGGCTTGAGCTCGAAAACAACTTAAGCTATGATTTGATGCAGGTAAAATTTTCTTTTGCTTTCTCAACACATTTTTTTCATTCTCAAGACTTTTCTCGTTCTCGTTGTTTTTCATCCCTTATTTTCCTACACTTTTGCACACGAAAAAGAAAAGAGAAGATCTTCGAATATACACTGATTTTATTTTTTCGTTTATCAATCAAGAAGGATTTTTTTTAGATACCTTAAATTCAAAATTTGAATCCAAGATTTGATTTGATTTTAAAATTTAAAATAATCTTATCATAACAAGTTTCAGATAAGTTGTTTCAGAATTCAAAACATGATTTAAATTTGAATTGGAATTCAAATTCAGGATAATCTAATCAAAGCGAATTTTTGATAAGATATTTTATTTTTCAACATATGACAATCTTATCGTTTCAGATAAGATATTTCAAAATTGAAAATTGAAAATATAATTTAATATGCAGATTTGAATTTAACATTTAAAATTTTATTTTACATGCATCAAATTTATTTTAACAAATTCTTTTTTTGACCTTTTCATATCTATATTTTTTTATTTCAAATAATAATGGCATAAAAGAAATAGGCCAATAAAAATGTTAATCGAATAACAAGGAACGAGTTTACTCTTTTTCACTTCCGGTTCAGTTGCCATGTCGTTTCCGTTTCGGCTTTCAATTTGTTTCCCTTTTCAGTGTAGTACCCTTTGTCATTTTCATCCTCGTTGCCATGACATTTCCACTGTCGTTGTCACAACATTTTCTGTTCTCAACATTTCCCTTCCGTTCTCACAACATTTCTCATTCTCAACGTTTCCCGTTCCCGTTCTCACAACGTTTCCTGTTCTCAACGTTTTCCATTCTCGTTGCCACAACATTTCCCGTTCTCAATATTTCATGTTCCCGCTGCCACAATGTTTCTTGTTCCCATTGTTTCCCATTCCCGTTCTCACAACATTTCCCGTTCTCAACGTTTCTCATTCCCGTTCTCACAACGTTTCCCATTCTCGTTCTCACAAAGTTTCTCGTTCTCAACGTTTCCTATTCTCATTCTCAACTTTTCCCGTTCCTGTTGCCACAACATTTTCCGCTTCTGGTTCTGCTTCCGCTTCCACTTTTACTTTCGTTTCTACTTCGGCTTTCGTTGTTGATGGGGCATTTGATTTAGTTTTGAGCGTTTTGGAAGAAATTCTCAAGTTTTTTCCTCTCGCTCTCAACAAGAGCGCCAAATGTAAAGGAAAAAATTCATCGTCTTTGATAATCAGTCGTGAATTTCTTACATCATAATATGAAAATCAAGAGAATATTTTAGAGAGAGAGAGAACAATGACACCATGATTTACGTGAAAACCCCTTAAAGGGAAGAAAAACCACGGGGAGATTTTGATAGTATTTCATTATGGATAAAGGGTTTACAAGGCTAATGAGTGTTGAGAGTTGTTTTTCTTGTTGAGAGTTACATCTTGCCTCTATTTACAGGCCTTCACATAATCTGATACAACTTATCTAATTCTATCTAAAAATAAGATCACCAGAATATTTCTTGAAATCTATCTTATCAACAATAACAACCAAGTGAATCTTCACCGTCTGATCAATCCAATGGTCTTGATTAGCTTCTCTTTAGATTGCCATGTCAGTAATCCATGTACTTTCATCTGATTGGTCTACTCTTTATAACCGTCTAGTTAATCCTACGGTTCTCGCTCCATTTCTCTTCAATGGAGTTTTCGGTTCAGATTTTATCACGTGTCGTGTGAAATTTTATCTATGCACTCATCAATAGAAAAATCACATCTAATATGGAGTCCTTGTGATGTGGCCACCATGAATGTTGTAATGAATCTCTGACTCAGACTTTCTCCTTGGTTTGAGTTTAGTGTTGACTATGTATCTCTATGAGATCATTTTTACGAAAATAAAATATCGAAGTAACTAATGAATTTAATCAATTATATAGTGACTATTGTAAGATACAACAAAAAGTACGAATTACATATCATTAAGACACATATGACATTTATAACCATGTATATTTTATTAGGAGCTTACACAATTTATTTATTTTTATAAAGTTTAAAATATTTTTGGATCCTATCCTGCAATAAGCAAAAACCAAAAGTTGCCCGATACTGAAATGTCACCCGATCGCATAGTAGCCAACCTTTTCTATCCGACCAAGTTGTTTTAAACTTATCTAGATTTACACTTCATCTTATCCCCCTTAAACTGTGTTATTTTGGGCAAGTATTTTATTTACTTTTTGTATGGGATTTTTATCCTTCTACTTATGGATAGTATCATTTTTCATGTCTAAACTCAAAATTTATTTTCCCTCCCAATTTTGAACCTCCACTCTCTTCTCAATAAATACAACTCATTCATTCATTTGATGTTAGAGAGAAACGCCCTTGAGCCAATAGAGTTGATCTTAAATACTTTTCAAATTCTTCTAAATCTCTCTTAATATCTTAAGCTTGTTTTGATAAATTTCTTAAAAAAGTAAGAATATTTTTTGTGTGAGCTTATGTTGGAGATTTTATTATTTTAAAAGAGTTATTATAAAAGACTAATAGATTTCAGAACAGAAAGCTGTGTTTCATTGACACCCATAAGTCACTTTGGATGAACTTGAATAATTATTATTTTGTATAAGTGGTTTGTTATTATAAAAAAGAGAGAGATTGGTGACCTTGTATCTCAATGAGATTGTTTTTTATAATAACAAAAATTATTAAAGTTATTAATGAATTTAATCAAGTGTGGACTATTACAAGATACTATAAAGCATGAAAATTTAAGATCATGAAAAAATTTATTTTCATGTAATTTTTATTTGAAGCTTACTCAATTTATTTACTTTGTAATTAAGCCAAAATATGTTGGGGAACCTGTCATGCAATAGCAAAATACCCAAAAGTTGTAACCAACTTATGTTATTTTGGCAAAATATCAGACATTTTGGAAAATCATTTGATTTTCCCCCTCCAATTATGTTATCTGGGCAAGTGTTTTCTTTTCATTTTTTGTAAGGGATTTTTGTCCTCCTTGTTACGAATGGTATTATTCTTTTTGTCTAAACTCAATAATGATTTTCCCTCCTAAATCCTAGTTGTAAAGAATTTTTTTTGGTATAGAGAACCCTTTACGAACAAATAATAAAAATTATAATTTGAAGAGAGAAAGAGAGAATAAAGACACTATCATTTACGTAGAAAATCCTTAAATGGAAGAAAAACTATGGGAAGATTGTTGATATTCATTAGTATAAATGAATTTACATAGTCTGTCAATAGGAGAAGAGAAAAAATGCAATACCCTTCGTTGCTTAGATTGCCTTTCTTTTCTCTTTTTCTATGAGCTTGTACTTATAGGCCTTACAATAATAATAAATATAAAAAAAGATATGATCACATCTCCTATACTTTTGGCTGATGTTATTGCTTTCAGGTGTGGGCTCCTTTATTCATTCCTTTCAGCCGTTTTGTCCACAACAACTCAATCAGTCATAACCACTTTGTGGTTCCTCGTGATTCGGGCCAATCAATCATAACCACTTGACTGTCACTCTAAACCCTCCTTTCCGTTCTGATGTTCTGTCCTGTCCAGGAAGCGATAATCTCTCATTTTCAAGATGTAGGTTCCCGTTCTGTTATTCTTTTCCATTTTGAGAGTGATGGTCCCCCGTTCCAGAAGAGATTGTCACCCGTTCCAAAAGTGATAATCACCTATTCCAGAAGAGATAGGTTTCGCGCTTCAGCATTCTTTCCCGTTCTGACGATGTCTCCCGCCCCTCATTACACTCAATAAGTTTCACTTATTGAGGTGTAATGATTTTCCTTTCTTATTTTTTCGTTACGTTCTTCTATTCTCGTTCTTCCTTTTAAGAAGATGATGCCTGCAGATACCAGTCTTCATGGATTTAAGTCTTTTATAAGCTCAAAGATCTGTTTTCAATTTTCTTTAAAAGACGTCGTTCGTAGACAATAAATCTTCATCGACTTGAGCTTTTTAAGCTCAGGAGACCGTTTCCTTTCGGGCTCTTGCTAGAGTTTCTCCCTTTTTTTTGTCATGAGTTCATTGGTAGAGTTTTCTCCCGTTTCTTTTGTTATGGCTCATTGATAGAGTTTTCCCCGTTTCTTTTGTTACGGGCTCATTGATAGAGTTTCTCCTTTTTTTTATTTTTCATTTTTCTTCTCTCTTACGTTAAGCTATGACAACAATGTTATACGAGAACAATAATAATTTATTGAAATGAATAAGGAGTGAGTATACCGTTCCATAATTTCATTGCATGAGTTGAGTTTGAAGTTCCGCATTTGTTGATAGGGTTTCTATTGTTTCCATATTTTCTTTTTATGCTTTCAATTTTTTCCTTCATTTTCTCGCTTCTTTTTCCTTTACTCATGGCCGTCTTTTGCTCAGAGCTCCGTTCTTTAGCTCTTCTTTTCTGTCGTTATTTACTCAGCTCTTCTTTTCTTATTGAGCTGAAGGTCTTTCCTTAACTTATTTCTTTTCTGTTCTGAAGTTCTTTTCTCAATTCGTTTTCTTTTATGTTATGAAGATTTTCCCGTTCTTAAGATATTTTCTTTTTCGTTCTCCAGACTTTCCCATTCTGAAGATTTTTCCATTCACGTTCTTCAGACTTTCCCATTCTGAAGACATTTCCCTTTTCGTTCTCCAGACTTCCCCGTTCTGAAGACATTTCTTTTTCCGTTCTCTAGACTTTCCCGTTCTCCAGACTTTCTCGTTCTGAAGACATTTTTTTTTTCGTTCTGAAGACATTTCTTCTCCCACTCTCAAGATGTCGGTTCTCATTTTGTTGTTCTTTCCCGTTCTGAGAGTGATGGTCCCTCGTTCTAGAAGCGACTGTCACCCGTTCTAGAAGAACTCCTAATAAATGTTCTTGATGAATTAGATGGAAGAAGAGAAGTGTCCCTGATCAGAATGGCCGGTCACAATAAAAAAAGAGATCTTATTTTCAGAAAAAGGTGAAAAAATGGGAATTCCAAACAGGAGACCTGATCCTCAGAAAAATCTTCCAAATGGAAGGGGAGCTCGGGTCAACCTGAGAGGGATCATATATCATCAGCAAATATAGGAGGAAATAGTAATTACCACTTAGAAACGGAAGAGGGAACATAATTGCAGAAACCATGGAACACGATTCATCTGGAAATTTTTTTGTGTAAAGAATGTAAGGAATCCGTTATAATGAGAAATCTTTCCCGTGGTTTTTCCTACAAGGGTTTTCCATGTAAAATTGGTGACTCCAATCTTCTCTCATCAGCTGAATCACTACTGAAAAGAAACTAAGGGCATAAAAATTTATTGGGAAGGGTAATTCATAAGTCATACTCCCAAAAGGAACTAAGGCCATAAAAAATTTCTCGGGAGAGACAATTCATATGTCCTACTCCCAGAAGGAACTAAGAGCGTGAAAAGTCCTTGGGAGGGGCAGTTCGTAAGTCCTACTCCCAGCAGGAACTGAGGGCATAAAAAGTCCTTGGGAGGGGCAGTTCATAAGTCCTACTCCTAGAGAAAACTAAGTGCACGAAAAGCCCTTAAGCCCTACTCTCAAAAGAAAAAATAATTGTAGAAGGAAAAACCATGGAAGCAGGTGATTCCAACGGGCCCACTTGCAATAAACGATAAGGGAATTTCAGCCTCAACAAATGAAAAGTAGAAACAGGCAAAAGGGTAAACATATTCTTGCCTAGGCATTCCTTTCAAGTGTTTAAAAGACTAAGTAGTTGATAATTTTACTTAACTGTCTGAAAAGTTAACCATGGAAACTATTAAAAGGGAAAATTATCTTTTATTACTTATGGAAATTCAGTAAAGCGGTCAAGAATGCTAGAGAAAATTGATTGATGAACTTACACTAAGTGTTAGGAATGAAAGGAAGTGACAAAGCATATTGAAGAAAGGAGTCATTTCATTGAAAAGTGAAAAATTACAAAATGAGTTCAAAGAAAAAACAAGAAAAAAGTACAAGAAAATGAAAAGTGCAAGAAAAGAAAAAAGGAAAAAAATGTTAAGTCTCTGCGTCCTTTGGAGTAACATCAGCAGTCGCTTCAGTAGTGGAAGCGGGAAGCTCAGCCTCAAGATCAATGGGCTTGTTAGGAAGTGGGACGAGCGACATACGAGGAGGTTTATCTGTCTCGACGTCATGATAACACGCCGTATAAGCCATCTGCTCGTACTCATCAACCATGGCCCGTTACTTGACCACAAGTCCAGTCTCTCGTTCACGTGTCTTAGCCAAAGAGTCCTCAGCCTCAACTAACTTTTCCTCAACAACCGACAAGTTCTCCTGCTTATTTCGGCGATCCTCTCTACCTACTGTAAAGACCACTCAAGTTTTGACTATTTAACCATAGTTGCATCATGCTCCAAAGTCAAACGGGCAACAAACCTTTAAAGATCAGCCCCACCTTTTTAAGATCATCTCATTCTAAGGCAACGACACCGTAAGCCTTGGCGGTCTCCATCACCTTTCTCGTACAACCGACTATCTCTTCCTCACCAATGTGAATATCCTCCTGTAGCCCATTGTGGTAAGTCACAGCTTGTTCAAAAAGTATTAGTCAAAATTGGAAAGTAATTTACACAGGAAAAAAGGGTGTAGAAAGGCAAAAACAAAAGTACCTGCATTAGAGAATGACTCAGGCTGATAACCTTATCATGGATGGAAATTCGACAGAGTACATGAGCGTCCACATCAGACATGATCCCCTTCGCGACCACATGTGAGGAACGGGGTCCTTCAGGAAGCTGACATCAGTGGAAACCAGTGGAGCCGTGGAGTATCGCCGCCACTTCTAGACACTCATCTCCTTAGACAGATGCAGGGAACCAGAGGAAGGGGAGGGAGGAGGTGCGACAGCCTTATTCAGAATTGGGGAAACCTCATCAATAATGGTAGGGAGATCATCAACGGGAGCAAGGAGATCAGGGACAAAGGGAGTAACATCCTTTGAAGCGGTGCCTAACGAGGTGGCGTTCCCCATATTTTGGCGTTTGCTCTCGCCAAGTATCCCCCACAAGTTACTCCTAAGACGCTTCGACATCTCAAGATGGTTATACGCAATATGGAAAACCGCATCCTATTTTTTTTACCTCATTCTGTGCAGCTTCCCGTTGAACCTCACATTCTCTTTCTTCTTGAGCAAACCCTATTTCTTCCCGCTCTGATTTCGAAGATTCAAAAGAAATCGACCAAACTATTTGATAAAAGGCGGGAAAATGGATTGTAACGGGGATGGCCTGAAGGACTTCTGTTCTAGAAGATGAGGGGGTAACAAACTCAACAGCCAGAACGGGTGCGACCGTGACTTTGATCTCTCTCCTTGGGTCAAGAAGATCTCTTCAGTCGTGTTTCGGGCAATCGTAGGCGGCCCGAAGTCGCGTGGCTACTTATTTTAGAGTAAATGACCTATTGTTCATATTTTTGTCTGCATAAAACAAAAATAGGTTATTATTTAAAAAAAACAAAAAAAGAAAAGGGAGCTCTGACTATTTACTAAACTCACCCTAGATCCGGGGAACGACCCAGTCGTCGTCACCACCCTAGTTTCTACCTATGAGAAGAGTACCCTCCTCCCAGCCTTTATCCCTACCGGGGTGGTCAGTGACTAGCCCACGCCACTTCTCACTCGCGCGGAGAGCTAAATAATAGGACAATTTACCCCTTTTCACTATATACATGGCGCGGATTTCATCCATACCTATATTTAAATTATGCATCCTATTGTTGGCTTCAATCCCTAAAATAACCATGTAAGTACTAGGGGTATATTGGGGAGGGGCAAGGTTGAATGTACTAAAAAATTCTTGAAAAAAGAGTAGAGAAATGATGTTTTAAACCTAAGGCTATGTACATCGGGGTTAAAGAAATTTGATATCGGAGATTACACAGGAAGGATTTAGGGATTCCTTCCCTGAAACCACAGACTACGCCTGACTAGAAGGCATCCCGTGAAGGGTAAGGAAACGGTTGATTTCGTTTCTATTTCTGATTAGGGGAATAATGACCTTAAATGGTTTCTCCTCAATTGCTACCAAGGAAAGAAATGTAAAACAAAAAAGTGAGAAGAAAAAAAAATGAAGATGAAGAAGGGAAGAAATGAGGCTTATCAAAGGTAGAAATGAGCTTGAAAAGAAAAAATGAGGGAAACCGTGATATAAGCTACGGATGCCAAAATTGAGTTCAAAACATTTAATAAATTTGAAAGTGAAAAGACAGTAGTTCTAAAAAAGGGAAGGGTAAATTATGGGAGCATGAGAAGAGATGTAATGAAATGATTACTGCCGGTTTACCTAAACAAGCAAGCCAATGGCAGCGTGACAACTGGAAAGAAGAAAGCTAACATAACAAAAATACGCACTACGCAAGAATGGTGAATGAAATGACGCACATGGAGAACGATAAACATCATTTTTTATGTAGGGATCACCGATCATTTTACTGGAAAAAAAGAGGCCGCTGTTTGTCTACAATGGTCCTCCAAATTGGCTATTTATGATGTTCTCCAAATTTGTTACAAGAAAATTTACTGAACGAATGTTTAACTAGTGAAGATATATCTTTAATATAACTTGCACATTTCTTGAAGTAAATGCATTTTTTATGACAAACTTATCTTTTATTAGACGCAAGAGAGAAACGATCATGCACATGCTAAGGCCATTAGGTAGAATAGACGCAACAAAAATAATCACATTAAATAAACCTAGAGCAATCTTAACCAATAATGAATTAAATTAAGCACGATTTTAGACAAAAAAAAATGAACAAAAGTTTCATAGGGTTCATACTTCATATAATCAATAGCCCATTTTTTTTAAGTTTAAATAAATTGCCAATTTTTTCTTACCGGTTTTTCTATATTTTTATATTATCTTCTAACCCTTTTATTATTTTATTCATTCTATTTTATATTTTGTGTTGTTCGACTAAGTAGGAGAGTGAAAACTTCTCCAAATTTTTTCCGTCTAATTTGTGTACTTCGAACAAGGAGAGCTCAATTTCATCCAAAATTTTCTCCACAATTATAGCAAAATTTTCAGCATAATCATTGAAGATTGCGTGCCAAAAGTTTTCATAGATTTCATCTTTGTTAGGGGCTCCGCCATTGCTGAGATTACAAAGATTCTGCCATTGCTGTGTGTTATGAATAGCTTTTTCGTATTCGATTTCGCTGGTTAGATTTACAAAGATTTGAATCATATATTTCTATTTCTGAGTTTGATTTGTTTGTATGTATTTTGCATTTCATGGGTTATTTATGTTGATATTGCATTCCGTGGTTTCTTACTACTCCCTAATTTCTAAGTTTTTTTATGAATATCATTTTGTTTATGTTGTTTTTTCTATTATTTTAGTTTATGAAGTACATACTAATTACTAACTGTTTATATGCATTATCTACATAAATCATATACATCGACGGTTATTATTTCTTTTACATGTGTTTGCATGTATGACTGTGAGTGAAGGACGTCAACATCTTGGATGATAACGACTCTGATGCGGTGGGTTCATGAAGAGTTCTGACAAAAACTATCATATATACAACATTCGATTTTCAATAAAAAAACTTTAATATACTATAAGTATTGAATTCTTTATATTGGTTGTAGCTTTGACGTATGCTCATGTGGATGGATATTTGATATGATCATAGTTAGTCAATCGAGATACATTAAAATATTGAATATAATTCGTTAAGTATAATACGGGTATTAAACGGTCAAATATTTAATAAAAACTTAATCAAATACGTAATACGTAATAATTCAAGATATGGTTGTTAAACATGCATTATATGTTTTCTTTTTAAGTTAGATATAAAAAAGACAGATTGCAAACATATGATAGCTAGAAAAATATATAACATTTATAAGATAAAAGATAAAAAATCATTTATTACAATGAAAATCGTTAATATTTCACTTAGATAACAAATTATCGAATAATTGATTATCTATAATATGAAAACAAGTAGAGTTGATAAATATATTTTGTACTTATTAAAAAATATATGAATAAATAAATATCTAATGTTATTTAATATATAGAAATATTATATCATATTTTTAAAATAATAAAAATTTCATTATCATTGACTTTGATTTTTTTTTATTATTATATCTCATAATAATTTATAAAGTATAATACTTAATAAAATAAAAAAGTAAAGTAGTTAGTAAAAGAAAAAAAAATGCATGATAAAAGAAAAAAGCAAAATGAATAATAATACAAAAAAAACACATCCATTTGGAGGAGTACAAGTTCAAACCCTGGGCTGTTCATTCTCAACTACCATACATAATCACTAGGCTATACCTAGCAATGACGCGGATTATATTTATATAAAATACAGAATTTTCCATGCAGTTTTATGTGGCTCTCGTATTATACACATATTATTCGAGACGGGTAAAAATTACATGAATTTTTTTTGTATTTTTTAGAAAAATTCCGGAACACACTATGAAAAAAAAATAAAAAAATATGTGTATAATAGGTGAATTAAGTAACAATGTGTGTGACAAGGGACATGGATTTTATTCTTGTTGATTCTGTATAAGTTTACCACTTCTTGGGTTCAATTCTCCCCTCTATTTCTCCTCTATTTCTTGTAGCATTTGATTGTGTATGATGGTAAATATTTTTCTAATACAGAGAAATACTTGTTGACATACATATATTTCACATTGAAAAGAATCCCTCCAAATTTGAAAAAAATTGTGTATGCAATGGCGGTTCTATATTTTAATAGCGTTAAGTAACTATAATACTAGTTATCTAGTATAATAATTAATAAATCATGTACCTTTGGTTAGTGAGGTTTAACAATGAAGGAAAAATAAGTAACCATCAAAACAAAAATAGTAAAGGTTTTATGTACTTCAGTTGCATAGATTATATACTCCATGCAGTTCGCAATTTCTAGGTTTGATTTTCCTCTAATTTTTAGTTCGAGATTTCCAGTTCATCATTCCTGTGATTTTCAAATTTATCATATGATTTTCAGTTCAAATGATTTCATGTTTGTAATCGTGATTCCTCAAATTTCTTTGCACTTTTTCCTTTGTTATTGCTATATACTTTTATGATCTTAAAAATAAATTGTAGTAATTTGATGATTTGGTTTTATAAATTAACAAAATATGTGATAATTTGTTGACCCTAACACTCTGTTTTGTTGTGTTAAAATAGAATGTTATGTTAGTTTGATCTTAGTTTTATATTATTTACTTGTTTATTTGTTTGGTTAAATTTGGATCACATTGCTTGATGCTGCATTTTTGAATTCTTTAGATACTGTTTAGTAATTGTGGATTGCTGTGATATTTTGTCATTGTTGGTTTACTGTTTTCTGCAAATTTTCACAATTCTCGTTGTTATATGGTATATTATATATATTATATAGTTATTTAGTATATACAATTATTATATGATAATTAACTTATTGATTGTGTTTTCCTTTTTTATTTTTATGTCGGATGGTGAATAATCCCATATTTTTTTATCATGGAAGGTGAGATGAATGAAATTACGTCGATTAATAAGATTAAGATATTTTTTGTTACTGAAGATGAATCACATGTTGTCCCAGTGGTTTTAGCATCTTCTACATTGTGTGTTCATTCTAATAACATGTGTTTGATGATGAATATACATGTGGAGCATCATCTTCTAATTTTCAGAGATTAATATAAATTCTGAAGTTTAGTGATTTCTTGCTTAGATGAATAATGAGTGAAATTATCCCTTAATAGTTTCAACTCGCATTGATAATATGAAGTTTGATATTGTTGTAGGTGGTGGAAATGTTACGTCAATAGAGGTCACTACAAGAAAAATTGATAATAGCGACAGTTTTATTCGTCTTTTGCGGTTGTTAAAATCGCTGTCACAAAGTTTTACGACAGTTCCAAAACCACCACCTTATTTACCGCCGCAAAGTTTTTTTACGGCGGTTATTCCAACTGTCAGAGTCCCGCTGGCAAAGGGGTGTCTTGAATGGCGGTTAAAAATCATCGGTAAAGATTGTTTCGCGGCGGTTCAAACCATCGCTAAATGCCCAGAAACGAGAAGAAAAAATCTTTCCCGAGTTCCTTTTCTGGTGGGTTTTTTTATCGTTACTGGCAGTTTAAAACCGCCAATAAAGATAATTTAGCGGCGGTCCAAACCATCGCAAAATGCCCAGAAACTGGAGAAAATTTCTGGGTTTTTTTGGCGGTTTGTGAACTTTATTTCTACCATTTTATGTACTCGGGTCAATGGAGACCGACCAGACGAGGTCAATTCTACTCCTTCCCTGACGTCGGGAGCTCCCATATGGCAATGCAGTGTGCATGTCAATCCCTGATTCAAAATCAGTGATTGACATGTGGTAGTCCAACACGTTACATGATAATTTTTTAAATTTATTATTTATTTTTAATCAGATAAATATCTAGATATCAGTTAATTAAACTAACTTATATGTTAAATAACAAATTAGTTAATTCAAATTCAAATTATTATCTTATAATAATTTAATATGATTTAATTTCATAAATCAAATATACTGTCTCACTTATCAATTAATTTTAAAACTAATCGATATAATTACCAAAAAATACAAAAATTAATTTAACTAATTAATTAATTCACATAATTATCTCATAATTATATATTTGCCATAGAATTTTAATTTCTTTTGCAAGCTAGTCCTTTTCTTTTGTCCTTAAACATTCACACCCTAGGCTGTGTAGCACAGATATGGCTTGGGAACCACAGACTCATAATTCTAAGCTCCAATAAATCAGATTATTATTTAAACTTTATTATTAAATAATTTTATTTATGAATTTCATTACTACTCTACTATAAATATGAAATTACACTTTTAGTAATTATAGAATAGATTTACAAAGTAATCTTGTGTAGTCCATTGATATAATCAGTTCATGTAGTTTCAATTATTGGTTCGTAAATTAGAGTTAGTCAAAATTACCATTTTACTATTCTAATTACCTCTTGATCCGTAAGTACCATTAATTCACCTCTGAACGATTAATTTATAATTATATTATAAATTTGAACTCAATAACCATTCAGTTCTGGAATTAACACTTAAATCAACTAATATACGATCTGTTAGGAAAACTTGGATTTTAAATCTTGTAAGATCATGTTCCCAGCCATCCATGTCATTGAATCTCTAAAATAAAAGTCACTAGCATGTTTTACAAACAAACTTTAATGAGTGAATCAAAAAATCCAGTAGACATGTATAGGAGTTCATGACTACTCAGGATTTAGATTGATCTACATATGATCATCTTAATAATGTGTATTAAATCTTTATGATAAACAATAAGTTAATAAAGATATTAAATTATATCGGCCATTTCCTATATAATCTAATTATATAAAGTACCTTCATTAATATGTCTTTCCACATTAGCGATCCAGATCTATATCGCATGCATTCAAAATGCTCAACAAACCGTACTAGCAATCATTCATTAAAGATTCCATACTTTAATATGTTACGGACTATTTTATTCAATATAAATGATTTTAATCCTCGTGTACTAATATACGATCATAGTCTTATTAATGAATATGAAACTTTCAGATATTTATACAAATTATTCAATAATAATTCAAAAAAGATAATTATAAGAAAAATATATTTTTATTAATTTTAAATTAAAATATCTTTACACATGCTTTGAGGGCATTATGTCCAACACTCAATCATTTTATTCTTGCTTCTTCGTTGTTTTGAGCTATGATACTCTAAAGTACTAGTTTTTGTTAGCTTAAGAGGCGGTTACTCTGATCCTGAGCTTGAGTGGGCCTTAAAACGGATTGGATCCTTCTTGTCGGGCTTGATCCTTCCCATTGGGCTGCCCTCTTTGAGGGAGGTTGGATCGTACAGATTTGTCGTAATCTTTAACGAATTTTTCAAGTGTGCTCCCATTCAGGAGGTCTATTCGGATGGGTCTGCTAGAGTGTTTGACAAACATCACTTTTAGTCAACCATCTTTTCTCTTGGTTGAGCATTTTCCTGGCCTGGCGAGTTAAAATGCAAGGCAAACTCATTTCCTTTGGTGCTTGGCTAGAGGACCTTTCCTTATCTTGTGAGCTGGAATGCTGACCAAGTTACTTCCTTATTCCCGTTTGGCGAGCTAGAATGCTTGGCAGACATGACTTTTTATCTTATCCAGCCAGGCATTCCTACTATGGCTAGATCCGTATTCTTCTCTGGCGAGCTAGAGTGTTTGACAAACATCACTTTTTACCTTATCCAGCCAGGCATTCCTGCTCTGACTAGATCCTTATGCCCATCTGGAGAGATAGAGCGCTCACCAGACATCACTTTTTACCTTATCCAGCCAGACATTCCTGCTCTAACTAGATTCTTATTCCCATATGATGAACTAGAGTGTTCGTCAAACATCAATTTTTACCTTATCCATCTAAGCATTCATACTCTGGCTAGATCCTTATTCTGGTGTAGCGAGCTAGAGTGCTCGGTAGATATCACTTTTTACCTTATCCAGTCAGGCATTCATGCACTGGCTAGATCTTTATTCCTACCTGGCGAGCTAGAGTGCTCGACAGACATCACTTTTTAATCTCACTGATGAGCTAGATTGCCACACCATAGATCACTTTTTAATCCATTGTTGCACGTTGTTGAAGAGTCAGTTCCTTCTTTTATTTGACAAATGTTATCGTGTACACAATCTCAGTCGTCTTCTACACCTTGGTGTTGGCCGTTTTAAAAAGGAGATTGCTTCTTCTACTTCGCCTAGGGGAGGGTCGAGGTGGAGTACTGAAGACCGTCGGGTATCTTGTTTCTTGAGCTTCTAACTTCCATGCCTTATTGGAACTTGAGATGTCAAATTTTCCAAGTCTCGTCTTTACTTCCTTGGTGATACTTCGTGAGCTTTCCGTTCAACTCGAGAATAAGTGTTGATTCATCCTAAACGATCTTCTCTAAATGGTCTGACGGGTAAATGATCCCTCCGATTTTTCAAGTTCTTCCCTAGACTTCTCTTTGGGCAGTTCGTCAATCATGGGCTCCTATGTTCCTATGGGTTCCTCCGCTTCATGCGGGAACCTAGGAGGATCATACTTGCGTGTTATACCGTTAAAAACCTAATCTTCTTGAAGGCTGGTGTAAAAAGTCTTGACTACCCTCGTGTTCTTATAAGGGCATCAGGTCAGGCTTCGCCTGTGAGCCTGTCATCAATTTTACCATGATCTACCCTTTCGTTTTATCCGAGTTGGGAGGCGAGAACTAGGGGTTGTATAGCCCAGATTTGTGAAACGTGGCTCATATCCATTACTTGTCAGGAACGGCTTATCGCGAAGGACTGATGTGAGGTCTTGTATTTCAACTCGGATTGATCTCAGGCCTCTTTACTAACACAGTGTTGCTTTCTGCTAGTGCAGCAACTTTGTAAAATTGTTGCTGGCCAAAGGGTCACCAAGAAGTTAAGAGATTAAGAGAGGGCATCGTAACTGTCTCGCCAAGGGTGGCTTGCCTCTGAAAGATTCTTCGGAGGTCTTTGCTTTCATTTGTTCTTAGGCCTCCCTGTTCTCCTCCGTCTGGCAACATCGCGAGCGGCCATGTGCACACTAGAGGTTTCTTAACAAGGTGTCCTTCTTCCGAGCTTCTCCTATTATGCTGCTCTTTCTTTTGTCTTCTTGGGCTCTCCATCAATAGGTGGCAGCTCGATCTTTCGAAGCCTGGTTTCACTTACCCCAGGCCTCGCCGGAGTAGGACGAGAACATTAGACATATTTTCTCTTTGTGGAGGAGCGGATGTTTCTAGTGTTTTGAAAGGGAATGGTTTCTATGTTATTTCCCACAGACAACGCCAACTATTGAAGCTGAAAATCTCAACAATAAAGTTGCATGTAACCTCCTCTTCACGTGGAAATCCTCTTGGCCTAGGAATCTGCAAAACACAAATAAAGAATCAAAAGAGCGAGAGACTCTTCACGTGGTTGCCTTGCCTAAGAGCCTTTGATTCCTAAGTGAGTATCCTTACGTGATTTTGACACAGTTTCTTTAAGGAGAGATGGCATACCTCTCTTTTGAGTTGACGGGGGTATTTGTACTTGGGGCCTCGGGGGAGAAAACGTGTCCAAGAAGCCTCGAGAGTGTGCTAGGGAAGCTTCCCGAGACACGATGGTTGCCCTCGATTGGACGGGATGGAGGTGACCTTTGACATTAAATGACAGACATTAAATGTTGATGTGATTTTGAGGTGACCAGATAGGGGTTGATTTGACATTCTGTCATGGGGATTGGACTCGTTAGGCGTTAAGGCCTATGAGGGGATGTCGTGTGCGATGTACCTTTCGGCGGATAATGATGCCCCTAACACTGAAAGTCTTCTGAGCTCCTTTCGGGGGTTTTACTCATGTTGTCCTTCATGTGCTAAGGTCTGTGCAACCCGAGCTTCTCTGGGACCGACTAGGCAAGGTCGCCCTCTTCCTTTAAGGTGGGCGGGCCCTAGAACTTTCTATTAGAATAACCTTCTTAACGTAGTATGACACATGTCGTTATGTTACTGGTGGTTAGAAAACAATATCCATTTGAAAATATTTATTATTTTTATTTTTTATTATTAACACTGAACTGACCTAAACCAAAACTTTCGGTTCGGTTCTTTTTTCATGAATGGCCAGGTCAGTGTGATTCTTCCTAAAAAAATCAATCGAACCGAACCGTGAACACCTCTAACCACCATTTTTTTTTCATCACCATCCTCATCTTTCTTCACAGAAGAGAAAAATTATAGTGAACATATAAACAAATGCCTTAAATAAATATACATAGTATGGGAAATAGGTTACCTTGGGAGCTTCCTTATCTGTTGTAATTTTTTAGTAGCAATTTGTGAATTTCGCTCATTTTAATATCCACGCTCAGCACATATATCTTCTTTCTTGTTTGCTTTTAATTCATCAATTTTGTTCGCCAGGATAGCTATGGCATCTCTAGTTGCAAATTCTTCAGCTTCTCACCAACAAGTCAAAAGAATTACCCTCTCTTATTTCAACTTGCCTTTCATTTGAGACTTTTTCTCCCTTCTTGAATTGTGCCATGCAATTCATGAAAGATGCATCCATCTCTAATTCTGTCATCACAAACGATGTAACCATAAGCTACAATTTAAAGCGATATATACATAACAATTAATAAATATATATTGACAGAAAATACCGATATGCCAATGAAGTGTTCAAAGAATTGAAAAAATAGTTTTCATTTTCTGAATCAAAGACACCTTCAATTGAAGCTCCCTCCATCTAGGTTGTTGTTGGTCCCTCTGGTTGCACATTCTTGGGATTTCATCCCCCAATAGTGTCACATGGCCATTCATAAGAGTTAGAATGACTTCATAAACCTAAACCATTGGGGCTAATAGTAAAATTGATTGAGTTACTAACAAAAAACCTCTTATTACTTGAGTAAATAGAATGCTATCCCTGGCTTCTGCTATTTCTATACGGGTTTTCTCCTCTCTTTTATCACTTTCTCTTATGGCCTCCTCTTTCTTCTCACCAGAATAGTAGTTTAAAAAAATTTTCATGTATCTAATGGTCAAATCATAGGGCAATCTATCCTTCGGATACGTCTTAAGCGTCTTAAGACGCTTCATCAGTGTTGACCATCTTCATATGGTCAAAGTCTATGCTTGTGGGTAATTGTTTCAGGAGGAGGTTTTCCAAAAAAAAAAAATTGACATCGCAATTTTAATGTCTTGACTAGTATATCTACATGCATTGAGTGAACATATTAGGCTCTCTCTAGACGACCTAATATTAGAGAATGCATCTTCTAATAAACTTCCATAAGGTAGTTATTCTTTGTTTATCAAAAGATATGATCTACAATTGTGACTCGTTATCAGTGTAAAATCTCTAATTCCAAACCTGATAACGTGTCCTCGACGTTGAAACGAAGAGCATTTCTAATTGTCAAGATATTGTCTCCTAGCTAGGTGTTCGACTCATTCCCTAAGCAAAATTTTCTAAAGATTTGTCTTAACTTCTCCAGTTGTTAAGTTCTCTATATTTAAATATTCTTTTTCCTTTGTTTACAATCCATAACTCAGGCGGAAGCAATAATGGATACTTCTATACCATAATGAGCAACAAGATTTGACAAACTAAATTTAACACTAGTATATAGTTAATTGCTATTTGTATGTATAACTTACTAATATTTTAATTTACCTCACGTTAATCTGATTATAAGACACTGACACTTTTTGCTTGAGTGTCATTGCCTTCCAAACTTGATGAGCTAGTTTCGCTTGAATGTCATTGTGTTCTGAACTCGTTGAGCTATCTGATTCACTTTCAGATATATGTGATATATGTGACAGCTTATCTTTACTATATATTAGGATGGTATTTGTTGTTGATGTTCTTACACACCGATAGTAGCATATTGCTTGTTCTTGGTTATTCCCGATAAATTAATATATACTTTTTATTAATGTACAAACAATCTAAATTTTTTAAAGGTTAGTATATACAAATATACAGATATTAATGTTTGTAAATACCTTATGCTTTGGTAATTGACTTTCCTGTCTTTGTGTTTGATCTCCTTGCCTTGTGTTTCGATACCCTTTTTTGCCATTCTTGGTCATCATAGTGATTCTGACATTTTAAAACTCAATTAAAGTGGGAAGACAGGGGTAAACTGAAGCCACAATCAGTAAACCAATATCCAAAATCTATGACAAAAAACTTTGACAAATTACATACAGGTGCTAAATTGAAGTCAGAGAACTGTTATAATCGCTGATGAATGTAAACGGAAACGAGTGGATTTTAAGCTCGTAAACAATAAACTGGGTTACATTGATGCTATAGTCACTGAAAATTCACAAAATTTAAAACTCAATTAAAGTGGGAAGACAGGGGTAAACTGAAACCACAGTCAGTAAACCAATATCCAAAATCTATGACAAAAAGCTTTGGCAAATTACATACAGGTGCTAAATTGAAGTCAGAGAACTGTTATAATCGTTGATGAATGTAAAAGGAAACAAGTGGATTTTAAGCTCGTATACAATAAACTGGGATACATTGATGCTATAGTCACTGAAAATTTACAAAATTTAAGACAAAAAACTATGGTAAACCACACAGAGAAATTCTAAATTCTAAGATGAAAAACTAGTGTAAATAACAAACAAATGGTATACTAAAGCCATAGATCTGTTAAATCACATAGATATAATAATGGTAAATTGAATATTCAAAAGTAGTATATTAAAGGTGAAGAGAAGAAACTACTTGATTTTGAGCAAAAAAATATAATTAACAAGTGAGATTCGTGACAGAGACGGGACTCAAAAGTGTGATGGAGAGGCGTGACTCATATGTGCAACAAAGAGACGTGGTTCTAGTTTTTGAAAAGGAATGTTAGATTAGTAGAAATTTTAAAGATTCTGGGAAGACACCTACCTCCCAACAACTTTAGGGCCCCGTGGGATATCTCTCCCAGCTAATTGTCGATTTTGCCTCATGATATCTAATAAAGTTTTATATAGAGGAGTTTTTAGATTAGGACTGCTGATGCGGGATTGGTATGTGGGGTTTTTTTTTTCAGGATTTTCAACAATTTTTTATGATCCCACCTTTGACCCAAAATTGATGTGTTGTGGCCTATAACAAGCTTGTTTTAGGGTGATTATCAAGAATTAGCTAAGAAAAAATACAAAATGAAAAATGCTGAAAGAAAAAAAAAATAGCCACCCAAAATCGAAGAAAAGAAAAAAAATCCCCGCAAAAATTAGTTCATCATGAGCCTCAGCGAAGTTTTGAATTTTTATCTGTAAAGTTTATATAATATACATTGTATACATAAAATATACCACAAAAATCACACAGACATATATAATATATATTGTATATATGATATAAACTACTTAAATTTGGAGCAGTGGTGTGCGTGAGGCGAAATTTTTTCCACCTGAAAATCTATTTTTTCAAAAATCGTGTCAGTATGTTATTTTTTATGTTTTTTATATTTATGATAATTTTTAATGAATTTTTAATGATTATTTATGAATATTGCTACTTTTTTTTATTAAGCTTGTCCTTTTCTTAACCAAATTTGATGAGCTTTTTACTCAATTTTTAATGAGTTTTAGTTTCTTCATTAAACCGGATATTTTTTTTCTCTCTATTTTGTTTTTACAAATGATTTTTTAATCTATTTTTTACAGGTAAGTATTAAGATTTCCTATAATTTTTATGATGATGTTTTAATTAAATATCATTAGTTATTATATATTTGAAGGATAAAAAAATAAAATTAACATCTTCTATACATCTTATTATTAAAGAAAATTTTAAACTAGCCAACATTAATCTCTCACATTCCCATTAATCTAAACAAGATTTTAACTCATCACCAAACATAATAATTATGTATTCTCTCTACTATAATTTTCACTAATCACATACTCACTAATCATATTTCTATCGATAATTTTATAAAACTTGAACTAAATGATCTCGTTGAGTTTATGTTCCGTGGCATTGTGTATTGACCAAGAGGGAGGTGGTATTTTCGTCTGTTAGTGGACTAAGATTAGTTTCCGCCATTTATGCGAACTAGCAATTTTCAGCTACTCTTTTATTTCCGCCTAATTAGCCTTTTTAGCGCATCTAAAAAAATGAGTTTTTTACTACGTTCTCTTACTACACAACCTAAAATGTACCAATTTTATAGTTTTCAATGTGCGTTCATTTAAATTTCGAGCCTTCCACTCTCTAGTCTGACTCCTCTCAAAATAAATGTATTTAATTGCATAATTTTAAATATTTTTAAGAGGAATTTTCTTTGAATTTCATGATGTTTCCAAGTGTTTTCCTTGAAGTAAATGTAACATAGTGAACACATGAGTCTACAAGTGTTGGGCCACAGCATACCACGTTTAGGTGTCCCCTCGATCAGTGAATAGTTCTCTTCTTCACTTAACGCTCTTTTATCTTTTCCCAAATAAGTTTTTGGGTAAATATATTTTTGTAAATTATAAGTATTTTTAATTAAGTTCCTAAACCTTTAAAACCACATTTTATTATAACCTTTGTCATTTATAATTCACATCTAGTAATATCTCGGTTGTTTAGTTATCACGTACAATAACATAAATTAATATCATTGTTTGAAGCTAATAAAAGAACTTAATTATAATATTCTGAATTATTCTACGATTCATTTGAAAAATTGGTCTTATATACTTACTAGTCATGTTGCATGTGCATTGTACTTGATATATAATTTTGAATATATATAATATTTTATTGTATACACGGTTTAATACTATTTATTTATAGTAGATAGAAGTATCAAAATAGTGGTAAGTTAAAAAATTCAATTGATTATTTTCTTTACATTCAAGTACGTTCAAATAAGGAAAAAAAATATATTTTCTTTTGCAATTCAAACAAAAAATTTGATATATTAATAAGGATAATTAAGTATTTTTAAATTTTATTAAGTTAACCATATGTATGAGTAGGTGTGTCAACCAATCATATTTAGTAGTCTCAAAATAATAAATGACAGTAATTATAGTTTGGATAAAATCATTAATAAAATATGTCACATTTTATCGGACTCTTAATATATTATAAATTATATTAATATATTATAAATGCATATCTAAATCTACAATAATAATTATCAGTATTTATGGAATTCTAAAAATTGTAGTATATTAGTTTCTACCACTCGCACAAATATGTTTTTTTAAAAGTTAAAATCTTAAGTATCCATTTAGGATTTCCAAATTTTAAAGTTGTGAGTCTAAATATATAATATAAATAGTGTAAGATTAATTTAGCATAAAAATATTGAAAGCAATTAAACATTATTGTGAATTATTTATGAGAAAAAAATTACTTAAATGTTTATTATTAAATTTAATCTCTTGGAGGTCATTTATGAAAATTTAGAAGTAATAGATGGAAAAAATAGTCAAAAAATGATTCTTATGATCTTATCACTTTTAATATACTAATTAAGTTACACGTGTGGTACACATGATATCCTTTTTTTGTCATTTTGATTATTTTCATATATTAGAAAAAAAGAAGTAAAAACCCTAATTATAATTATAATGATTTTATTAAGTCTTATTCACTAACTTTTTTTCACTAAGTTACTAATGTTAGAAGATACTCACACTCTATGGAATATTTTCTAGTTTGATTTATTTGTTATTATTTACTTGATTTTTATGTGCTAGATGAACAAAAATCATATCTTAGTTCTAATAATTTAAAGTTTTCTTATATATATCATAATGAACTAAATAACATAAAATATTATCATATATAAAAATAAAATTCAAGTTAGGAAAGACGAAAAAAATAAAAAGATATAAACTATTATGATGAGAGATAAGAAATGATACACCATTAATATGCTCAAGAGTAATTTAATTAGAAAATATAACATAAAGAATGAACGGAATCGTCCAAAAATGTTTCTCCTTCGTATTCACTTTTAATATATTAAAGATTATTTCATAAAAGATTAAATTGGTGTTCAGAATAAACTATGAGGACTATAAATACACCTTTTTATTTATTTTTATCAATGTCATTTATTTCACTGAAAACAACGTTAATGAATATTAAATGAAAAATAAAATATAAGTATGATGAAAAAAAATTAAATTTCGTGTCAGTATTATTGTACCTACAGAAAGAAAAGTGTTCCTAATAGAGGGGTGGCTGCAGATGTTCTTGATTCAGGTGGTTGAAGTTGGTACCACATGAACTTAATGCTAGGTGCCAAATTTCCACCATCTCTTTAAGTACTCTTCCAGTCTTCCTATACTGTTGTCATGTGTCATGTACTTTCGAAAGCATATAAGGGAAGAAGATTGAATTGACTTTAAACACTCAATTCCATGTTTGTCTTCCTTATGAAGAAGAAACCATAGTTTGGTGATGGGTAGGTTTACTGAGCGTGCCCCACTTTTGTAAGCATTTATATAACTGAGGAAAATGACACTTACCATTATGATTTGATAGTGTATAATGTTATATAACACTTATAAAACGTAAATTAATATGAAAAAATAGATGTTCACTTGTGAGATTAATGTGTCATCTCACATCACGTACATTGACATAATATTGCATATCATGATATTATAAAACACTAGCTATTCCAGACTTTGATTAGTTGATTTTTCTATTAGCACAATTTTTGTTATTGAATGAGAAATTTGTCCTAATCAATCTTGAACAATTAATGTCAATATGTGACAGTCGTATATGAAATAATCGTCCACTCAATGATAAATGCAAACATGAATGAAGATTCAAGGTAGTACTATCATATATTTTGCATTATCTGAAGTAATTGAAATATTTTTATGTTAAATTCCATTCTTGAAGTTGTTTAAAAATAAATTCACCAATAGATGAAAATTCTATCATTTCAAAAGTAATTAATTGTTTTTGCATCACCCAATTTCACATCAAAATGTGGAATGATATATATGTACATGCCATGAGTCGGATTTTGTCAAATAAATTTTCTATTGAATCAGTTTCAACTCTTTTTTTAAGTTGCAAAAGCTTTCATTATATCGATTTTTACATGTGTTTCTAGAAAATTCTTTAAATAGGGTTGCATATTACTTTAAACAAATCTTTCAAATTTTATTTTTAACTACTTATTTCTCAGTTATAATAAAATTAATAAAAACTTCACGCATTTTACTACGATTATTTTTAAAACGAAGAATCTCACATTCATAATTTTTACATAACATCTGATGAATCTTGTTATTGTTGTTATGACTGACGCTTCAAATGACTCTTTAGTATAACATTATTAATTTATTTAAATTAATTAAAAATTTAATGTTAAAATTGCACGTCAAAATATTTTTTAGGTAATATATAAGTAAAATGATATTTAAGTAACTTCCTTTTATTTACACAAATTTATAATAAAAATTAACATATAATAAATATAACAATAATTAATTATCACTCATCACATCATATCATAGATTATCAACAATTGAATTACAAAATCTAAAATCTAAAATTACTATTTTGGGTGGGTTGAGTGTGGGTTGGTCTTTGGTTCGGTCTCTAAACCGGACCTGTTGGGCTCAAAATTTTCACGTTCTAGTTTCGAAGCCTGAGTCAAATTTATTTGGTCCAATCGCAGGCTTGATTTTTCAATATTGATTTCAAGTCAGGGTCGGGCAGGTCTCAGACAGGCTTACCGGGTTTCGGGTTCTTCAAGCTTTTTTTCCCATCCCTACCCTAAACCTTATGAACAAACTCGTCTTTTAGCCACGGGTTACACTAACCCCATTAATTTAGTCCCTTCAACACATTCGACTTTAATATTTTAAGAGTAAATTAAAACAACATCCCATGTAGTTTGTCTTAATCACACGGATAACTCCTCTAGTTTTAAAACTTACATAAATATTGTTTTTAGTTACAAAACCTAAACAGACAAGCTTCCGAGATTTTTTTAAAAAGAAAAACTCTTCTAGTTTCATTTTATCTACAATAAGATTATACAATCTTTTTTTTTTCAAAAATACCTTTACAGATTACACTTTTATAAGAAATTCTTATTCTCAGACACTGATATTTTACAAGTTATAATATAATGAACTTATTTATAGATAAATGAAACTAGCGAGAATTTTCGTTTAAATATAAAACTAGAGGTGTTTCCGTTGTAATTAAAGCAAACTAAAACGTTGATGTTGTTTACCCATATTTTAATTTTAGATTTTGGATATTTAGCTTTCTCATCTAATTGCAATGTTGACTGTCTCTTTTTTATATGTAAATCAAATACAAAATACATGAGCTAGTAAAATGGTTTTTTTTTTATCACTAAGTGCACACAACTGGAAATGAAGCCAAGGATTAAGATTTGAGTCAGAGATTGCACTTCCGAAGATTAACACTGTAAAGCATGATTTAATGACCTTAGGTGCATATATTTTGGCTACTGGAAATTTTTTTAACATCCCTTTTAGTATCACTTGTCAAGATCCATAAGCATTGCATATATGATTAAACATTTTGTGATTTCAATTGCTTTTCTACAATTTATCCTTAATTTGTCTACATTACTGAACAAAAATGTGTGCCAAAAACATATATTCATCATAACTTTTACTTTTTATAAAGAATCCAAATAACATTTATCACCTAATTAAGCTACCATGTCTATGTAATACGGTAATATTGCAAAACCTTTAAAATAGAATAAGTAAATTAGGTATAAAAATATCAATGCAAATTGTAAAAACAAGATGGAAAGTCTTGGATGACCCACATATGATGTGATAAGAAATGATCTCTTGATAAATACATGCTGATATCAATACTGAAGTCTTACTAAATATATAATACAAGATATATTTTCGAATTTTCTTCTATAAAAAATATAATGAAGATGATAAAAAGAAAAGGTGTGTGCTTCACTCAAGGATTCAGGAAACTTACAAAAAGACAAGACAACATTTGCTCATAGTGCTAATCCTCTCTGTTCTGTTCTATTAAATGCCTTCCAGGTTTTTTCAGATTCCAGCATTTACTTCCTTAGCTACTACGTCTTACACCTAGCTAGAAGTTGTCCTATATTTGCATCTCTCATTCCTTCTCACCCATTAGTTTATGTATTAGACCATCCTCTCTCTCTCTCTCTCTCTCTCTCTCTCTCTCTCTCTCTCTCTCTCTGGATATGGAGATACATGAGGACATAGGTGGTGGCGGTGGTAAAGGAGGCGGTGGTGGGGGTGATGGGGTGTGTTATACTGAGAAGAGGGAAGAGAAAGCAGGAGAAAAAGGAGGAAAGCATTATTTGGTGTGGGAAGATTTGACAGTAATGACATCAAACTTTAGAAATGGACAGAGTAGAAGATTGCTTGATGGACTTAGTGGGTATGCTGAGCCTGGAAAAATCATGGCTATTTTGGGTCCCTCTGGTTCTGGAAAATCCACTTTTCTCGACTCTTTAGCCGGTACGTACTCTCTCATTTCTTTCCATTGTGTTGTCTACTACCAAGTCTCTGTTTTTTCCCTTTCAAATGTTTCGTTTATGCAAATAAAAGGATAAGAAAATAAAAGATATGTTTCATACACAGGGAGTGAATAAATGCAACACCAATAACTATGGCTGGCTTAATTAATTAGAAGCTATATATATATATTTCTTTGAGTTAATATAAAATGTATATGATTTTAAGTATTAAATTTTTTTTTTTATTTGATTTTGAAACAGGCAGACTTGCAGGAAATACAGTCATGACTGGAAAAGTCCTTCTCAATGGGAAGAAGAGAAGATTGGATTATGGTGTTGTTGTAAGTATAATTACATGCATTTAAATTTAGTCAACATGTCCTTTTTGGATGTATGCCCATGTTTTTTTCTTTTTCTTTTTTATATCTTTTGTAAAATACGAACATATATATATATATATATATATNTATAGCTACAAAATATTAACTACCAATTGTTCAAACTAGAGTCTTCCTATCTCTATACTTTCCTTCAAAAATTATAGTATAATTTCTTCCAACATAAATATATTTAATTAACCAAATACTACAAATTTTTACATATTAAAAAAACATCTAGAATTTCTTTTTCTAATTATTGTTAATTACTTTCCTTTTTTATGAAACTCTCTCCAGGCATACGTGACACAGGAAAACATACTATTAGGAACTCTTACTGTGAGAGAGACCATATCTTATTCAGCTCATCTTAGACTTCCGAGCAGTATGAACAAAGAAGAAGTAAGTGACATTGTAGAGGGAACAATAATGGAAATGGGTCTTCAAGATTGTGCTGATAGACTGATTGGAAACTGGCACTTGAGAGGTATAAGTGGTGGTGAGAAGAAAAGACTATGCATTGGCTTAGAAATCTTGATGAAACCGCGCCTTTTGTTCCTTGACGAACCGACGACCGGCCTCGACAGCGCCTCCGCCTTCTTTGTGATTCAAACTCTTAGAAATATAGCTCATGATGGTAGAACTGTTTTCTCTTCTGTCCATCAGCCAAGTAGTGAAGTTTTTGCTCTCTTTGATGATCTTCTATTGCTTTCTGGTGGTAAGTCTGTCTATTTTGGACCAGCAAATATGGCTGTTGAGGTAATTTTATTTTATTATGTTGCTTAATGAAATGTATATAAATTGCTTTGATAACATTAGCTGGTAGAGGTTTTAGCCTCCGCACCAGTATCATAAAGTCAATCCCGTAAAATTGATAATTTTATTTATATTATTAATATTACATCAATTTCCATATCACTTTCGGTTTAGTGCTGAAAAATTAATTACATTAAGAAAATATGTTAAACTATGTGTTTTGTTATCCATGAACTTTGAAATTTTTTATTTTTTGTTCTCAAATTTATTTTTGTCAATTTAATTAGTCCTTAAAATTTAAATCCATTTCCAAGTTCTTACATTCGACTCCGCAAGTGGAACGTGACGGTAACGATGATTTGATGAGTGACATTGATTACGTCATATCCTTCTAAAATGTCAAACAACCTTCTAAAATGTTTGATTACGTCATATCCTTCTAAAATAAAATGTGGGACAACCTTCTAAAATGTAATTAAAGTTGTCTGTCAATTCATCAAATTGAAAAATAGTTCAAAGTTTAAGGGCTCCATTGAGCAAATATAAAATTTGAGGATCAAAATGAAAAAAAAGTCGAAGTTGAGGTACAAAAAGATAGTTTAGCAAAAACATAAGGCTAAATTTGGAATATATTATGGAAACTTAGATGATCATTAACATCAAATACATATTTTATATACATTTATGCTGATGAGTGTGTAAAATTACCTTTGTGTCACAGTATTGCCTAATTAATTTTGAATTTTCTGCAACAATTTCTACAGTTCTTCGCTGAGGCAGGATTTCCATGTCCAAGGCAAAGAAGCCCTTCTGATCATTTCCTTCGATGTATTAATTCTGACTTCGATTTAGTCACTACAACATTGATCGGATCTCGTAGAATGCGCGTATGTATATTTCCTAGAAATAATTTAGTCCTGTTTCATAAGGGTTTCAATTTTTTTTCTACCACCTATATATTCACATAATCTTAAATGATAATGATAAGTAATTTTCCAAGATTGCCAAGGACTAAAAGAGTGCATAAAAGCTTAGCACGTAAAGTATATGCTTCCTCTAGTTTCAGGACATTCCAAGACCATCGGATGATCCTTTACTGAACCTATCAACGACAAAGATCAAGGCTATGCTTATCGAGAAATTCAACCGCTCAAAATATGCAATCAGAATCAGAACTAAGATTCACCATATCTCAACCATGGTATTCACTCTTCTGCTCTACTTTCTTCATATACACTTTTTCCTCCTTAAGTAGAACTACAACATTATGGAAGTAATGATATGTGAGACATACATGATGACATGACACGTTAAATACGTTAAGTTATCAACGTATCAAGTCCTCATACGTTTATCAAATGTTATCATTTTTGTAATGTGTCACTTATAGAACAGACGAGAATTAACGACTTGATTGATAAATTGAACAAATTCATGTAATACACACAGGAAGGGCTAGAGACTGAAACACAAAGAGGAAGCCAAGCAAAATGGTGGAAGCAACTCTCAACATTAACCCAAAGATCCTTCATTAACATGTCAAGAGATGTAGGGTATTACTGGTTAAGAATCATAGTCTATATTCTCTTGTCTTTATGCGTGGGCACCATCTTTTTCGACGTTGGTACTGGTTATACCTCCATCTTAGCCCGAGGTTCTTGTGCTGCTTTTGTTTCCGGCTTCATGACTTTTATGTCCGTTGGAGGCTTCCCATCCTTCATTGAAGAAATGAAGGTACTTACTCACTTTCTTAACCTGAACTCCTGATCTCCTGCTCAGATATTACAAACATGTTATTTTTCAAAGTTTTTGATGATTCCTCTTTATCTGGGATAAAATGCACTTTTAGTCTTCTAAGTTTACTCTGATTCCTGGTTAGTCTTCTTTATTCTGTTCCTGATTTTGTTTGTGAAACGCAGGTGTTCCATAGGGAAAGACTCAATGGGCATTATGGGATAGCTGTGTACACATTATCAAACTTTCTATCTTCATTTCCATTTTTAACAGTGATGTCAATTGCTTCAGCAACTATCATATACTACATGGTGAAATTTAGACCTGAAGTTTCTCATTACATATATATCTGCCTCGACTTAATCAGCACAATCGCAGTAGTAGAGAGCTTCATGATGATTATTGCTTCACTTGTTCCTAACTTTCTTATGGGTCTCATCCTTGGATCTGGTTACATTGTGAGAATTCTCTGTTTCTGTCTTCTATTTACCTCTGGAATAGCCAACTCCATTGGGATTTCGAAGTTCTTTTACTCAATCATCTCTAATCCATTATCATCCTCTTAAACTAAATTATGATGTATAATGCAGGCTATCATGATGATGACTGCTGGGTATTTTAGATTATTGACTGATCTTCCAAAGATTTTGTGGCGTTACCCAGTTTCATACATCAATTATGGTGCTTGGGCATTACAGGTATTTCTTCCAACTTCTTCACATAGCAGCTTTCTACACTACTCTCCTGCATCACCATTCCTGTGAAATAAATGGTAAACGATGCTACGGCAACGCGTTACCTCAAGATCAGGTAAACCAAAAATTAAAGAAATCGGAATACAGAAGGCAGCATTGAGAATTCATACCCAGTAATGCAGCATAGACATCATTTTAGACCCAGAATAATAAACAGAAACACAGAGAGTCATCTGATTGACCAAATTTTACCGTCAAATGCAGGGTGCATACAAGAATGATATGATTGGTCTTGAATTTGATGCATTTGAAGGAGGGCCAAAGCTGAAAGGAGAAGTGATACTCAGAACAATACTAGGAGATCAAGTAAATCACTCCAAATGGTGGGACTTAGCTGCAGTTATAACAATTCTCATAGTCTTCAGAGTTCTATTTGTTACCATACTCAAGTTCAAGGAGAGAGCTTCACCTCTTTTTCGAACACTTTATGCCAAGCAGACTCTACGGCACGTTAACGTCAAACCACCATCTTTTCCTTCCAAGAGGCACCAACCATTGCATTCTTTATCTTCTCAAGAGGGCCTCAATTCTCCATTGCACTAGAATATGAATGAATACCTGCGAAACCTTAATACATTTATACATTTTTTTTCATTTTTTTTTTGTATTTTTGAGTAGAAGTAATGATGTATTATTCACGAAAACCACGAGAAATGATAGTTACATCCTAAGTACCATTGTCTAAAGCCCTGAGAAGAGAACCAGAAGTAAAACTCCTGTTAAATGCTCTACTGAAAATCAAATTATTTGTCTGTAATTTTTCGAAACCCAACTCTATTAAAGACATTTTTCGCCAAGCATGAGAGAGAGAGAGAGAGAGAGAGAGAGAGAGAGAGAGAGAGAGAGAGAGAAGAGATTGATAGAGAGTAATGACAGAATTTTGCAAAACCCCATGATCAGATTCACACCAGATGGATGGAAAATCGTCCATCCCTTCCTGTCAAATAAATAATCTTATTAGCTCATCGGAAGAGAAGCAAAAGGAAACACAAAACATAACCAATAAGTTACTGTAGTACTCAGGCAAATCACTGAAGCAAATTAAAATCTTGAGAAGCGAAGAAGAATATGCATGCTTAACAGATAATTCACGTGACACTTGATATTCAGTGAGGGATGAGAAAGTAAAGAAACACCACGAAAGGATCCACAAAGCGCAGAGAACTCGTTAGATAGTCTATGAAACCACCAACATGTTTCTCAGCTCTGAGTCAAGCAAAATCTCTTTAATTCACATATATGATTTCCCTCTTCCTCTTCGGCATAAAATTAAGATTTACAGCAATGTCAGTCCTAAAAATTAGAGATAAGGGTACAATTGAATGTCAACTCAGGTGGAGGTAACACTGCACATGTTGTAATAAATTGATTACTTCTTTGCAGCTATTGTTTCTTTTCATTGGACACTCCATTTTCAACTTTATTGTCAAAGCCATGATAAGGAACTTCAATCATGGGCCTGGGCACTGAGCGGTCACCGAAGTCTTCTGGAAAGATTTCAAAATCAGGGCCAAAGTTGAACTTGACAACACAATTAGGTTGATTAGGCAGAGTATACATTGAAGCCGCAGGATAATAACGACCGCCATTGAGATCCTTAAAACCAACCCCTTGGCATACCCCATTTTTGAAGAAAGAAATCTCACTTCCTGCATATAAGATTCACATGCAGAAAGTATTATGACTAGTATGATTAAAAAAAGTGATGTAAGATACATATACAGTTCTGTGGAGACACCACAAAATCAGTCATTCTCAACTTGTAATAGTTCAACAAGGGGTGATGCTGCAGTACCGGGTACCTTAAATGTGTATGAGGGAACCTCAAATTTGTTGAACAGTGTGGTACCAATAACACATTTATTGTAACTGACTTTAGGTACCTCAAATGTGTTGTTGGTACCTCATTGTTCAACACATTTGAGATACATTCACACTCATTTGAGGTACCCAGGCACGGTGCCGGGCCGACACCACAGATTTTTCCATTCAACAAGTATTCATCTAATATTTAGATGTTTCTGATTGAGATTATAATAGCGAGTATAAAGCCAGAGACATGCAGCTCGTTGCCAAAAGTTCTTTTGAAAGTTGGTTTGGATGGCGAAATCACAGATCAAGGACTGAATCAAGCAGAATTCGCTTGTAATAGCAATTACAATCTCCCCCACAGCCCACCCCATAGATCTGCTTTTCTTCTTGTGTTTTTACGTGAGCTAGGGATTTACTTGTCCTCTTAGTGTGATTCATGTGAACTCCTTTTATTATTAGTTCCTCTGAACTCCTTTCTCGTCGGGCATTTTTTAATAAAATAGTCACTTATCCCCAACCCCCCCCCCCCCCCCCCCNCCCCCCCCCCCCCCCAAATGGGCAGACACATAGGGGTTGGGAGGGGGAAGGCAAGTCCATGTAAGAGTGACTTACTAAGCAAAAAATTTAGTAGCTCCGCCCAATTCAATATGAACCAATCCCCATTCTCCTTACACCCCTCCTTTTTCTTCTTAGTATGAAAGACAGTCTGAACTCTGCCGGGGTACACCAGCCGAGCAAGTTCGGTTTATTCAGCTCTTTTTTTTAACTTTGTATAGAGTCTTCAATAAAATCTTTTGCATTTGTATGTGCAGTATGTTGTTCATGGAACTAGTTTTAGCGTCGTCCTCAAATTGCTTTCTTCATGATCCTCATTCTTGTCACATGTAAAATATCTAACCAAACTATATTGACATATTCTGTACATGATAACTTATGGACCAAACCAACTACACAAAAATGACTTCACTACCTTGATCACCAATAGATTGAATGATTGCTAAACCATAAATAAGATTTTCCAAAATGCATAACCCAAAATATAGCACATGTAGTTCTTAACAAAAAAAGAAAAAGAGAACCACAAACACAAGCACACAAATGCTTGTGTTTGTATCTACTTCTACCTTTCTCAGGTTATTATGTGAATGAAACAATCATACTCTTTTCGCAATTACAGAAAAAATGCTAATGCAGTTACTTACACCTTGAGGTCTTGTTTCTTCCTCTTAATTATCACAAATAGATACTGTTTAATCCATGGAGATTCCTATAAAAGACCTGTTAGATGCTAATAACGTGTTCCACTAGAAGTCATTTCGCTTACTCAAAACATACCAACAAATAAACCAACATTTCTACAAGATCTAGTTCTAGCCTACCCGCCATATTCATAAAACAAAGTTTCCCATTAAACAAATCCACTATATTATGTTGTTTGTAAAGCAATTCCTGCTTCTGAGATTTGTCCAACGCTAATGTAGCTCTAAGAAATTAATTCGCATCTCCTACCCCATTCCTCCATAAACAAGCAATGAGGTTCCTTCCTTCTCAAATATTATATACACAACTTACTCATTAAAAGATTTTGATAAAAAAAGAACCACAGTAGTAACCAAATTTTATACTAGAACACAAAAGTGCTTTAGCTAATTTAAAGATAAGAGCTTTCCAACATCTTCGATTAGGAATGATCTTCACAGGAGCATCAATTTGTCTAGGCATGCTAAAAGCACTTACTATTTCAAATGCCAAGCAAGTAAAATTTTCTTATCATTAAACACCTGCAAGCAACTAGTATATTTATAATCCACTGAAAAGTTGACAGTATCACCACATACTTATCTCATAAAATTGCTCAACATGGGAACTTTTCCACACATGTTAAGTTTTAACTGGTCAAAGCATTGAACTTGAAGAAAAGATAGTAATAAATCAGTTCTAATCCCAGTAAAAAATCACCTAATTGTCATACACAGAAAGCATAAAAGGTAAAAGGAAAACTTGAGATTTTTTCAAACCCATGAGTAGAAACCGTCTTGTCTCTCAATTATTCTAGTGTCAAGGACATCTCCGCAATCTTTATGAAAGATTTCTAGTCAACATAGATAGATAATGGCACAGGCATATGAAAAATGAAGGTTCACTTACCAGGAACTACTTTTGGCGGATCCTCTTTCCCGTCAGGCGCGCAGGCATATCTCTGCCCCTTATACCAGACCAAATGCTGAGGTTTGGGCGCATATTTTACCCCATCCGGCAAGTTAATATAAAAACCAATAACGTCACCTTCCTTATACCCCTCCTCGCCATACTTCTCTCTCAAAGCCTTGTGCACCTTACTCCCATCAATATCTCTGTACCCGAAACTATTCCCATCATATCCGACTGGTGCCTGCAAGTCCCCCTTCTCCATAGACCACCCGAGACGCGTATGCCCCGTCTCCCCTAAATGTACCACCCTTATTTCAAAGTACCATGCACCTTCTACAACCCCTCTAGTGGCCCTCACCATTCTATACCCCTTTGTGCTCCCAGCACTCATTCTATCTTCACCCAATTCCACTTTCTCGGCCTTGTAAACTTTGGATAAGCAAATGGTCATATCCGGGTTATCGTCGCCTTTATCGGGGAATCTCGGAACTGGAGTGATCAAAACTGGGTCCTCGGTTGGGGTATTGTGATTGTTAGTTTTATTCTTCTTTTTCCCTTTTCGGGTCGACTTCGTAACCCACACATTATTGTTCTTCTTCTTCGATT
Source organism: Datisca glomerata (assembly GCA_003255025.1). NCBI lineage: Eukaryota > Viridiplantae > Streptophyta > Magnoliopsida > Cucurbitales > Datiscaceae > Datisca > Datisca glomerata. Next base: position 781,188 of record QANY01010717.1, read on the forward strand.
TCTTCGCAGTCGTCGTCGTTACCGTCGCAGGTACCTCGTTCCCTCTGGCTGAACCATTATTTTTTGCTATTAATTCGGGCAATGTCGATTGGTCTTGTTCTGAAGCTTGGAGAGTGAGAGAAGACAACTGTTTCTGCTTTTTAGGAGGTGGATCCTCGTCTTCATCGTCGTTTACCAGTTTGGGGGACTTCTCGGCATCGTCGGAGGCCGGTTCGTCTTCGGAGAGGTCATCGGAAGCATCGGGCAGTTCTTGCTTAATGTTATTGTTGGGACTGACACTGATGCTCTTGTCTGGTAGAGAATCACTGGGGTCGTCAGCTGTTGAGGCGATAAGTCGACCTGAGTCGTCTTCCTCATCGTCTTCGTCTCTGTACGTGGATCGAAGGGAGTCCATGATGATGTCTACGTGAGAGGCAAAGACAGAAGGGATTCACTAGGGTTACGGGGATTGCACCGGAGACTGTGGTCCCTTTCCTTGGCCTCTGAGCAAAGAGAGAGAGAGAAAGCCCGAGCACGCGAATTGAGCAGCTTTAGGTATCGAATGAAAGACTAAATGATCCCAATCAAGTCTAGTTTTAGGAAAGGCTATAAGCAAAACATAGTTATGTAGTTTGTAGATTTTTTTTATGCCTTGTAGTTTGTAGAATTGGTAAAACATATTCTTATTATCAAAAATTTGATCAAGGGGTTAAAACTAACACCAATTTTATTAATACAAATATCACTCACTCTCTCTTCCTTCGCATTAGGATGATTTTTTACAGAAGTATATCTTTAAGATTTTAAATTTACAGAGATATATTTCGAGATTAATTTGTGCACTCTCTACTATCTAACCCTTGGCTCATATTCTCTTCATTTTTTTCTTTTTTTCCCTCATTGTCCTTCTTACACATTGGTCCACACATTCTCTCTCTTCAACTTCCATCTTCATCTCTCTCTCATTTTCTCATAAACCCATTTTTATTTTTTATTTCTTCATATTTCATTTGCTTCATGATTTTACAACTTTTTCATTTTTCAAAAAATTAAGGTTGAGAGTTAAAATTGTACTTTTATTTTTGAAATTTTGGTAGAAAATGGGTGAGAATATTGGCCGAAATTTGATGGGTTTTGTTAATTTTGGCTTTCGCCCATATTTGAGAGAGACAAACCGTAGAGAGAGTATATTTTGTTAATTTTAATGGATTTTATTAATTTTTATAGGTTTTGTTACTTTTGATTTTATTAATTTAGTGAGTTTTGCCAATTTTGGGTACGAGTTTACACGATGGGTACACGAGCATCGTGTAGCCATCTGTAAATTATATGATGGGTACACGAGAATCATGTAGACAACATATACCTACACAATGTTCGTGAACTCACCGTGTAGTCTACACGATGCCGGCTTAGCCATCATGTAATCTATAGGATGCCTACATGTGCATCGTGTAGCCTACATGATGATTACGCGGGATAATCGAAATAATATTTAATTATAAAATTATCAATAGTGACCCACTACTATTGTACAACTGCAGTGCCACATGGCATTGCAGTGTGCCGTCATGCCGTGAGGCAGCACAGTGCCTCACGGCACTACTGTAGTGTCATGTGGCATTACAGTGTTGCACACCCACTACTGTAGTGACATGTGACACTACAATAGCCCATGTCAATCTCTGATACTCAATCAGTGATTGACACGTGGTAATTATTACGTATTAAATATTTTTAATCAAATTAAATATCTAGATATTTGTTAATTCAAAATTAACATATCTGATTATCCCTATCAACTAAATTATCTGTTAATTTATAAATTAATGAATTAGATATTTTGTCTCATTTATCGATAATTAAAAAATTGATAATTATATATATATATATATATATAATTTAATTAATTAATCACACATAATTATGTACTTGTCTCAGAATAACATTTTTTATTCAAGTAATCATTTTCTCATATCCTAAAATATCCACATCCTAAACTGCGTAGTACATATGTGACTTGGGGACCATGGACCTATAATCCTAAGCTCCAATAAACCAGATTATTAATTAAACTCTTTAATTAAATAATTTTATTTATTAATTCTATTATTACTCCACTATAAATATGCAATTGCACTCTTAGAGATTACAAATTATATTTATAGAGTATTCATATGTAGTCCACTGATATAATCATTTCACGTAATTTTATCCTCTAATTGGTTTGTAAATTAAAACTGATCAAAATTATCATTTTACCCTTTTAATTATCTCTTGATCCTTAAACACCATTAATTTACTAGTGAATGGCTAATTTTATAATCTTATTATAAATTTGAGCTCAATAACCATTCAGTTTCAGAATTAACACTTAAGGGATCTAATATATATACGATCCAATATAAAACTTGGATTCCAAATCTTGTAAGATCATGTTCTCAGCCATATATATCACTGAATCTCCAAAACAAAAATCACTAGCTTGTTTTCCAAACAAATCATAACGAGTAAATCAAAAGATCCAATAGACATGCAAAGGAGTTCATGATTACTTAAGATTCAAACTGATCTATATATGATCATCAATTGATGTGTATTAAACCTTTATGATAAACAGCATGTTGATAAATATATTAATTCACATCAGTCCTGTCATTTATAATCTCATTATATAAAGTACATCCACTAAGATGTCTATCCACATCAATGATCCAGATCTAGATCATATGCATTCATAACGCTTAGTGAACCGCACTAGCAACCATTCGTTAAATATTCCATACTCTAATATGTTGCTGACAATTTTTATTCATTATTTATGATCTTAATCCTCACCTACTAATACAAGATCATAATCTTATTAATGAATATAGAATTTTTAGATATTTATATAAATTATTCAATAATCATTTAAAAGAACAATTATAAGAAAAATATAATCCTTATTAAATTTCAAATCAAAATGTCAATACACATGTTTTGAGGGCATAACCTCTAACAATCTCGCACTCGCCCTAAAGCAAATATGACATTTCTCTCAATCTCATGTTACGCACATGAGCCTTAAATGACTTCGCATGAAGTGTCTTTGTAAAAGGATCGGCCAGATTTTATTCCGACGCTATCTTCATAATAGTCACATCCCCTCGATGCACGATTTCTCTTATAAGATGATATTTTCTCTTTATGTGCTGGCCCCTCTTGTGACTCTTCGGTTCCTTGGAATTCCCATTGTCCTACTATTGTCACAGTACATGATCAGTGGCTTGTCCATATCTGGAGCTACTTCCAGATCAGTATGAAACTTTTTTAGCGATACCAATTCTTTCGTAGCTAGAATATGCTGTGATGGATTGTTTAATACTTCTCCAGGCTATAGCTCCTCCACCTAGGATGAATACTGATCCAGATGTTGACTTTTGACTGTCTCTTTCTGATTGAAAATCAGAATCATTATGTCTCGTTCTCCTAAGATATAGTTGAGAATATGCTTTACTTCAATCCAATGTTCAAAACCTGGATTCGATTGATAACGACTGACAATTCTCACTGCATAACATATGTTCAGTCTCATACACAACATGGTATAGATGAGACTTCCAACTGTTGAAACATATGGAACCTTCCTCATATCCTCTTCATCTTGAGGTGTCTTAGAACATTGTTCCTTAGATCGGACAATTCAATGTCCTTGGAGAGGACAATTTAATGTCTGGTTGGTAGTTGACATTTCTTAGAATTCTTCATAGAGAATCTCTGCAACACCTTATCAGAATAAGATGCCTAAGAAAGTGTCAAGAGCTTATTCATTCTATCCCTTAGGATTTGGATATCCAGAACATAGCTCGTTTCTCCTAAATCTTTCATTTAAAATTTCTCAGCTAACCACTTCTTTACTTTTGACAGAGTTTCTACATCATTTCCAATGAGTAGAATATCATCAACATAAAGAACTAAGAAAAATCACTATGTTATCTTTGATGTATTTATAAAACATTTGCTCGAAGCCATTAAAATTTATAATCTCATCAAAAGTATGATTCCAAGATCTAGATGTTTGATTTAATCTATAAATGGATTTAAGCAACTTGCATACTTTCTAATCTTGCACCTTTTGTATGAATCCTTTTGGTTACATCATATATATGCTTTCTTCAAGAGAGTCATTCAGAAAAACTATCTTGACGTCCATTTGCCATATCTTATAGTCAAAACTAGCGGCTATGGATAAAATGATACGAATGGATTTTAGCATGGCCACATGAGAGAATGTCTCTTCATAATCGTCTTCCTCCCTTTATGTATAGCCCTTGGCTACTAACCGTGCCTTGAAAATCTCTATTTTCCCATTTGCACCTCTTTTCTTCTTGAAGATCCATTTACATCCAATGGGCCTAACATCTTCATGTCGATCTACAAGTTCGCAGGTGGAATTGGAATACATAGATTCCATTCCCTGGTTCATGGCTTCTTATAATTTCTCATTAGATCATCCATTGTTTCTTTATAAGATAATGGATCGTCCTTATCAGTGTCTGACACTAGGACATGTGCTTCTAGTTCGTAGCAACCTGATTGTCTCACAATCCTCCCACTATGATGTTGCACTGGAGTTTACTTTGCAGGAACTGTGATTTCTATGATTTGTCATTTATCAGTAGAAATTGAAGGTGATTTGATCTCATCAGCTGCTAATTCCTCGTGAACTACTTTACTATGAGGTTTGTAGTTTTGCATATAGTCATGCTCAATGAAGGTTGCGTTTGTCGACACATATACATTTTGATCATTGTGACTATAAAATTACACACCTCTAGCCTCTGGAGCATAGCCTACGTATATGCATACCTCAGACCTTGAGTCTAAATTTTTAGTTTTGGGTCTAAGAACGTGAGCCGGACACCCTCATATACGAAAATAACGCAAATTAGGTTTAGAGTCATTCCATAACTCTAAAAGCGTCTTCCTTACAGATTTAGTGGGCACTACATTCAAAAAATGTAAGTTTGTCGTGTGTAGTGAATATCCCTAAAATGTAAGTGATAGTGATGAGTAGCCTAATATTGATCTAACCATATCTAATAAGGTTTTGTTTCTCCTCTCTGCAACACCATTTTGCTGTGGTAGTGTGGTGTTCTAGGTGTTGTGAATTGGGATAGGATTCCACACTCCAACAAATAATTCTTGAATTCTAAATCCAAGTATTCACCACCTCGATCAGATCGAAAGGTTTTCAATGATTTACCTAATTATTTTTCAGCTTCAGCCTTGAAGTCTTTAAACTTTCTGAAAATTTTAGACTTTCTATGCATTAGGTAACTATAACCATATCTTGAGTAGTCGTCAATGAAAGTGATCAGTCCACAGACATTCCTATGTACTAGCTCAAGTGGTTCCTTGGCTCTTTAGCATTTTCCTGTGAAAGGTATCTTGGTCATTTTATCCTCTAGACAAGATTCATAAACATGAAGAGTTCCAACTTTTAGTTCTCTCAAAGCATCATGCTTGATTAACCTGTTTAACCTAGCTAGATTAATATGTCTCAACCTAATATGTCAAAGATATGTGTTATCATTATCGTGAGAAACTCTTTGTCGTTTGTTACGTTTAGGTTTTACTATTTTAAATAATTCAAAATTATTTAACGAGGGTTCAATCGGTTTAAGCATATACAGTCCGTTTATAACTTTTACATGACAAATATTGAATTCATTCTTAGAAATTATAAACTACTTATTAATGAAAGAAATTTTGAATAATTGTTCTTGCAAAAATGAAAGAGAAATCAAATTTATCAAAAATCTAGGAATATAATAAACATCGTTCAAAACTAAATAATTATATTCAAAAAGTAAACGGACAATCCTTAATGCTTTAGCTAAAATGAGCGCACCACTACCAACTCTCAAAACGACCTCGCCATCAGTCAGCTACCTTGACGAATCAAGCATCTGCAAAGAAGAACATACATGGTTAGTGGCTCCTGAATCAAGTCTTCAGGATGCAAATCATATATCACTAAGCATGCTTCAAGTACAAGTAAATTATATTTACCTTTCTTCTTTTTTAGCTTGGAGAGATACTTGTTACAGTTTCTCTTCCAATGACCTTCAACCCCACAGTGGAAACATTTTCCTTGGACTTACTGTCGTTCTTGTTCTTCTTGCCTTTCGGCGATGTCTTGACTTTCTTCCCTTTCTTATTCTTACCTTTGCTCTTACCATTGATCTTCTTCCTTTTGTTACTTTTAACAGTGGAAGAAGACTTTTGCTCGATAATATTTGCCTCACCCTCTTTGGTCATTCTAAGGTTGAGTAACTCAAAAGTCTGTAACTCATTCACAATTAGGTCATGTTGAATTGTAACTTGTTCATAACATAGTTGGTCGTGAACATAGTAAAGCTAGTGTGAGCGATCAAGTATAATGCTAACTTGAGTTCGCTCATCAATGGTCACCCCATGTACTTTTGCCTCGTGCATTATGTTGATCATGTTCAAAACACGTTCTCGCACAGAAGTACCCTTTCTCATCTTAGTTGTCATATAGTTTCTAATGGCCTCATGACGACTTTGATCATACTGCTGCCCAAATATCACCTGTAGAGATTCCATAATCTCATAGGCAGTCTCCATGTTTTCATGCTTGATTCTCAGAACATCATCCATGCTCACAAGCATGTAGCACTTCACCTTATTGTTTGATATGATTCTCACTCATATTTGTCTCTAACATTCTTTGGGGATTATCATTCTTCTTTGTACCCTCATGACTCAAGTTAGATAATTCTCACTCAGAGGACATTCCTCAGTAAGAACGAACTTATGATTCTCACAAATTAGCGTTAAATTCATATTTTATTTCTAACGTATGAAATTATCACCATTCAACTTCTCAAGAGCGAGTAAAGCAGTAACATGGTTTCCTATGGTAGATATAATAATGATAACTAAAATTTAAAACATACAAGATTCAATATAATTGATAAATATCTATAATTTGAAAAGTAAACGTGATGCATGAATGCAACATAATAAACACACAAATTTAACATTTACTTATCATGATTAATCTTAGACTGTCCATGAGACATTCTCATTCTTATTAATTAAAACTGAAAAATATCTCATATTTTTTTTTTTAACAATAAGGTATCACTTGTTCGGTCAAGTCACACATAAAAAATGATTAAAAATTTAGTTTATTATCGTTATTACAATGAATAACAATAAAAGATCTTCTTCTTTTTGAAAAAAAAATATCAAATTGAAACTATCCACATGAAAGCTTAATTGTGATTTTGTAAGTGTAACCCATCATTTCAAATTCCATGACTTCATTTAGAATATGCCGCCTTAGGGTCAGTCAAAACTAAACTACATCACTTCCTCCTATCTTCGTAAGAAGTCCAACCTTGGTATTGCTACAGCTCGAAACCTTCCTTAGGGGGAAAGAATGAAGAAAAAGTAGTGTTCAATGGATACACGATCATAGTATAGTTTTTGTGTAGTATACACGATGGCTACACGATCGTCGTGTATGCATCGTGTATACTACACAGGTAATATATTTAATATTATATATTTATTTTAATATTAATAAATATAGAAGTTGATTGTTGAAGAAGAATGATTTGACATTTGATTTGATGTTGTGTAATAAAAGTGTTGGGAGAAAGAATGAAGAAAAAGTAGGTGGATGGTGGGTCATGGATACACGATGACTACAAGAATGCTACACATTACACGATGATCGTGTAGCCATCGTGTACCCATGACCCACTATCATTTACCTTTTCTTTATTCATTCAACTGCTTTTCTTACACAACATCAAATCAAATATCAAATCATTAATCTTCAACACTCAACATTCATATTTATTAATATTTAAATAAATATATAAAATTAATTATATTACATGTGCAGTGTACACGAGCCTACACGAAGATCATGTAGACATTGGGTACATTACACGATGACTACACTATGATCGTGTAGCAATCGTGTACACTATACGATAATTACATTATGATCGTGTAGCCATCGTGTACCCATTACCCAATACTTTTTCTTTATTATTTCTCCCAATATTTTTCTTACACAATATCAAATCAAATGTCAAATCATTCTTCTTTAATACTCAACCTTCATATTTATTAATATTTAAATAAATATGTAAAATTAAATATATTACATATGTACACTACACGACGCCTACACGATGATGGTGTACACTACACGATAACTACACTATGATCATGTGGCTATCATGTGGACTACATAATGGTACACGAGCATCTTGTAGATATCTTATAGACTACACGATGGATACATGGGTGTCGTGTACCCCCTTTCTCGATGTCTTCTCTCGTTCTCAACGTTCTCTCTCTACGCTCTACGTTCTATCTCTCTTTCTCTATGTTATCTCTCAAAATTAACAAAACCCACTAAAATTAATAAAACTTAAAAAATTAACAAACTCATTAAAATTGCATGTGTTAACAAAACCATTAAATTTAATAAAACTCATTTTTTGTGTTTACTTATAGAGAAAATAAGTTTCGAGGAGAGATAAAGATGAAAATGAAGAGAGAGAGAGTGTGGAGTGATAAGGGCAATGAGAGAAAAAAATTGGAAAAAATGAAAGGAAGTGGCATGCACAAATTAGTTATATTTATGTAAAATCAGTTACCAAAAAAAAAACTTCCCATTATCTCTTTTTTAATTCTCCAAGATTTGTTCATCTAGAAAACTTTCTTTTTAATTTCTCCAAGATTTATTCATCCGTGTAATCCAAACAGGTACGCTTCCTCTCTCATGTTGTAGATTGCTAAATCATTTCTTCGTCTTATCTGGGGAAATGCTCTAAAAATAATATCGAAGGAGTTTTCTACAAAAGATCATGCTTATTGTTGTAAATTTTGGGGAAATGAGACTTAGGTAGATAGTTTTGTGAATCCGATTGTTCATGTTTTGTTTTATTTTAGATCTGTTACTTTCGTTTGAAGAACCGGCCATCAGTCGCGGAATCGACTCGATTTGAGAGGAAGGGAGAAAAATGGCAGAAGAACATCGATGCCAAGCACCACAGCTTTGCGTCAACAACTGTGGATTTTTCCTATTTGAATATTGTAGCATCTTATTCATCTTGGACTAGGATATCATCCTCAAATGATAAGGTTTTATGGTAGACAATGATCATATCCCACAACATCACATATCATTCCCTTCAATTATCATTCATACTTTGACATACATCAGTTGTCCATCTTTCAAATAGCAGTTTATAAAACATAACCTTTAAAAAAGCTATGCGAAACACATCTTCTACAAAACATGTTTTAACAGTAGTTTAAGTATAGGTATAATAAGGTAGTAGTTATATTGAGGGTAGTTAGAACACTTGCAGGTTACCCTCCACCCTCTGACAGCTTGCGCTCCACTATTTTGTCCTTTATTTCTTCTCACTTATAAACAACCATAAAAGTAGCTCAGTTAGGCATAATTACAAGGTAGAATAAAGCACAAAAAATTAATTCAGTTAGGGCGCTTTTCTCTCAGTTGTGTTAGAGAATGAAGGATCATTTGTCGTATGATCACTTTAGTTCTTTTTGCCTCAAATTTTCTTATGTGGATTGGGTAGGGCATTGCATGACCTTTCATCATGTCATCATTCATTACAATCACCACATTTAACTGTGCCTCATATTTTTTTCTGATTTGTGGTCTGCCATCATCAACAGCTTTTGTATTAAAATTGCTCTTCCTTTTCTTTTTTAGTCTTCCAGGTATCCTTCTATATAGGTGAACCACAGTAGGGAAGTTTGTCTTGGGCCACTAGTCTTCACTGAGAATGGGGTGAATCATGTATTCATAGGCCTTCATATAGTTGTTGCTACGTGGTAGTTAGGATCCACAAAATCTTATGAAGACAGTCTACGGTCCATAATACACACCGCTGCATGGGAGCTTGGTATAATTGTAGTCACTCTTAATGGATGAACAGAACCTATGTCTACAGCATATATTTTTTATCCAAGTTCTCCAACCAATTATAAGCTTCAATGTTTATTTCTTTAATTTGCTCCATGTAAGCTTGAGAAGTAGATACCATATATGTCATTGCAACTCTCTACATCAGATCCTGATGTAGCGGAAGTCTCCAAAAAACCTTAACAATACTAAAATTTGTTGAATCGCGGATGATTTTCAGCAATCGATATTCCAAATCCTATTAAATTCTAAGATTATTAGGATTTAGGCAACAATTTTTTCGATTCACAAAAATATCGAAAATTAGAAATAAAGGAGAACAATTTTCTCATTACAATGTCAAAAATGTCTAAAACAACCGAATAAATTGAATTTATACCGCTCTAAAAAATCCTACAAATTAAAAGAGAGAAATTACGAAAAAGCTCAAAATTACGACTGAAACAACTTCTGGACCTCCGAAAGTGCTTAAAATATTGTCTTTTAAACCCAAAACTGGGCTGTGATAGGTAAACTCAGTCGCACATATAGATCTCTAAATAAGTTTCGATTTGATATCTTACAGCCCACGTAGTTCCACCCGAGTCAAAAATTACACCCTCCGAAAATTGGTACCCATATGTTTCAAAAATTTTAAAACTGCACTGTCGGCATCATATCCTTAATCACCTCACCTTTGAAAATTAAACAAAACTTTACATACAAGTGCCTCACACAATATCTATGCCTGGCAGTTGGACAAGTCTCTTTGAAGGTCTCAACAAGGCCTTTCTATTGGCCACTTATGAGATTCCACCCTTTTTCCTCAACAAATCCTATATCATCGAATAACTTGGCCAAGGAAAAAGGTCAATGTCTCTTTTGATTCAGCTTCTACTACTGTCCAAGCAATTGGGAACATCTGAAAATTTCCATTTTGCCTAATAGTAGACAAAAGATACACAACATAAGGAATCTTCAAATAGCCCCTATCAATAAAAATAATTGGCCTGCATCTAGCCAATAATCATTTCCCACAAGCATCAAAACATACATAGAGTATTTGAAACAACTCATTGTCAAAATTTAGTCCTATGGTAGTTCATGGACACTTCTTCTTTATAGCAGTACAATAATCATACAAACATAGCAAACTATTTTTCACATGACCCTTCAATAATCTTAATGGCTATTCTTTTAGCCCTATAAAATTTATCAATTGAAACATCCACATCAAAATCTCTCCCATTCTTTCCTTTCTGTGCTACGGGCTTCCAATCAGGATCTTCTCTAAAATGTTCCCAATATTTATAAGATATCCACTTTGCATTAATCTTAGGAATCAATCCCGAGTTTGGAACAGTTAGTGTGCAAAGGCTGGAAACTTTGAATTTGAAAAGCTTCCCTCCTTTGGGTTTGAGAAGCATGTATCCTCCAACCGCAACTTTTTTAGAGAAAATAAGATGCCCAGAAAGTTAAGAATAATATGTTTGATAATAATGCAAATGTTATGATAGTTTGTTGAGAATGTGAAAATGCTTTGTTCTTTTTTATGCAATGTAAAAGGAAATGTTAGAAATAAATGATCAATTTATAGTTTTACCCTTCACCTAAAATAATATTAGACTTGGTGATCTGTATGAGACACTTCACTGATATATTTTTCTTATTCACAGTCAATAAAAGAGTTAAGTAAATAATAACTAGAGCGGTAAAATGATAATTTTAGATCTCACTCTTGTTACTGATATTCACAAAGGGTAATATCATTAAATATTATGTGGACCGTGAAATATAAATGTTTATTTGTACCAATAGAAAATGTAGCATGCATGAATCGAGAGTTCATTTGACATTAGACCTATAGTGGAGTCGTACGATGTCAGGAATTTATGGAGATAAATTAGCCGGGTATTTGAATCTCATAGCTTTGTTCATGTGGGTTCATTCGATCTCAAGAGTAGCTCATAAGGACATGAATGAGAAACAACGTCAATTGAACCAAAAATGTATTTTAGACCAATGTACACTTTCCGAACTCATATGAGATTGGTGTCATCATTCTATTAGTGAAGAGCAAAATTAATGTTCAAATTAATTATTTTATTATTTTCTAATAATTAGATAATTAGTAAATAAAATAAATAAATAAATTAATTGATAGGGATCTATTTAATTCATAAATTTGGACTGATGAATTTAGACACAATTTTAGTTCTAGGGGAGATGTAAAAATCACACATCACAATATAGGGAGAAGGTGATTTTCAGTTTTTATCATATAAGGGTATACGGGTAAATTCTAGAATTAATATGTAAGAGATTGCATTAGGGTTGAATCTAATCTATAACCTAACATAAGCTAGGTGTGTTAATCAGAGCAGAAAATGTTTCTCTCATCTTCCCTCATTGTTGCCGCCGAAATCCTACAGGAAGAGAAAATTTTGGTTTTCTCTTTCACAGTTGTTTTGAAAGCTCATACTCAATTCCGACACAAATCCTTGAGAGATTTACTTCTGACTCTAACAAGTGGTTGTTGGTGTGAAGATCAATTACTAGCTCTGTGAATCTCAAGAATGAAGAACATGAGATAGAGAATTAGATCCCACCAAATCAGATATTCTCCATTAATTGAAAATGTATAAATTATTTCTATCTTTTCTCGATACGTTTTTACCGTTATGCATGTTCATTGGTTTGGTATTGTATTTAATTCGATTAAATGTTTGTTTTGAAATGTTTTGATATCCCCCCATGAACTAGTCATGGTTCATTAATTTTTTACAAAATCTAAAACCCGACCCAACAACTGGTATCAAAGCCTATGATTGTTTAATATACACATTCTGTATCTAAACGTATGAATGGATGAATATGATGATATTGACATATATTTTTGTATGGTAGATTCCAAGTATGTTTGAATGTGTTTATGAATGGATCTCGATCGATTGGCTCTAGGAGTTATTTTTCAGTTTTAGAATTGATATACGTCAAAATTGTAGCATACTATTCTTTTTATGGGCTATAATTAGAAATGAGCCATATAAAGGTTAATTTTAAATGTATAATTTATTATTTACCTCGCATCCTCATATAACATGCCATATAGGAATATTGATATGTCAATATCAAATTGTCATGTAACATGTACATGATCATAATGTGTTATAATTTTAAATACAATGCGAATTTTACAAAAAATATATTTATTAAATTGTGATTTAAATTTTATAAAATTTTATATTTTTTGAAACTTGCTATTCAAATTTATGAAGAGTTATGTTTTTTGAAAAAGCAAAGAAAAATCTAATTTTTTCAAAAACAAAGTGGGAGGGCCATTTACGTTGAAACATTCTCAATGTCCCCAATGCAAACTTGATTGTTGCATGAGGAATGGTTTAGAGCCACCCCTAGCGGTCCTCTCTTCAGTGGGAGAAACTTAGAAATTGTGTTACTTTGAGTCATCGAGTTGCTCGCGAAACTAAAGCTTGTAAAGGAAGTGGTGAGGCTAGACCATCCCTAGATGAACCGTTAGTTCATAGCAACATTTAAAATCGATGCGTTGGTTAAACACTTAGACTGAAGTACATTAGAATCTCTCATAGGAGCTAGTCAATAGGGCTAAGGTGACCAAAACCATTAGTGTTTGGTTGAGTTAGATGTAGTGACATCTCAAGAAGCTTTAACCAAAGAAAGAGTCTCGATGCAATAGGAGGTAGCTCAGGCGTTGTCCCTAGATGAGACGATCTATCATTGTTTATCGTAACATCATGCATCATACTTTCCTAAATGATTAAGTATATATTTACACCATTTTATTTATTCTTTTCAATAATCATGTCTTTATCCCTACTCTCGACAATCTTGAATGCAAAAAACTCATTGGTGAAAATTACGTGGATTGGAAACGTAATCTTGATATTGTACTGACGGTAGAAAAGCACAAGTTCGTGCTCACCACCCCTTGTCCCCTTGAGCCTATTACTGAATCGACTCAAGAGGAAAATGATGCTTATGCTTCTTGACTGCGTTCTGATGAGATTGCCAGATGTTACATCTTAGCATCAGTTAGCAATGTGTTGCAGCAACATGGAGGCTGTCGCTGATATGATGTTGAACATCACCAAAATGTTCTGGATCAGGGTTGTCAAGCCAAACAAGATGTTATGTGAAACTTCATGAATTGACGGATGAAACTCAAAAACTCTGTTAGAGAACATATAATGTTGATAATTAGTTATCTGAATGAGATGTAGATCATGAAAGCTGAGGTAGATGGAGAAACTCAAGTTGATATGATCCTTGAGACCTTGCCAGACACTTTAAGAACTTCAATCTTAATTATTCGATAAATAAGTTAAGGCACCACTTCCACAACTCATGAAGGAGCTGCAAGCTATTGAGACTCTGTTTCTAAAGGGCAAGAGAAAAAATGGAGAGGCAAACTTTACTGAAAGTAAGCCTTCCGCCTCTGGCACAAAAAAGAAACGCAAGAGATGTCTAAAGAAAGTTAAGCAGGCGAACTTGAAAGCTGCGAAAGGCAAGGGGCCCTGTGAAAGTAGACAAGTTAAAAAATAAGAGTCCTCATTGCGGAGTCGCTGGTCATTGAAAACACAACTACCCCGATTATCGCAATGAGTTGAATCCAAAGGTATATTACTTATTATCGAAGCCTGTTATGTGGATGACTATAATTTTTCATGAATTTTAGACTCTGCAGCCACTAACTATATTTATTGTTCCCTGCAGGAGTTCAGGGAAAGCAGAAGGCTTAACTAGTGCGAGTTCAGCTTCCGTTGGGGGAATTGAGCACTAGTATCAGCAGTATTAGTTGAAACTATTCAGTTGTTATTTAAGAATAATCATTTGGTTTTGCGTGATGTTTATTGTATCCTAGTTTTTGGGAAAACTTCATTTCAGTAGCTAGTCTAATTGAGCAAGGATTTTCTTTAAATTTAATTGATAATGATATTGGTACTTTTAGAAATGATTGCTTAATTAATATTGCACACATGATAAACAACATTTTCCATGTAAAACCAAAAGTTCCAATGATATTTGAGACTAAGGTAAGTGTAGATTTACAAAGGATAGTAAAATGTTGAAGTCTAATTCAATCGATCTAACCTACTGGTGGTAGTTGCGTCTTCGTCACATTAGTCTAGACATGATTAAAAGACTTGCAAATGATGGTCCATTGCAAACTTTAAGTGTAGGATCATTAACCACATGTGAATCATGCATAGAAGGCAAAATGATTAAGAGACCCATTTCAGCCAAGGGTGAGAGCCACTCAATGCCTCAAACTCGTACATGGTGATATATGCGGGCCATTGGATATCTAAGTAAGAGGAGGTTATGGATATTTTGTAACCTTCACAAATGACTACTCACGTTTTGGACATGTTTATCTAATACGTCAAAAGTCTGAAACCTTTGACAAGTTCAAAGAGTACAATGCTATGATTGAGAAGCAATTAGAGAAACAAATCAAAATACTACGATCCGATCGTGGTGGAGAGTACTTGCTAGGAGAGTTCGAAGACATTATTCTGAATGAATAATGTATTCTTTCTCAACTTACAGCACCTGACACTCTAGAACAGAATGGTATGTTAGGGAGAACGAATCGAGCTCTATTGGATATGGTTAGATCCATATAAGTTTATCATCCCTGCCATATTCATTCTGTGGATATGCTTTGGAAACAATGGCATATATTCTGAACCAAGTTATGTCAAAGATGGTGCTTAGTACACCATATGAAAGATGGATTGGACAAAAGTCATTCGTAAGACACCTTAGGATATGGGGATACCCAACACATGTACTGAGACCGAAGATAGGAATGTTGTTCAATCGATCAGAATTTTACCTGTTTATAGGATATTCCAAGGGAACGAAAGGATATGTCTTTTATAGTCCGACCGACAAGAAAACATCCATGCGCATGAATGCGTGTTTTCTTGAAGAGGACTACATAAGAAGTGTGAAGTCAAGAAGCACACTTGTGTTAGAGAAATTATTGAGTGGAAGGACACCGACTCCCCAATCAGGACTTGTTCCCGATTTAATAATGGAAGAACCACAGCAGGAGCTAGAGCCTACGGAGCCTCGACGTAGTGGGAGGGTTGTGAGACATCCTAACAAGTACATGCCTTATGGAGATGCCTTAACAACAGTCTCAAATAAGGTTCATGATGAACCTGTTTCCTACTTGCAGGCCATAGATGGTCTTGAAGAAAACTTATGGTAAGATGGCATGAATGTCAAGATACAATCAATGTACTTAAATGGAGTCTGGAAGCTTGTAGATCCTTCTGAAGGGGTAAAATCCATAGGGTGTCAATGGATTTATAAGAAGACAGGTCTGGATGAGAATGTGGAGACGTTCAATGCTAGGCTTGTAGCCAAGGGCTACACCTAAAAAGAAGGTATTGACTATGAGAATACCTTCTCGCCGATGGCTATGCTTAAGTCCATTTAAATCTCCCTGTCCATTGTTGTTGCCATCGATTATAAAATCTGGCAGATGGACGTCAAGACTGCATTTTTGAATGAAAATCTTGAAGAGCGCATTTATGTGGCTCAACTAGACGAGTTCGTGGAGAAAGGCCAAGAGGACAAGGTTTGCGAACTGCTGAAGTCCATTTATGGACTCAAGCAAGCGTTCCGTTTGTGGAATATCAGATTCGATAAAACTTTCAAGAACTTTAGTTTCGAGTAGTTAGTGGACAAACCCTATGTGTATAAGTTGATACACAAAGGGAAGGTGATTTTTTTTTGGTTTTGTACGTGGACGATATTCTACTCATTGGGAATGATGTAGAAAAATTGCCTGATGTCAAAATCTGACTTGCAAAGTAATTTGGTACTAAAGATCTTGGGGAAGCTACTTTTGTCCTAGCACTACAATAAAAAAATGCTACGATAGTGGCTAGAAAACACTACCATAGGATTTCGATAGCGTTTCTGAAAATGTGATGTATACCGACGTTGTTAAAAGTCTGCTACCTTTGGTAGCATTTTTTAACGCTATAAAAAAGCCTACCATAGCGGTTTTTTTAGACGCTATCAAACGCTTTTCATCGCGTTTAAAAACCACCATAAAAAGCCTTTCATGCGTTTTATAAAAGTTATAGTAGGTCTTCTATAACGTTTTATAAATGCTATCGTAGGTATTTCATAGCCTTTTATAAATGTTATCGTAGGTATTTCATAGCATTATCATTACTTATTATTTGTTTAATGTTATTAAATACTTTTTATAAATTTTCTATTACTTATACTTACAATTGTACAAATATAAAAAATAAATAACTTTTCAGAAAATATCACGAAATAATAAAATCACATATCATTTTATTGAATTAGTCAAAATTCTTGCATACTAATATTGTCTACTAGAAATCAAATCTCAAAATGATAATTACATATTGATTTTTACATAGAGTAAGTAAAAGTAATTTATAAATAAAAACTAAAATCTCGTATAAATTCATATCTAGGTACTAAAGGTGGAGGTGCCATAGGTGATCCACTTTGTGGTTTTTCTTGGTGAGGAGGTGGAGAAAGAGTTGGAGGTAACTACCTTGGTGATGCTTCAAGATAAGATCAAAATGTTGTACCAAAGTATGGATGATCGATTCAGATAAAGGAGTAAGCCTCTTGTTCTATATAGTACAATCTAAATGATCAACAACTAAGAAATGACTTATTAGATAAAGAAGTTAAGAACTAGAGGCAGACTTATAACATTCTATGATATAGTATAGTCGTTGGTGGAGAGCAACAAAATTCTGACATTTAACTACAAACCAAAATTATTATCTTCTGTCTTAAAATGAACATTTAACAAGCAACCAAGCTTATCTAAACAATGTCTTACAAGATCATAACAAAGCTTATGTGCAGAGCATGTTCATAGTAACATTAAGCCTTTAAAATCCATCCATTCCCTCACCCCCAAAAAAGAAGAAAAAGAAAATAGATTAAATATGAATTGCATGGAAATATAAGGATTACATTGAAAAATACATACCATGTGATATGATACTTAGAACTGCTAGGATATTTGATACTAAATCTACTACCAAAGTTTGGAGCTTAGAATGTAGTTCACTTCTTGTGTATTAGTTGATGGAAGAATGATGGTCAAATAAAAAAATAAGATTAAATAAGCAGAAAAATGTCTACAGACTTAACAACATGCAGTTAAATGTGTTTGGCACAAGCTCATAAGAACTACTCTAAACACTTAACTTAGCATATGCAAAATTGCATCAACCCCCCTAACCTGCGTTCAAACCCCATTTCAACTAGAATAGTCTTGCAGTAAAACTAATAAGGTTTCTAGCTAGGCACAATTTAAATAGTCAAAATATGTTAATAAGCAATACCCTATATCTAACTATATCTTGTATATATTCATCATTTTACTCAATCATTCAACAAGAGAAAATCTAACTAAAAAAGACAAAGAAGCAAGCTGGATAGATTCAATAAAAACTTGAAAAACCATTTCTCTATATCCAATTAAAAAATAGCAAAGACGCCTAAAAGCAACAAAATGTATCTTATGTATAAGCCATTTCTCAATATGCAATTGAAAAAAACAAATCAAGGATAAGATATTGCTAAATTCCAACATTTAAACTCCAAAATGGTGGCAAAAAATGTGAATAATCATAGATATGTTCAACACTTCAAAAATCAAGATAAAGCTTAAATTTATACCTCCATCTTCAAGTGTTGTACATGGTGAAGGAGAACCTTGGTGGGGTTTGTGAAGCTTCAGGAACCGTTGTCCTTGGCTGTAGGAGCACCTTGTGGCTTGCTTGCTTCTGTTGGGTTTAATCTCAATTGATATTCTCTATGCAGATATGTCATTCAATATTCTCTAGAAACAATGTTAAATATTATAATAACTTTCAAAAACTATATAAAACGCTCTAACAGTCAACATGAGTACATGTGAGATAAGGACCTAACTGGTTTAAAACCTCCATGAAATGAAAGTTTATGTCATATATAATCTACTCAAAAGATAAATTTCATTAACCATATAACAACAACAGAAATAATGTGCTTCTATGTATATAATCCAAAGTTAGGGTCCAAAAAATGAATGAGACTAAACAATGGGAGAGATGGATTCCAAGTCTCTTCTACCCACTTTCAACGCTCATCCTTATGTACTAAAACATGCTAGGAAAATGAACTAAAACATACCATGAAAATGATAAATATGAGAACTATTATAGTTCAAAAGCACGAACACAAACAACAAGAGAGTTACTATTTTCTAAACCAATGGGAAGATAACTATACCTGCTATGTAAAGTCCACCTAAAATCACTCATCATTAGTAATATCTATTTCATATGGTATAAAAAAATCCTGCCAATGCACACTCCACCTACAATTAGGTATTACAACAGAAAGTATGACAATTTGGATTAAGAATTCTGTCCAACTCCTAACTCTCTTCTTAGAAGTCATTACTTACAAGTAAATAAGCCTAGAATGGCATAGTTCCAAGACCAACTTATATCAATAAAAACCACTTACATGATTTACATTTTGGAAACAGTGAAATATATACAAAAAGAAGAAAGAAACAAGCACAAACATAGGGAGCATAGATCACCCAAAGTCAAGTGGAAAAAAGAAAAACTATACAATTGCCAAAAGAAACCACAATATAATTGATCTATCATGTTAGTAGATTACCAATGAGAAATGCCAATGAGAAACATTAGAGAAATAAAATATGACACCAATTGCTCGACACGCAGCTGCCTTTACTGAAGGTACCTCATCATTATGAAAAGCATTCACCCATGAAAGATGTTTAACCGACATATGGACTATTCAAATCATTTTACAAATTATAAAGTCTTAATGTAAATTAAACTAGGAAGAATCTCAACCACAATGCTACAATCAATTCAACTCAGATTGTTTCAAAAGAAAATTTCAGTAATTCAAATTGAGGTACTTAGACTAAAACTAATTTATGTATATCAATCACTTACCTCAAAACTAAGGAGAACTAAAAAAGTTATGCTCAAGTCTCTTAATTATATATAAGTTGTCTAATTGAACCACGACTTGAGCAGTACATCCACTTTCAAATCAGGCTAATAAGTTGATGATAAAGGCAATTTCAATTAGGAAAAAATGACTGAAATGAAGACCCACTTGTAATTCATCTAACTTAGCACTAAGTTGATGGATAGAAAACCATTCATGAAAATCAAAAAGCTTGGCAATACCTAGTTCTTGTTGGGAGAGCCGTCCTATTCTGCAATAACGAGAATCTTAAAGCAGAAACAAGGGCCATGTTAAAAGTATCTCCTTGGAATAACAAATCAAACCAACCGCAAAGCTCAATTCAAACTCAAAGTCATGAAAGTAAACATTTTCTTACAAAAATACAAATAGTCATAAAAGCAAACCTTTTAACAGTTAGAAACACAAATCGAACTCAAAATTCATCCCAGCTTCAAGTAAATTACTCCCTCAAACTTTTAACATTAATCCAATTAGATGAAATTCGGCACACTAATGAACTCGAGAAACCCTAATTAAGAGAAGTAAGATGAAATTCGGCACGCTGAAGAAAAAGAAGTAAATAAAATTTGGGAAACCCTAAACTCAGACAACATTTCTAAGAAAAAACACAAATATCAGAGAAAAATGACACAATCAAACATGAATTATAGATTATAACACACTTCAAAAGGAAAAAACCCTTCATCTTGTTCTGAGATGTGAAATCGAAGTGGGAAAGGACTGGAAAATTGAGATATGACATAAAGCTAAGAGATAGAGAGCTTTGGGAGAGATAAAACTACAAGATACATGAGAGATAAATGGTGAGAGCTGATGAGAGAGATGCAAGAAGTTGCTAGAGAAAGGTTCGTGAAAGAGAGCTCCGATAGAGTGGATAGTTGAAAGAGTGAGACTCGCGAGCTACATCCTTGGGCTTCGACAATCGTACAGAGAGGTTGAAACATAGATAACTAGTTGAGAGGATGAGGAGAGAGGATTGTGGATGTGAACAGAGATGGCTCAGTATCTTTTTTTAGCTAAACAAAGTTAAAAAAAGCATTTAAGCAGCCGAACGGACCATTGAAGAGAGAGGTCAAGCAAAGAGTTGTGAATCGATTCTTAGGTCAAAATTGCTTATAAAGAAAAGAAAAAAACTAACTTCAAATTGATAACAGATCTCAATAAAACAAACTAAATTGAAAACCCATCACAAGAAATTTAAAGCATAGTAGAGAATTAGGGATTTACCCATAACAAAGAGAAGCTGGGGAATCGACCTTCGAGAGAGATCTCAAACAGAGAGCTATGAGAAACCTGTGACAAACATGTAAGAAAGATTTGAGAGAAAGCTTCTCCTAGCGAGGAAAAGTTCTATGAGCTTTGTAGCTGAGAGAGTTGCATGTGAGCTTCGTCGCAGAGTCTGTGAGGGTTGAAGATAGGCATTGTTTGAGAGATACACCATAAAGAGAGCTCACCAGAGAGTGGTTCTCGAGAGAAAAATGAAAGAGTGAGCTGATTCTTGAACCCTAAGATTTATGTTCAACTTTGAAGAGAGGTTGAAGCTGAGCAAGGTATGAGAGAGGTTGAAATAGAGAGAGTAATTTTAGGTGGGGTTGTTTTTTTTATCCCCGCGCACTAGTTTCCCAAAAAATTAGACAATCTCCCTTAGCGTTTTGATAAAAACGCAGTCATTATGTGCTACTAAGGCACACATTTAATCTATGTAGGTATTCAGATTTTTTTGGATTAGAAGAACAGACAGTTGACACTCTCCCAGGCATCTTATATTTATAAGGTGATGGATCGCTTCTGTATGCAAAACTCTAAGAATGAATATCTTCCCTTTAGACATGGAGTCGGCCACTTTAAATAGCAGTCTCCCAAGACTCCTCAAGAAGAAGAATACATGAGAAAGATTCTCTATGCCTTAGCCATAGGAATTCTCATGTATGCAATGATTTGCACTAGACCATATATTTGCTATGTTGTGGGCATGGTAAGTCATTTCCAATCTAATCTTGGACTCGAGTATTGGAATGTTGTCTAGCATAATCTTAGGAAAACACGGAACTACATGCTTGTATATTCAGGTACTGACTTGAATATGACGGGATATACTGTCTCTGATTTCCAAGCGGACAAGGATTCCAAGAGGTTCACTTCAAGATTAGTGTTCATCTTGAATGGTGGAGTAGTGGTATGGAGAAGTGTCAAGCAATCTTACATTGGTCATTCGACCATGGAAGGTGAGTATGTGGCGACTTGTAAAGCTGTAAAGGAAGTTATCTGGCTTAGAAAGTTTCTAATGACTTTGGAAGTCATTCCAGATGCTAACAAACCCACTTTATTGTGATAACAGTAGAGCTGTAGCAAACTTGAAGGAACCGAGAAGTCACAAAAGATCCAAACACATAGAACGGAAGTACCACCTAATCAGAGTGATAGTTCAGTGAGGAGATGATCAAGTAACACACATATCGATGGTTAATAACTTGCCAGATCCATTCACGAAAACTTTAAGCGATAAAATCTTTGATGGTCATTTGGAAGGCATGGGGATACGTGATTGTTCACGTCTACTTTAGTCCAAGTGAGAGGTTGTTGGAATTATGCCCATAAAGTAGGGTGTAATAACTATTTATGATTAAATAGTTAATTCTTTGACATTTATGTATTACTGAATTTTATGAATAAATTGAAATTTTCCTTTAATTAAATTTTACTTAAGTCCTGAAACTATTATCAACGTAAGAAGAGTAAAGACCGAGCGGTCTTCCAGATAAACTCTTCTGAGATAGTTCAGAATCTTATTCGTAATCTTAGGATCGGCTAGACAATCGAATCTAATTATGACAGTTAGATTGACCAAGGGATGCCGGTCTCGGGGCATACCTCGGTTGTTGGGACCGTGATTAGTAATGATTTTCATGTATACTCAAACAGAGAGGATTATGATTTAGAGATTATAAGACTAAAGACTCTCTCTCTCAAATTCTCCATCACAAGCTTATGGAATCAGATGCTTAGATAGCTTTCTTTTACTACTACTTTATATCCTTGCCTAACCTTCAGTCCTTTAACCAACTCACCAAACGATTCCTTATTTTTTGAAGTTTATTTCATTATTAATAATCTTCTCTTCCGAAGATGAAAATTGAAAAACAATTTTAAGACGCTCCCATAAAAGTTTTATAACAAACTTTTATGGTCAATTTTTATACAGTATCAGTGATCAACCGCTACCTTTATTACCTTATCACGACAAAGTAGTGTTAAACTACCTGATTATTTTCTTTTATCCGAAAAATGAATTAAGGCCACACGTCAAGCAATTAGTGGACAGACTTCACTGGATAGTTTCTTCTTCCATCCTCTAATCATATTTGATTTTTATAAAGAGATGGTAGATTGTGCATTGTACAAGATGAAAGTGATAGGTGTTAAAATTATGTCCATAAAGTAGGGTGTAATAATTATTTATGAGTATTTAGTTATTTCTCAGACATTTTATATTACCGAATTTAATGAATGAAACTTTTTCTATCAATTAAAATGTGTTTATAATTTACTTAAGTTCTTGAACTATTGTTAATGTAAAAAGAGTAGAGACTGAGGGGTCTTCCAGACAAACTCTTCTGAAATAGTTCAGAATGGTATTCACGGTCTTAAGATCGACTGAGCAATCGAGTCCGATTATGACTGTTAGGTTAAACCAAAGGATGCCAGTCTTGGGACATGAGAGTCGAGACTCTAACGGTTAACCTGTACATGTTATGGAACATGTTGAATAAATCATTAACAAATTAGTTTGGAGTAAAACCGTTTATCTAACTCTAAATCTAATTTTACACTTTAAGAATATTTTCATAATTACCTTAATCCTGAGGTGAATACGAAACTTGACCTAGTTGGTTACGATCTTTGATAAGTCAAAAAAGTGAGTTCGAATTGCCGGACAATACATCGGTTGTTGAGATCCTGATTCAACTATGCTGGAGTTGCGTGATTCACATATATAAAAATTCGTGGTTAGATTGTGAAATGAAACAATATCACATTATGCTTTATTGATGGGTGTGTAAATAAATTAGCCTGGCTAGATACTCGATGAAATATATCATTGAATAAAACATGGAGAATTGTACGAGACAATTCACTATTATGTCTTTCTTATTCACAATCAATAAAAGAGTTAAGGAAATAATAACAAGAAGGATAAAAAAATAATTTTCCATCCCGATATTGCTACTCATATTCACGAAGGTTAATATGTTAAAATATTCTATGGACCGTGAAATAAAAATGTTTCTTTGCACCAATAGAAAATGTAGCGCTCATGAATCGAGAGTTGATCTAACATCGAACATATAATAGAATAATGAGATTATATATGACTGGACCGATGTGAATTAATTATTAACGTGCTGTTTATCATAAAGATTTAATACACATCAATTAAATGATCAAATGTAGATCTGTTCGAATCGATATCAAGATTAAATAGGTCATAAATTTATAGAGATATATTCGCCGAGTATTTAGGTCCTATAGCTTTATTCATGTAGGTCTATTCGGTGTCTGAAGTAGCTCACGAGGACAGGAATAGAAGAATCAACATCAGTTGGACCAAAATGTGTTTTGGGACCAATGTGTATTTCCTGAAATAATATGTGATTGGTTTTGTCGCTTTATTAGTGAAGGGCAATAAACTGATGTTCAAATTAATTAAATTATTATTTTCTAATTATCAGGTAATTAGTAAATAAGAAAAATTAATTAATTAATTGATGGAGATCAATTTAATTTATCAATTTTGGATTGATAAATTTGGACACAACATTGACATTAATGGGAGATACAATTTTCAACTATGTTGGAACCGTGGTTCATAGATATGAAATTCGTGGTAAGATTTCAAAAGCAACAATGTCACCTTTTACTTTATTGATGACTGTGTGAATAAATAAACCGAAACTGATACTCGATGACATGAGTCATAGAATAAGACATGGTGATCTATATGAGACACTTCACTGATACGTCTTTCTTATTCACAATCAATAAAAGAGTTAAGGAAATAATAACTATAGGGGTAAACGGTAATTTTACATCCCACTCTTGTTATTCAAATTCACGAAAGGTAATATCGTTAAACATTTTGTGGTGCGTGAAATATAAATATTTATTTGCACCAATAGAAAATGTAGCGTGCATGGATCGATAGTTCATTCTGCATCAGACTTTTAGTGGAGTCGTACGATGTCGGGATTAAATATGTCAGAAATTTATGCAGATAAATTAGACGAATATTTGAATCTCATAGCTTTGTTCATGTGGGTCCATTCAGTTGGACCAACAACATATTTTGGACCAATGTACACTTCCCGAAACCATATGAGATGGGTGTCATAACTGTATTAGTGAATAGCAAAATTAATGTTCAAATTAATTATTTTATTATTTTCTAGGTATTAGATAATTTGTAAATAAAAATATTAATTAAATAATTGATAGAGATTAATTTAATTCATCAATTTAAACTGACGAATTTGGACACGATTTTAACTCTAGGGTAGATGTAAAAATCGCACATGACAGTGCAGAGAGAAGGTGATTTTCGGTTTTTTTCTTCATATAATGGTATATGGGTAAATTTCATAATTCATATATAAGGGATTGCATTAGGGTTGAATCTAATCTTTAACCTAACCTAAGCTAAGTGTCTTAATCAGAACAGAAAATGTTTATCTCCTCCTCCCTCATTGTTGCCGCTGAAATCCTATAGGGAAGAGAAAAATTTTGTTTTCTCTTCCATAGTTGTTTTGAGAGCCCACACTCAACTCCTACACAAATTCTTAAGAGATTTACTTCTGACTCTAATAAGTGGTTGTTGGTGTAAAGATAATTACTAGTTCTGTGAATCTTAAAAACGAAAAACATGAGATAGAAAATTGGATCCTTCTAAATCATATATTCTCCATTAATTGAAAATGTATTAATTATTTTTATATCTTCTTGATACGTTTTACCGTTATGCATGTTCATTGGTTTAGTATTATATTTAATTCAATTAAATATTTGTTTTGAAAATTTTTTATATTCCACCCATGAACTAGTCATGGTTCATTAATATTATGCAAAATCTAAAACCCGATCCAATAATTCCAGCATAGCATAGTCGTATGATTATAAGTATTGCATTTCCAACACGAAGTTGACCAACACTACGATATATCACAGAGAGCACGTATGCAACAACTTCACCAATCGCAATCGGGGGTTTCTCCTTTCATAGTGCATAAATGTTCCTAATTAAGTGTTATAGAAGATATGAACTCAAGCAAAAAAGATGGTTCACTATATGCAGCGACATAAGGTGAGAAATGATAATAGAGAAGAAAATGAGTTGTGTGTTTGTTATAAGTTGTTTTGTTCTTAAACAAAAAAAGAGTTGTTGTCCACCAAGCGTCATGAATGTCAAGTAGAAACCAGCCTACCATGAAAATAAATTTGTTACTAACTCATAGAAATCATAATAGAATGTACTACTCCCATCCACTATTAGTCAAAACATAGAGCTCGCATGATGATATTTCCAGAAAAAAGAAGAACCAATACAAAGAGATACTGGAAATTAATACTCATATTCAACCATTCTATTTGGGTGGTAGTTAAAAGTGGTATTTCAATCAACAAAATAGCACTTAAGAAGTAGAAAAGAAATATTTAAATCAATAACGTAGTACAAAATCATACACAATTTCAAAAACACAAAAATTACATCAGAACTCGTAAAAACACAAACATCACATCAGAATTCGCAGACTCAAACAAAATAAACACAAAAAAAGAAAGAAATATACCTACCTAAAAAACTAATCTAATCCCAATTTATCTACAAATGAAGACAATCTTCAGCAATTAGATCTCAATTCCCGCGTATTGCATTTTCCTAAAGGCTAAAATGAAAAACATATCCTTATAGTTTGCATGATTAAAAAACATATTAGTTGCATGTTATATGTGCTTTCCCAACCACTAATGACCCGCCGATACGTGTCACGTCACATTAGGAAGCCCCCGATAAAAGAAAGTTTGAGGAAGTGAACCGAGCTTACCTGATCAGTATTGAGGTTACTTGAGTTACATAGACCCGAGCATATTTAAGAGCAAGGAGGGGGTGCACGAAGAGAGCTCGGATAACCGAGCACAAAGTCATCATGATCCATCGAAAGTAGCGTACAACAGGTCGAATCACCATGGCAGAACGTCAGATCAACCTTCAAAATGTCACCTCAAAAGAACATCAACAATTAATGCCCGTGTCCAATCAAGGACAGTCAAGACAGGCTCCGTGTCTCCCTAAGCTTCTTCAACACGCCTTAAGAAGGCTTCTGCGACACACTATCTACTACCCCGTGGGATCAGGTACAAATACTTCCCCCAATCGGCAGAAGAGGTAGGTCCATTCTCCCCTAAAGAAACTATGTTAAGATGTCAACCAAATACTGACTTAGGCATTGGAGACCCTTAGGTGGGACAACTAACCCCGACTCCTCACCACTGGGTTCCTTGTTTGTTTTTGTAGACTCTGAAGACACTAGGAGCTCCAACCAAAGAGGAGATTGCATGAAGATCACTTTGAAGTTTTTGGCATCAACAGTTGACGCCGTCTATGAGGAGGACAACAAAAATGCCCCTATTCAAAGTACTCAAAATCCCTTCTCTCCCATAACGAGAGGACGACATCCTGCGCTGACGAAGTCTGTGATGAGAGGGAAGAGTCACTCTTTCACCCGGTGGAGGAAGGAACTTCTGCCGTCATAATGTTTATACGATGAAGGAGGAAATAAACAATGGCTGTAATCTATGAGGTAATTGGTAAAGATAGGAGAGACCTGCTAGTCGCCCACCAGGTCGTAGAGGTCCCTTGCACGAAAATAATCCTCCTTTGCAGCTCAAGGTCTCGTTGGAGAAAGCAAGTCAAATTTCTTTGGTATTCGGCTAAGGACCTTTCCTTTATCACTTATCCAGTCGTTCTTGTCCTGAATAAATCCTTGAGCTGAAGTGCTTGTCACTCGTTAGAAAGCCTTATTCTCGTCTTTTGCGCTATAGTGCTCTGTAGGTATCCTTGATGTCTAGCTAGGCGTGCTTGCTCTAGCTAGACCCTTGAATCTCATCTATGAGTTGAGGTGCAAATATCACTTTTTGCCTTGATATCTAGCCAGGCGTGCCTGCTCTGGCTAGATCTTTGATCTCGTCTGGAAGCTAAGAGGCTTGACACACATAACTCCTTATTGATATCTAGCCAGGCGTGCCTGCTTTGGCTAAATCCTTGATACCGTCTATGAGCGCGAGTGCTAGACAGACATCACTCCTTGTCGATATCTTGCCAGGCGTGCCTGTTCTGGCTAGATCCTTGATCTCGTCTGCGAGCGTAAGTGCTCGATAGATATCACTCATTGTTGATATACTGCTCAGCGTGGCTGCTCTGGCTAGATCTTTGATCTCGTCTGTGAGCGTGAGTGATCGACAGACATCACTCATTATCGATATCTAGTCAAGCGTGCCTGCCCTGACTAGATCCTTAATCCCGTCTACGAGCGTAAGTGCTCAGAAGACATCACTCCTTATCGATATCTAGCCAGATGTGCCTGCCCTGACTAGATCATTGATCTCGTCTATGAGCTGGGGTGATCGGTATACATCACTCCTTGTCCCTATCTAGCCAAGCATGCCTGTTTATGTCCATCATACGTCGTAGAAAAGTCGCTTACTTCATTTTATTCAATAAATGTGGTTGTGTACAATCCTTGTCGTCTGTTGAACTTGGGCGGTTGAGGACTCAATCTCTTCTTCTGAGGGGGAGAAATGAAGGAGACACCCATCTTGGGTTCATAATCATCTCGTCCTCGGCCTACTCTTGGTACATCAACACACTCCAAACGGTTGGTGGAGTAAATTGATGAAAGATCAAAAGGAATACCAACGAGGATGAAGGAGATACGCTATGGCCGGTCAAGGTGCTTCATTATGAAGTGGAAGTGGATGACCAGTTCTCCCTTTTGAAGGTTCTGGTTGGGGTCATCCCTGGAAGATGAAGGAAGAGAACAAAACTGCCGAAGAGCGAACAGAGGTGAAGGCCCCTAGAGGACCCTTCAGAGGTAGTGTGTGAGCAGCTACAAAAGATAGAGGAAAATATTAGTGGGACACACTCCCCCTACGCCTTGGTGCCCATTTTTCTACTAATAATTCTGCAAAGCTCCAGCACAGGCGAAGAAAATCCACGCTGCATGGGTAAACGTGTTTCCTCTACTCTAACTAAGGGTGAGTGGAGAATGGTTCCCAAAATAAATCATATGCAACGTATGTGCATTTATTAAACTCATACATGCTAATCTTGATGTCTCCATTGTGATGGGAGCGTCTCGGAATCCCTATTAGCTTCGTGATCTAGCGGATGTACGTTGTAGCATGCCTCCAAGAGAGGTCGGGCTCCTAACTTTCCATGGAAGTCGTCTTATCCCTTGCTGGGCCTCGTACATTCTTCCTTCTATGATGCATCTTTGTATCAATGGAAGGACCTCCCAAGCTCCACATTCTACTTGTGGGGAGATATAAGCTTGTCCTGATCCTTTCTCTTTGGCTGTTGCGGTAGGAGAAAGATTAACCACCTCAGTTCTTCGAGTTCCTCTTCGGACCGTCTCCTGGACAGTTGACCATTCACCAGGTCCTTCCTCCTTGTCAACACATTTTCTTCATTTGGAGGCGTTATGGGGGCTACGTAGGCATGCCCTTAATGTCAATAGCCTAGTCCCCTTACAGGCTGGTCTAAAAAGTCTTGATCATCCCCATTTCTTAACCGGGGTGCCAAATTAGGTTTGACCTATGAGGTCGTAAACTAATTTTGGCGGGGCTTATCACCCCTCTGTCTTCCTAGGATAGGACGTAAGAGCTGGGAACTGGCTAGCCCAGATTCACATTCCGGATGGGAACTCTCCGAAGGCTTTATAAAGGTCGCGTTGGATGAGATGAGGTCCACCAAAAAGATCAGAGCCCTTTAAGGCCCACTCCAACTCGGGATCACAAGCTTGGGTCAGTAAAAGTTAATAGAAATATAACGCTCGACATAGTAGTCAGAACAACCACGCCACCCAAGATAAGAGTCTCATCCAGACCAAGTTAAAGCTCAACTGAGGAAAACAAAACTCTATCTACTTGAGGTATGTTTGTGATATGAAATGGAAAAAAGCAGAAATTAATTAAGGAGTTAGAGGTAAATGAATTTTATTTTCATTAAGAAACAATGGACTACGAGTACAAGTAAAGGTACAAAATTCTCTTCGGTTAAGAAGAAGACCCCAACTGGACCTTTACTTGCATATAAATTAATACAATTAATCCACTTTTGTCATATGGCTGGCGCAAATATTACAGGTCATGTTGAAAAATACTCCAAGTAGTTTTATTCACATATTATTTGTGAATATTAATGAATAATTATTTAAATGTATTATTTAATGGTTTAACATCCAACTTACACGAACAGAGCTAAAAAATGGCCAATGGAAGAAAAAGAGTCAGAATAACCCAGCTCATTTAGTTATTATCTGTAGGAAAATTGTAGTGGATGAACTACAATTTTTTTTAAAATTAGAAAGTTTAAGTTAGTTATGGACTTAATATTTTACCATTTCACTTGTTTTGTAACCATCAAGAGCAACTTCCCATTTATTTATTTTTCTTATATTTGTTTATGATATTTTCCCAAGTTCCACTTAAACTTGTTCAACTTGCTTCAAAAGAATTTGTCCAATCTATAATAAATCTGTAAAAATCATTGAAATTTCTTTTATATTCTTGGTTTAGTTTACAAGTTATTTTTCACAACCTGAAATAGATAAATATCTTGTTTACTTAGCATGGAGTCGTGCTAATCTACAAAGATGATTGACTGTGAAACTGAAGATGATGGCCATCTTTTAGCCAACGCCTAACAAAGATAGGAGAATGGTGAAAATTATGATACATTAGAATGTAGCATAATAGTAAGTAAATAATTTATTCACGATAAATAAATTATATATTTACATATTGATGAAATAAATACAATTGAACGAGCAAGAGGCGTGAAATCTCCCATTCCATTCTTTACTTTTAAAACAAATGAAACAGAGATAGAGATCTAGAGAGAGACATAGATAGATAGGTAGATAGAGAAAGATAAAGAAAATGAAAGTATATTTTTTTTGTATAATGTGTTTTAAAGGAAATTATTTAAGAGAAGTAAGAAAATATCATAAACAAACATAAGAAAAAAAATAAAAGTGATATGAGTTGTTCTTGATAGTTACAAAAGTGAAAGAGTAAAATAGTAAGTTTATAACTAACTTAAAATTTCTTAACTTAAAAAGCGTCTTTTTTGCATATTATTATATTCACTGGGCCATTTTTGCCTATAAGTTCTATAATGTGGTCATATGTGCCAAAATCTCTTATCCGTATGCATAAAACAAGTAATTTACTATATATATCTATGTTGTGGATAACTCTTGATATTTTAAGGGATAACTACTTAGATGGTTTCTTTTAGCCATCTACGTAGCCAAATGGCCCGATAATTTTTTTTTTCCGAATATGATTGTGGTCCCCCAAAAATGTCGGGGACAACGACAACTTCTAATCAAGTTCTTGCAAAAATTGCAAGGATACTTTTTTGTGCGTTTGGCGACTTGGCATTGTTACTATACAATGAGTGATGCTTGATTACAATTTTGAAAGCCGTATTCGATAAAAGTCATATGTACAACTTGGAGGGTTTTTGTTATTCATATTGACAGCTACTCCGAATTCTTTAATTCGGAATGAAATGATTCGGTCGGGAAAAGTGACTAGTTTTAGCGACGATTCATTTTATTCGTCAATAAAAGTGGGTTTTTACTGGCCAAAATCTGCGACTAAAACGACACCATTTAATGAAGACAATAAAACCCTCTCCTTCTCAGCTTCTCCACCCCGCTCCCATGATCCTCTTTCCCCCTCTCACCCCTGCGACGAACGAGCCCTCACCTCGTGCCTCAGAATCCCCTTTCCCTTCTCACCCCACGACAGATCTCGTTCGTTGTAGCTGTTTGTCGCCGTGCTGCTCTTCTTCGTCGTCGTTCTTCCCTGTTCCGCCATGCCTTCCTCGCCTCCGAGGGTACTGAGTCCCTCACTTTTCATATTTATTCTAGTTTACTTGTTATAATATATTTGCTTAAGGCGGCAACTCCATCCTCTAACCGTATTCATTTTTTTCACTCTCTTCCTCTCCATTTTGCTCCCACACATACTAACCCCAGATCAAGAACCCATCTTTTGAAGCTACAGATTTATCATTTCACAAAATCAATGGCGAAAATGGCAGCAGACACTTCAAAATTCCAGACCCAGATCATAATAAAGCCACCACCTCCTCCATTCACTACCGATTTGGCTGAAAACATCCAAGAACTGAAGATTCCCTTCTTCCAATCAAGGTCTAGGTGGCGACGAGCTGATATTTGGGTCATCTCTGTCTTAGTTATCCTTCACATTTTGTTCTTCATCACCACCATGTTCTTTAATGACTCCTAAGGACAAAAAGGGAAAATTTTGTCCTTAGGAGTTAAGACCTTAAACATTGACAATGTTCTTTAACTAGGAAATGAATCTTTAAACTTAATTTAGCTGTTCTTTTTCATGTTTCTTTTTGTTTGATTAAATACTACCATAACTCGCGCGATAGAAATAAATAAAAGAAATTAAAAAATAAAAAGCAAAAGAATGTCATTTTCACTCTCATGATAAACACCTCCCAAAAATTTGGTCATTCTTGTAACTTTAAAATTTTCCGGTCATTTATTGAACTCGTCCCTTCAAACTTGATTTTTTTGTTAGTTACTCAAATTTAACTAAAAATAAGATCAGACAGCCAGTATGAGAAGCCCAAAACGTCTATAATCTACATAACTTGCATCCCCCAGACATATTTTACACTTTGTAAAGAATGATTTAACCCTACTATCATAACTTTTTTTTATACATGCAACACATATCTCATCACACGTTTGGGATGTCTTCCCTTGATAAGATTCAAATATATTGCATAATGGCAAGAGTTGCACCGATTGTTTTTTATATTCTTAATTTTAGTACCGCTTTCTCGGTCTGAAAAGTGCATTGTTGGAACTGGGTTGGAACGCCAAGTGGCTCTAGATTCAAGGGTTCCCGCTATAACCGAACACGGGGGAAAGATCATTTATGCCGATACTGACAAGATCCTTTTATCGGGGAATGGGTATACTCGAAGCATTCCATTAGTTATGTATCAATGTTCTAACAAAAATACTTATATGCATCAAACATCCCAAGTTTCGTAGGGTAAATGTATTAAAAAAGGACAAATTTTGTACCCTCATAACTCGAGTTGGATAATTCTCACTCAAAGAAAAATCTTTAAGCATTTCATTTATTGAGCGGTCTAGAACCCCCTTTACCTGTCTTCTTTAGAATATATTTGTATTCTTTATTCTGCTCTAGTTTAGTTATTGAGACAATTGAAAAATGTATTTCTTTATTCTGGGATCCTTTATCTTTACCTTGAATCATTGGGTTTAGACATTACTTCGGTTTTTGTTGTCGGTAAAATCTCACCTCGTAGCTTAAAAGTGCACGTGTTTCATGAACAAGATTTATATAAGCCAAGTGTCCTGCTTAAACGATATAATGATCAACCTATTCAACTAGAGGTGATAAATAAGCATAGAATATTAATGGGCGTTTTCCTATGATTATCTTAAAGGAAAGATACATGTAGTATATTGTACGTGTGTGTTTACCAAACCAAGACAAATGTTTGGTAAACGATAAATGAGGGACAAATGTCCTATATGCACAATGATTAACCTACTTATATAAAGGGTTATGAATATAAGAAGGAAGAGTGGCTTAAGAAAAGAGAAAGATCAGATGTCAATTAAACAAAAGGGATAAAAATGGGGTTTTCCTATAACATTTAATGTTTTCTAATTCTATGATGTGTAGAGTTATAATGGATACAACACGAGACGCGATATGATCAATTTGGCTCCCTCTCGTGTATTAATTCAGGTCAGTAGATATATTTATAGATCACCATATCATAAATCTTTATCTTGTTATTATTTGTCTTTATTTGTTTTGATTGTCGGAATTAAATTCGTATTACGTATTTTGATAGTAAATTCAGTCTGAAATACTACTAGACTCTACACTTCACTTATTATATTTGGTAAATATTGATTGTAGGTCTCATTTCTTCTTGGAAAAGTCAATGTGATTCTAGCTTCATTTTATTCGGAGTTCTTGGAATACAAGAAGAAAACCTCTTCAAAACTGTAAGTTGAAACAAACTGGGTATGTGATCTGAAAATTTCAGTATGAAAAATAAATTTAAGTTATTGGGTGAATTTGGTGTTGAATGTCTATGAACATTATAGTACGGGGTTTTTTTTGGTTAGAAACAGTTGATTATGGCTTCCTTTCACTATGATATAGACTTGTAGTGTTATGTTGGTTGCTTGTTTCGTTTCCACAGAATATGTGTTTTGATAGTTTTCATCTGCTTTAGTCATTTGATATTCACTAATCACTTGGTTTATAAAATTTGGGCAAAGTAATTGCAACTTAATTTATGAAAAGAATAAGGGGAAAGAAACTACTTGAGTTGAAGAACATGCTATTTTACATGCTTGTACATATTCCCAAAGCACCATAAAGGAAGTAAAACTTTGATCTTTAAGGAGAGAGATTCAAATCCATGCGGAAATGACGAGGATTAAACTTATTCCTCAATTCAACTAAGTTCCTCTTGAAAAGAAAGAGGGGAGAGAGTACTAGTATAGTAATGAAGTATAAATTTTTGAATTATTTGTACGTGTGACGGATTCCTCAATTCAACTAAGTTCCTCTTGAAAAGAAAGAGGGGAGAGAGTACTAGTATAGTAATGAAGTATAGAATATCTATAATATATTAAAAGTAGTAAAGTATGAAGGGTATATTAAAAGTAGTAAAGTATGAAGGGGATATTGAAAGTAAAGTATGAAGGGGATATTGAAAGTAAAGTATGAAGGGGATATTGAAAGTAAAGTATGAAGGGGATATTGAAAGTAAATGTGTTATAAATAAATTATATTTTAAATCATATTGTTTATATTAAATAGAGATAATTCACTTTATATTAAAAATTGAATCCATATACTTTTTTGCTAAAATTATTACTTATGATAATGTTGTTTTGTTTATATGAATTAAAATAAATGTATTTAGCACTGATTTTCTTTTTAATTTATGAGAGTAAAATCAAATGAATTTTATATTATTATAATTTTTATTTATCGATAAGCTATTTTTTAACTAATTTGTAAAACATCAACAACAAAAAATTAAGAGAAAACAAATTTTATATTATTATAATTTTTATTTATCGATAAACTATTTTTCAACTAATTTGTAAAACATTAACAATAAAAAATTAAGAGAAAATAATGAAAATGTGCGCTCAGAATTAAAAAAATAAATATCAAGTTTGAACTAAAATATGAAATTGATAATTTAATTCTTAAGACGGTCACTTTTTTTTTATTTTGAGTGCATATTTTCATTGTTTTCTCTTAATTTTTTGTTGTGAAAACATAAATGATGTTTTACAAATTAGTTTAAAAATAATTTATCAATAAATAAAAATTATAATAATATAAAAATTATTTAATTTTACTCTCATAAATTAAAAAGAAAATCAGTGCTAAATATATTTATTTTAATTCATATAAACAAAACATTACCGTAAGTAATAATTTTAGCAAAAAAATATATAGATTCAATTTTTAATATAAAGTGAAAAAAATATATAGATTCAATTTTAACTATAACACATTTTTAGAAAATATTAGTTATGTTATATTTTTTATGTTAGTATAATTAGTTTGTCATATAAATATAATCACATAAAGCTTACAAATAAAAATAATTTGTAATGCAAACAAAAAAGTAAATATCAAGTTTAAACTAAAATATGAAATTGATAATTAAAGACAGTCATTTTTTTTGAGCGCATATTTTCATTGTTTTCACTTAATTTTTTGTTGATGAAAACATACATGATGTTTTTGATGTTTTACAAATTAGTTGAAAAATAGTTTATCAATAAATAAAAATTATAACAATATAAAATTCATTTGATTTTGCTCTCATAAATTAAAAAGAAAATCAGTGCTAAATACATTTATTTTAATTCATATAAACAAAACATTACCATAAGTAATAATTTTAACAAAAAAGTATTTAGATTCAATTTCAAGTGCATCACACGTATGTATCGATTAGTATTCTTAAAAACCACAAAATAATGTCTTGCATGAGTACTTCTTTTCAATAAAAATACATATTGTTCTACAAAGAACAGAGTATATGCTTGGATATGCTTGGATATTCAGTTAAAATGAGAGCTTTTATCTCCAAAATTGAGTAACAATTACTCTGCATCCTAAAAATTACATAACATCACAATTAACTTTAGTATTTGAGGAAGAGATAATCAAATTTGCACTCAGAATCCACTTGAAACTACATAACATCACAATTAACTTTAGTATTTGAGGAAGAGATAATCAAATTTGCACTCAGAATCCACTTGAAACAGTTGCCATCATAATGCTTTAAGGGAACAAAGCTCAAATCAAGATTATGGACACTCAACAAAAAGGTCTTCTACCAAATCTCTTTAACACAACACAAAAACTTTGATGCTTAAGCTCTTTTCGGTGGTTGTCTGGTCTTCACTGTTCTCCTGTGCTCACATACTACATTAAAATAATTATTAAGAGAGAGAGACATTAAAATAATTATTAAGAGAGAGATAATTGTCTTGAAATATGTAACTTCGTTAATGTTGTATTAACATGTAATATCTATATGAAATTTTCAGTATTATTAATGGTTTGAAATTTTAATGAAGCAAAAAAAGGAGATTAATCGTGGTTACTTTAATTAAATTAAGTTTAGCAGAAAGAAGGTATATCATCTATATGTTTTTTCACAGCTAAAGCGGGCCAGTTCTTGTCCCAATGTCTTTTATTTGTTTTTAATAAAACTAGTTTGCACGTGCTCGATTGTAAAAGTATGTTTTGACGCTATTAATAAGTATGTTTTGACGCTATTAATAACACATATGTAATGAGAGTTGAGATAGATTGTCATCATAGTTTTGAACAAGTTATGTAAAGAAGAAAGTAATATGTATTTCATAATATTTACATATATTGTACAATAATAAAACCTACAAAGGCATTACCTTCTATGTTATTTATATTATGTAAATATTATTTATTTATATCTATACTTGAAAATTACAAAAGCATACTAACATTAAAGTTAACCTTATGTTACAAAATATTTATTTATATTTATTCATAATAGACTTCAAACATAGTTATTACGGTCATGTGGACGATGACGATTGACCTCTCTCTGCATTAATGGTAGAAAGATTTGTTGGACTGGTTTATGTAGAAGTCTCATCAAGTGAAGAAAGTGGTGCAAGAAATCTTTTCTTGGTCAGTACACTCTAATAAGAAGAAAGCAGTCTTAATCTCATCAATCTGTTCCTCTGCCAACAAAGGATTCGTCAAGGTTCCATGAAAGGATGGTTGGGGTAGTTTCTAAATTTGCTCCATGATATAGGCAGCGTTCCTAACGCGACGCTCTTGATTAGGAGCTCCTTTCTTGTTTCAAATGAACTCTTGAAGCAGACCACAAGTAGTCTCGGTGGCCTCTTGTTCTTAATCAACATGTCATTCCTTCGTTGATTTTAAAAATGTTATTATTATTATTATTATATATTCATTTTATTATTTTTAAAAAAAATCAAAGCCATTCCTAGAGTGTAAATATTATGAAATTATGTACTAATCAAAATCAGCAGTATCACTTAAACCATACTATCCATAAACATCCATAAACATCGTAAAATTTAAGTGGAAATCTTCATATGGGTCTTCTTCCGAGTCATTTTCTAGATATTCCTCTAAATCTTTCTCTGGTTCAGGGACTTTAGGGATGATTTATTTATTGTTATTCGGTCAAGCGGTGATTTTTGGTTGAGAATGTTGTCCAACTTGTTGTTGTGGGTTGTCATATGTATGTGATGGTGCTTTAATGTGTAGTAAACTTTTCAGACATATATTTAGTCTGAGGATGGGTTGAAATTTCATTTTTATTTTTCTTCTATTTTAGGATAGATTTGGATTGTGTTATAGTGTTCTTTTTGGTTTCGTAACTTGTTTTGTTTTATTTGGTGTCTATTATTTATATTTTTGTAATGTTTTACGATAGATTTGTATTGCATAGTAAGTATATCAATTTTACTCTTGCAATGTAATGCAAGTCTATCCTAAAACATAACAAAAAGATAAATAGTAGGCGTCAAATAAAATAAAATAGGCTATGAAATAAAAAATAACACTATAACACAATCCAAATCTATCTTAAAATAAAATAAAGATAAAATTGAAATTTCAACCCCCTCTTTATATCTCTCAGCGACCGAACATATGTTTGGAGAATTTACTACACATTAAAGCACCATCACATACATATGACGGTCCACAGCAATAAGTCAACAATATTCTCAGTCAAAAATCACCGCTTGACCGAATAACAATAAATAAAATCGTCATTCCTTGAGTCTCTAAACCAGAGGAATATTCGGAGAAAGATCTAGAAGATGATCTAAAAGAAAACTCACATGAATATTTTCACTGAGTTTTTACGATGTTTATAGATAGTATGAACTTATAAATTGTATGCCTTTGAATGAGTGTTACTGTTAATTTTGATTAGTATGTTGCCGTCAAGTGTTTTTGAACACTTCGGTAATGACTTTGAATTTAAAAATAATAATAAAATGAATCTATAATTATAATGATAATAATAATATGAAAATGAAATAAAAAAGATCCACTGTTCCAATTTCATCTATATCGAATTTAAATATCAGAATAGTGGATATAGTCATGATTCAATGGGTTAGGTCCACTTACTTTTTATTTTTTTATTTTGTTGATTTCAAATCTTTATAATGTATTGATTAATTTGATTGGAATAATAAAAAACGGGAATAGAAATATTTAGCAATTCAAGGAAATGACTTATTATTATTCATTAGAATCATGATAATCATTAGAATATATTCTAATCATTCGAATGATTAACACTATCAACGAAGGAATGACATGTTGATGAAATCCATGAGGCCACTGAGACAATTCATGGTTTGTTTCAAGAGATTATTGAAAACAAGGAAGGAGCTCCTAATCAAGAGTGTCGTGCCAGAATCACCCCTATATTATGGAGTAAATTCAGAAACTGCCCCAACCATCCTTTCATGGAACCTCGACGGGTCCTCTGTTGGCAGTGGAATGGATTGACGTGATCGAGACTACTTTCTTCTTATTGGAGTGTACTGACCAGCATATAATTTTTAGCGCTACTTCCTTCACCTGATGAGTCTTCTGCATCAACAAGTTCAACAAATCTTTCTACCATTAATGCAAACACGTACTACAAAAATGGGCTATAATGACGTCCATAAAATTTTTTATAACAGTTTTGTTAAACCTGTCAAGGAAAAAAAGATGTTTGGATGGAAAGTTTCATTATTTGAGTTAGTATGACAGTGTTTACCTAAGCTGTAATAAAATGTTTACCTATTATGACACTCATTTGTTTTAACAATCATAAAAAGTTTTTACCAT
Organism: Datisca glomerata; assembly: GCA_003255025.1. Classification (NCBI taxonomy): domain Eukaryota; kingdom Viridiplantae; phylum Streptophyta; class Magnoliopsida; order Cucurbitales; family Datiscaceae; genus Datisca; species Datisca glomerata. The sequence continues at coordinate 821,011 of QANY01010717.1, forward strand.
TTTTGAGAGGACATACTCGCATAGTTATGTATACCCAAAGTTATTGTTAATTTCAAAAATACCATATTATTAATTACAAAAATATCATATTGTTAATTACAAAAATACCATATTGTTAATTACAAAAAATACCATCTATATATTTCTCATAACCCTAATTCTCAAATCAAAATCTCTCAATCTCTCAACTCAAAGCTCTCTCTCGCTTTCAGCCTGCGCTCTCTAATTCTCGAGCTCACCTCTGCACTATTATATTTCTCTCTACCTAGCTCGTCTATGCACTCTTCTCTTTGTCTCTCTCTAGTCTCGTTGGTCTGATCTATGCCCATCTGGCTTGTTGATCAGGACCATCTTCTTTTTTCTATATCTGGACAACGTTTACGAAGCATATCCCGTCTATGCCCATTTTATGAGCCTATTTGGTCATTGAGAGGGATGGAAAATTTAAGCCAAACGTGATTTTTTAGGGTTTTGTGTATTTTCTATTGTCTCTTACAAAAAGGTAACATTTTTAGCTCAGATTAGTTGATTAAATGTTAGCATTATCTTAATCTTCTTTCGTTTAAAGATTTATCTTGTATCGTTATCGCTTAACCGGTTGGACTCCTAAATTTTATTAGTTGAAAAGACCTTTTTGTTTGATATGAAATAATGTTGTGGAAAGTAATACTGAATATTTTGTATTACGTACTCTTTGATAGGGCTTCGTCCCAATCAAAACCGTGATGAATCTTTTTAATTTCCAGCAGAATGCCTTTGTGCTCTGTGAAGAGACTCGGGGATTTGTATCGATCTTTGATCAAAAGGACCCAGTTGTCTGCCCTAAGCCCTGGCGAGTAAGAGCTCTTGCCAACAGTCCTATTAAACCCTTGAGGTGGCACATGAGGTTTTTGCCTGCTCTATTTTGTACCATATGCTTATCGTTATCCTATTTAAATTGATGAAGTTTGAATCTTTAACTTTTTTCCTGATTCTATCATCAGCCATTTAGCTGATATATGCGACTCAAAATCTGGGGCAGAGCTTCTTGACATTATTCTCATGAAGGTAAATATTGGACTGCTCATTCTTGGGTTCACTAGCAACCATACTCTTATCTTGACCTAATACATGAAAGAATGTTTGTTATGGTATAAATACTAGATATTTTTATAATTGTGTGAATGCAAGGATCTAAATTTCATAAGATCCAATTCAAGACCTGTTAGGTCTGGACAAAAAATAGTTCGATAATGCTTTAGGCATAATAGTTCGATAATGCTTTAGGCGTATGTTATCCTTAATCTTTTAGGATAAAATCTCTTAGAGAAATAGGAGGGTTTGGGCAATGAAAATGTGTGACTTGATCAACATTCTGATTCTCGTTGTACAGAATCAGAATGAAAAATTGAAATAACATGCTTTAATATAAATCCCTTGTTGAGTAAATTGTGCCACCAATAATACTTGTATTGATCCAGTTGACTTGAACAACTTATTTGATGATGGCAAGATATACAGTTGTCAAGATTTGAAGGTAACTATTTTCATGCATTATGAAACGATTCAAACTTTTGTAATTTGTGTGAAAAATGTGGACATGTATGTATTCTAGATTTGATGGAATGGTTATTCGTACTGATATTTTTCTTATAATTATATAATGTGTTTACTTGTGCAGATTGAAGTATGGTTTAGCATTATCTCATTTCATTCATATGCCTATATTACATTTCAGAGCACATTTGATGTAAGTACTGAAAACTTTCATTGGTGAAAATTGAAATTGAATAAATTCACCAATATGTGTAGTTTATTGTGGAAACTTTCATTGGTGAAAATTGAAATTGAATAAATTCACCAATATGTGTTCTCACTGATAAAATATATGGTACCTCAGTGGAACACATTTCCCCTCCCATGAGTTTGGTACTGTTTGCTTCTGGGTGTTTTTGTTCTGACCATGTTTTTGTTAGCGAGGAAAAGGAATAACAGATCTGAAGTCTGCTCTGCAGGTAATTATTTGTTGTCAAGTAATAATCATTTGCAGGACTTACTATAACCATTATTTTACTTGAGGAGTGCTGACGTAATTTATATTGCTTTTATGGTAGTTCTTTTGAATCGCAATTTATTTTAATAATACGAACATCCACTTTATCTAAATGACACTAAGTTCAAGAAGACGTCAAACGGTCTTTAAATTTTCTTGGATTGTAGAGTATTTTCGCTGAGACTCTTGTTGAGAACAAAGATGATTTCCTTTAAACTTTTTCAACCAAGAGTAATTTAATCAGGTATTTTCTCATGAATTCTCCTGAACTTTTTGTATATGTCCATCTAGGTCTTTTTTCCTGTTGGAGAATATTACCCATCCTTGAAACGATCTGCAGATCCACTGTTTCTAATAGGGAACACAAGGCTTCCAATGGACATGTCAATGGTTCTAATACTTTAAGAGAAGCTCACTCTGATTTGGAGGTACATTTGGCACATTTATCCTTGCATTATTGTGGTATGCCCAGATTGAATTACTTGTATGATGTTGACGACCTTTTTCTTCTGTCACCAAAATCAGTTGTTTAAGTACTCTGTGTTGATGACAGTGACCACATTTAACTTTATGGACTTTTTCATCAATTCTTTGACAATAATGTCACAAATTTATCTTTTATCATTATATATCGTGGAGTATTGTTTTTGAGACTAATGTGCATCTTATCCCATGATTGATCTTACGTGGTACTACCTCCAAACGCTAAGAATTGCAATGAATTGAAATACTTTTTTTTTGTGAGAAACATTAGTAGTTCTCTCTGTTATTCTATGTCTTCTGCAAAGTATCTATAAGTGTTCCCCTGTTACCATGTTACTTACTGCTCTCATAGATTATTAGTATTCTCAATGGTGGAAGATCTCTTCAGTCTCATAAATGTACGAATATATCTGAAGTTGACAAGTATGCTTAATGTGCTTTTTCATATCAGGTCATAATGGTTGGCAATATGGCTGCCGGAGATCTATATTGTCGCTTGATACCACTTGCAATGTCGTTGATGGTAATTTCTTCACTTGTTTTGGTTGTCCATGAATATATAGTGTAGTTCGTTTGGTTCAGATAGAGTCCTAACGTGCAAGTTCTTTTTTTTTAATTAGGTAGCAGTCGTACTGACGTTACTAATCCACATTGGGAGTTATATCTCCTTATTCAGAAGAAAACAGATCAACTGGAGGATCATAATCCTATATTGCTTGGTTTTTTTGTGCTTGGTTTTTCTGCTTTATATCGCTTTTATCATTATCTAGATTGTTATCTTTAATGTTACTATATCAGTTGGTATATATTAGGCCAGTTAAGTATGTTCATTTTGACTCATCTGTTGTAATTGTTATAAAAATGTTTAAACGATTTTCTTTCTTTTTCTCGTGATATTAAGGAGTGGGGATTCTGTTCTCTGGTATACTGAAGGATACTGAGGGGATGAAGGGTTGTCATGGAAAGATAGGATTTTGCCATAGATTTTTTTTTAAAAAAATGATCTTTTAATGACGGGATTGCCTGTCATTATAGGCGGCACTATAATGACGGGCAACACCGTCATTAAATGTGTTTTTACAGATTCTATAATGACGGGCAATCTCTATCATTAAAGACATTTTCTGGCCTGTTTAATGATCGAGATTCACCGTCATCAAAAGTATTTTGGGGCATCTTTTGATGACGGTTTTTAGTAAAATGAGTTTAAATGACAACTCGAGTCGTATCCCGTCATTAAAGAATTTTGATGACAGATTTTTACTGCCATCTAAGTTCCATTTTATAGTAGTGAGAGAGAGGTCAATCGTCATCGTCTACAGGGTTTGAAGTTTGTTATGAATAAATATAAATAAATCTTTTGTGATATAAGGTTAACTTTATTATTTGTATGTCTTTATAATTTTCAAGTGTAGAGATAAATAAATAATGTCTGCATAATATAAATAGGATAGAAGTCAATGCCTTTGTAGATTTTGTTATTGTAAAATATAATATTATGAACTACATATTACTAGCTTCTTTACATAATTTGTTCAGAATTATGATGATAATCTATCTCAGTTCTGAAACAAATTATTATAATCGAGTATGTGCGAAGCACGTGCCAGGTCCCATATATATTGAGAAGTAAGAAACCTAAGCCCTTAGGCGCCTCTCTCTTTCTTCTCGGATTTGCCTCATCTCTCCATCTCCTTTATCTTAGATTCTGGCTCTGTCGTCTCTCCCTCATCTTAGTTCCGGCTCTCTCGTCTCTCTCGCGTCGCTTTTTTTTATTTTTTTAAATTGATTTCTCCATAATTTTTGTTCTAATAAATTTTATAATTGCAGTCAAACCAGCTACAAGTAGTTGAATTGAACCGATTACTTCAGTTTAGTTTGGTTTGGCATATTAGGTAATCAGTGAATTTGGTTCGATTATAAAGTTATTTTACTAATCGCTCGAACTGAACCGTGCACAACTTTTTTTATAAATTCGTTGTGGAATTTTGTTATAAATTATTTATTTATTCTTACCTTATTCTCAGTTTACTATTTAATCTTTATTTTGACATTTTGAATTTTATGATTGAGGTTTTAGGAATATCATTCTTTTCTTATAGTATTTTTTCATAAAACATGGATCACTATCAAAGATGTGATTCAGTACTAACTACTAACGACAATATAATACTAGTATTTACTAATCGTGTGAGCATACTGATATATAATATGCAATGATTGATGGAAACCCTCCCTAAGGACAAACTGCTCTTCCAATAGAGATTTTCATCCTCTTTAGCTCTAATTCAGATTCACCAACCCATGAGGCCCAACGTTTAGAGATCCTATCAGTTTGCAAGAGCAAACCTATAAATGTTTAGTCATAGACAGTTTCTTCTTCTAGAAATCACTATTTTAAGAAAGAAATCTTTTGTTAGACAAGATCAACTCATTGACTCAGCCCAACTATGGGATCTTCGTACCCAATATGTAATATTGAGAACAAATCCGGAATGAAGGAAACATTACAAGAAACAAGGGCTTTAACGAATAATATTTTGGACGCTAAAGCTTTAAAAAGTCATTGCGAAAGCTTTTCGCGACTTCGTCAGCAAAAATATTTCACGATGAATTTTTGGATCTCGACGTATTAGGCTTTAGCGACAAAAAAAACTGGTCGCGAGGATTTTATTCTAAAATTATAAAATTAGATACTTTTATATTTTTTCAGTACATGTTAGAACACCCACGTGTTAGTTTAAAAAACATAGCTAAGAGCAAGGATTTTATTCTTTTCTTAATTTCCTATAAAACCCATAATATTACCGAGCTGGAAAAATTAAAGACAAAAATCAGGGAAATTTTTTTTCTTTCAAAATTGCACGCATTCAAAATAAATAAACGCTCACTTGAAAGCCCAAAATCACTTGTTTTTAATTTGATTCTACCAAAGATCTCATTACTCTTCAAATAAGCATGTAGAGAACCTTCATCTAGGGGTGTTTACGGTTCGATTCGGTAGATTTTTTTATGAAAAGTCGAACCGAACTGAAACTTTGGTTCGGCGATAAAACCGAATCGAACTGACCGTAATTGTTAAAAGAACCGAACCGAACAGTGAATTTCAGTTCGGTCCGATATTATTAATTAAAAATAATTTTTAAATGATGTTAGTGAATATATATATATATATAATTAAAGTTTTACTTATGTTCTGTTCGGTTTTATAAAAAAATTGCATATAAAAAATGAAAAATAATATAAATTTAATGTTTCGGTTCGATTCGGAAACCACCAAAATTCAGAATCGAACTGAAACTTTGGTTTGACGATTTTTCCAAACCGAACATGCATGAAGAACCGACCATTTTCGATTCGGTTCGGTTCAGCTAGTTCGGTTTGGTTTTGAAGATCCCTTCATCTTGGGTATCTATAGGGTTATTTGGAAAATTATACCATTTTTAATTTGGTTAAGAATTTTTATACCCCTTTTGAAAACAATGAATGTTATACTCCTGACCTACAAACTTCACATGACCGCTTGTAATCTATCTTTTACCTCATCAATTCTTTTTCTTTCTCAATACGCATGTCAAATCAATTTAATAATCCATTATTCTTCTTCTTATTCTTTCTTTTTCAACGAAATTTTTTCTTCTACTTGAAGGGTTAAAGTAATTTTTTATGACTACTTGAACCCTTCAAGTAGTTGATTTTTTATCAGTCAACAATCATACACCAAGTGACTAATTGAAGGGTTCAAATAATTTTTTTTGTCAATCAATTACTCATACACCATGTGACTACTTGAAGGGTTCAAGTAGTTTATGACTACTGAACCCTTCAACTAATTATTTTTTTTGTCAATCAGTAACTTAAACACTAGGTGATTACTTGAAGGTAACAAATAATTTTTTATGATTACTTGAACCCTTCAAGTAGTTATATAACTACTTGAGCCTTTTTTAGGTCCAAAAAATAAGATAAAATAAATGTTGAGTACTTGAAGGGTTCAAATAGTTTTTTATGACTACTTGAACCCTTCAAGTAATTTTTTTTCTCAGTCAGCAACCCAGACATCAGTTGACTACTTGAAGGGTTCAAGTAGTTGTTTGTGACTATTTAAATGGTTCAAGTAGTTGTTTATGATTATTTAAATGGTTCAAGTAGTTGTTTTTTTTGTCAATCAACAACTCATACACCAGGTGACTATTTTAAGGGTTCAAGTAATAGTTATGACTATTTGAAGGGTTCAAGTAGTTGTTTATTTTGTCAGTCAACAACTCATACACTAGGTGACTACTTGAAAGGTTCAAGTTGTTGTTTATGACTACTTGAACCCTTCAAGTAGGTTATTTTTTGTTCGGCCAGTCAGCAACCCAAACACCATATGACTACTTGAAGGGTTCAAGTAATTTCTTATGACTACTAGAAGGATTCGAGTAATTTTTTTATAACTATTTGAACATTTTTTACATCCAAAAAATAAGAGAAAATGAATGTTGAGTACTTGAAGGTTTCAAGTAATTTTTTATGATTACTTGACCCTTCAAATACTCAACGCTCATTTTCTCGTATTTTTTTACTCCAAAAAAGGCTCAAGTAGTAATAAAAATATACTTGAACCCTTCAAATAGTCACCTGATGTTTGAGTTGATGACTGACAAAATAAAAAATAACTACTTGAACCCTTCAACTAGTCACATGGTGTTTGAGTTGTTGACTGACCAAACAAAAAATAACTATTTGAAGGGTTCAAGTAGTCATATACAACTACTTGGACCCTTCAAGTGGTCATCTGGTGTCTAAGTAATTGACTAACTAAAAAAATAACTACTTGAAGGGTTCAAGTAGTCATAAACTACTTAAACCCTTCAAGTGGTTATCTGATGTATGAATGTTGACTGACTAAAAAAATAACTACTTGAAGGCTTCAAGTAGTCATAAAAAGTTATTGAAAAAAAATAAGTTTCATTGAAAAAAAATTATTAAATTTATTTGACATGTGCATTAGAAAATAAAAAAATGATGAGGAAATAGAGACTGTAAGTGATGATATGAAATTGATGAGCAGAGATAAAATTCATTATTTTTAAAAACGGGTATAAAATTCCTTAACCAAATAAAAAAATTTATAATTTTTCAAATAACACTTATCTATACTCCGATAGAGGTGGCCCACTTAGATTTAAGCTCAAGATGTTCCACTTAAGGTCTAAATATTAATTTTTTTGTATAAGAATGGTATGAAAATTGTGTTTGCATAATGCGCAAAACATACTCTGCATCTTTTTTTTATTAATTTTATACCCTTATACTTTAAAAACTGTTAAAAAATACTCATTACATATTCAAGTGTTCAGACTATAATGACCCAGTCACACTGCACAGGTAATTGGTCATCTTCCAAGCAACCATCAATGGAGGTTCTAACCTTAGGGCTTTCATATAAAATCCCACAGGAAGCCAAAATTACACACTCAGAGACAAGCCGAACCACCATAGAAGAAGCTTAGAGGAAAAAAAAACAGAGCTACCCATTTCTCAATATTTTCTCTCAAAATCCAACTTATAAGCCAATAATTTCATGATTGAAACACAAAATTAAAGAGAAAATTTAAGTTAATCTTTCTTCATGGAACTAAAACACTCAAACCAACATGCAAAAGGTATTAGAGCTCCAATTTCATCATTCTTGATATGAATTCTACGTATCAAATCTGAAAAAATCGGATGACAATAAAAAATCATGTTAAAAATAGAAAACTTTCAAAATCCAAGCTTTGTTGTTAAATATCATCTCTTTTCCTCAAGCTTCTCCCCATCCCTCTTAACTCTCTCTCCGTCGGAAGCCAGAGAAGACCAAAAGCACACATTTTAGAAAACTCTTAAATTGCGCAAAACCATACCAAAAATAACTAAAATTCTGTAGTTCTCATGCCGAATAAAAAAAAATAAACAAAATTGAGTTTGTACACACCTGTAGAACCTTCAAATGGAAAATATGTTCAAAAATTTGGGACCACTCTCTCTATTATCTAAGTTGATATTGTTACCCAAATTCCTATTTTGGGATAATGATAGCCACCCGTTCTCCGATAGAAAAGAGGCACGTGTTTATGTTAGAAGTATATTTGTAATTAATTATAACACCATTGGATAAAAATGGAAAAAAAAGTTTCTTAGCATTTATATATATATATATATATGGAATACTCGAATATGCCAGTAGTGTATTACCATACACATATAAAAACAATACTCCAAGTATCATAAAATACAATCCGATCATTCTTTAAAACCTAAGTTTTAAGGATAGGAGTACTAGAGCCGTATATAACTAACATAGAATGGACAAGTCTAGGCTATGTGAGTCAACACTCTAACACCCTATTGGACCACAACATAGTAACCGAACTCAACAGCATAACAAACAATCTGAACTAAACGGACAAAAAATTGATCTTAAGCGGAACAAAGACTCAATTAAGCTCTGATACCAAGTTGAAATCCCAGTTTGATCACTCCTTAAAATCTAGGTTAGGGAAAGAGATACTAGAGTCTTATAATCAAGCTCTCATCAAAATAAGCAAATTTAGACGAAGTGCGACAATATTCTAACACAACCTCCTAGACCACAACACGGTAGTTGAACTAAGTAGTATGCTAAATAATATGAACTAAACGAACAAAGAACTGATATGTAAGAATAGTTATTCATATGTATATATGTAAAAATGACTCCTTTTAAATTTAGAAAGTTTAAATTAGTTCTGGATTTACTATTTTGTCATTTCCCTTATTTTGTAATTACCAAGAGTAACTTCTCATCACTTTTATTTTTTTCTTATGTTTCTTTATGATATTTTCTCAAATTATACTCAAACTTATACAACTTGCTGCAAAAAATATTTGTCGGATTTACAAAAAATCTGTAGAAATCATTAAAAAATCTTTTCTGTTCATGGTTTAGTTTATAGGTTATTTTTTGCGATCTGAAATAGGTGAATAAATGTTTACTTATTGTCAAAGAGTTATTTACTTAGTAGGAGATCGTTCCAATTCATTATTTTATACTCATCTACAAAGATGTTTTGCCTGTTAAATTGAATATAATGTCTATCTTTTCGTCAACGTCCAACAAAGATAGGGTCCAACAAAGATAGGAGAATGATGAAAAATATGATACATTAAAATGTAGCATAACAGTGAATAAATTATTTATTAACAAGTAAACTATATGTTTACCTATCGATGAAAATGCAATCGAACGAGCAATGGACGTTAGGATTTCCCATTTCATTTTTGTTTTTTCACAAAAAATGAGTAGGTGACGAGCAAAGAAAATGAAAGCATAACTTTTAGCTATAATGTGTTTTAAAGAAAATTATTTATGAAAAGTGAGAAAATACCATAAAGAAACGTAAGAAAAAAATAAAAAGTGATTTGAACTTATTCTTAGTGGTTACAAAAGTGAAAGAGAAAAACAATAAATTTATAACTAACTGAAAAATTCTTAACTTAAAATGTGTCATTTTTACGTACTATTAAATTTTTTTACCTATAAATTCTATAATGGGTCATCTATATCAAAAGCCCTATTTTAATCAAAAGCCCTAATTTAATTTCCGCCATTTGTACAATCAGTATAACTTTTGATCATTTTATGACTAACGTCCTAAAAGTTGGCTAGTCTCCTAATTAAACCTCTGAATTATATGGTCTAGTATTGCACGTAAATGGCCAAACCAAGATTATCAACTTATTTGAAACTATCAGTCGCTTTAGATAAGACATTGCAAAGTATTCTTTTATTTAGAAAGGCTTTAGCATTTTAAAAATATTATTATATTTCACATCTATTTTCAAAAAAAATATTTTATTCAAAACGCCTTTTAACATTGTAGACACACTTTCACTTCTCAAGTAGACACTACATGCAACTTAGTCTCATCCGCCTTGTCATGTAATGTAATAGACTGAAAGGATCATGATGAGGTCAACATCCATAAAGTTTTTGAGATTCGTATCTTATCGATTCTTGACCGATCTTGATTGTTGAAAAATAAACCAACAATTATGATCTCGGCAACAAAACTTTTATGTTTCCTCCTATAGAAGAGGATCCCAATCCCACAGCGTTCACTCAGAGAGACAATAGAGACGGGAAGAGAATCAATCATATAGAAACTATACATTTAATGATATTACTATACTGACATGTCCTTAACAAAGGCATAATAACAAGATTCCCTAATCTAGTATAGCCTGGTGTTTCCAAATTGATCAGCAGACTTGAAAAGACAAAAGATCCTCAGCTTGAGGGAAAACAAGAGATATTGTCCTCCTAGCCCTCCCCCCTACCCCCTATACTTCCTCAAGTGGCACCAACTCAGACAAAAGGAACAGAGAGCCTACAAGTTATGAATCCCGGGGTCCATCGAAGGACTGCGTTTTTCTTAGATTCCAGTGAAGGCCTTCATGGATGCTACGCAAGAAATCATTAGTCGAATCGACTAAACATGCTGTAGGCACAGGCCAAGGTGCCATGCTGCACACGAGTGCATCTCCAGCTGCTAACTTTTTCCTGTCCTTTCCATCAAAGGATGCCCACGCATGGCTCCTACTATTGAAAGGTACTTGCACTCGCAAAGTTACATGCTCTGGAAATATCAGAGGCCGAAAGGATAATGAATGTGGACATATTGGAGTAAACAGAATTCCGGGAACCTGCAAAGAATATTGATTGAATCAAAAACATCATTATGATATGCTTGACCCAAATTCAGTAACAGGCTAACAGCACTTCGCAACAGTCAACACTACAACTGAATTAGCTAGTAAAGAAACATGGGCTATTTTTAACAAAGGGAAATTATCATCCGTCTCCGGCAGCAATTGTCATCCAGGAGCAGCACCTTTGGGATACCTTTTTTTTATTTGAATTGACAAAACTTGCTTCAAAACTTATTGCTACCATCCACAGTAATTACACATATACGTTATTGGGTAAATTAATTTCATCTCATCCAACAATACTCACTTTTGACATGGTGAATCCGAAACTTTCAATTACAGCTCCCTATAATCATAGCTCCATTATGAGTTATAAAGCTTTACTAAGACAATAAATTAAATATAATCCAATTAAGCTCAACATAGAACTTTGATGCAAACTAATATTGATAATTTACATTCGCAAATGCACACTTTTTCAGTAACCATATCATATTTCTTGCAAATGCACAATTTATATATGAACATATCATGATTCCCCTAAAAATGGTATATATAAGAGTAAAAACTCTGACACAGAATAATGTAATGGTTTTTGCAAGACATACCTGAGGATGTACCATTGATCCTCCAGCTGCCAATGAATACGCAGTACTGCCAGATGTTGTGGATAAAATTAGACCATCCCCTTGCACACACGTCACAAATGATGTGTCACAGTAGCATTCCAAATTTGTAAGGTATGAAGATATTCCACGATCGATTGTAACCTCGTTCAAAACAAGTATAGGTTCTTCTGTTTCATACTCATTCTTAGCTGCGTCCCGGATAACATGGCACTGCAATCGGTGTCGCAACGTGATATTGATGGGACCCTTTAGAACTGAATCCAAGTACTCTCTGTAATTTTCACTGTCTGAAGAAGTTTAAGATCACTTTTAATTGAAAAAAACAAGGTGGGGAAAGGGTCTGCATGAGTATTGGGGGATGATATATCCAAAGATGCATAAGCTAACTGCTACATGCATTTGTTGCAAAATATTTTTCTAATCGCTTGAAAATATAATAGTACTTTGCAAGATGAAGGATACGAAAAGGGGTCATAAAGCCCAGGGACCCTAAAGAAAATGGCACAACAGGAGGTACTGGTCCTTTGAACATTGATGCCGCCTGCAAATAAGTGGACAAAAATCAGTACTTGAGGCTTTCAACCCAAAAGTTCAACATTACAAAAATAGTAAGTTCCATTCATGCTCGCAGGAACATTATAAAAGGGTTGACAAAATGCTGGTGAGTGTTGATGCAGTGATGGTGGAAGTAGCGGGTAACTATATAGCCCATTTTTCTCCAACCATGGCTCCATGTGCAAATGAAGCCACAGTGAAAGTGGCTTAGTAGATCTTTGGAAAATGACAGGAGCAGCAAGTCATCATGAGAGCAACAAGTATGCTGGACAAAGTTAGGAGGTGGCAGAAAATGCAGTGTAATATGTTAAAGAACATTAGGGATGAGGTTATGCCCAGTGTGCTGGGTGGTACTGCAGTCATTCTTCAGATATTAGCGTATGTTGGTGTTGCTGGTTTGATAAGTTGAAGATGATGGGTATAGTGATTTTTTCCCCTGGTAGCAACAAGAAAAAGACATTGCCTGGCTTAGAAAGGAAAACTGTTTTAGGATCCTGAGTAATAGTATCCTTAAAAACTAGCACGACCAAACTGCTGAATCATTCATCGTAGAAGAATTATACTATTAACAGCCATATTACTTGAAAACAAGATTATTTCTCACACTTTTTATAGGGATTTTGGGGAATAGTTATTTTGGTCCTCTCAAGCAATCGGGGCACCATTTCTTTTGGTCTCCCTAGTTGATACTTATCCTCTTTTAGTACATGTTGATATATTTTCAATATGTATCTATATTTTTATTCAGACAAGTTTCTAACTAAAAGATAGCAATAATAAAAACACTGACATCATTTCCTTTTCCATTCCATTCCAGAAACAATAATACAATTAAAAACACTGACATCATTTCCATTTCCTTTCCATTCCATTCCAGAATATCAGTAGAACACTACAAAAGACAACGAGTGATGATTCAGGAGTTCATTGTATAAACTACTGTACTAAAGAAATTTGACGCAAGTGGAGGAAGGTAATTGTAGAATTATAGGGAGATTGAATTTGATAATCTGTCAGCAATGTTAGGGGCTAAGATTGAGAAGATCTACAGCTAATAAATCATGATTCCTTATCCCATGATTTTAGGGGATTTGATAATCTGTTACCAAATCTGTAAATTTGAGTTTCTAGTTTTATAGCATTCTGTTTTAGGTAGTTTTTGATTCTTTCCTAGGTAAGTTGTTATTATTCCTAAAATAGATGAGTAATATCATCTATATATAGAGAGGAATGTAATCATTATTTTCAGCACCATCAAAAGTTTTCTAGCTGCAGAATTTGAGATCAAGGACCTTGGGAATCTCAAATACTTTCTAGGCATGGAGATTGCAAGGTCAAGAATAGGGAATCTCGATATCACAAAGAAAATATGTCCTAGATCTCATAAAAGAGACTGGAATGCTCGGGTGTAAACCGGCAGATACTCCTATGGACCCAACAACCAAGCTAGGAGCTAAGGAAAATGGTGCACCCGTGGATAAAGGGAGATACCAAAGATTAGTGGGTAAACTAATATACCTATCTCACATACGACCAGATATTGATTTTTCTATCAGCATGGTAAGTCAATTCATGAATAATCTGAATGAAGAACACATGGAGACTGTGTATAGAATCCTGAGATACTTGAAACTAACACCAGGCAAAGGATTATCTTTTGAGAAGAACTCAAGAAGAGATATTGAAGTGTTCAGTGATGCAGATTGGGCAGGATTAATACAAGACCGAAGATCAACTTCAGGGTACTGCACATATGTGTGGGGTAATCTGGTCACATGGAGAAATAAGAAGCAATCAGTGGTGTCAAGGAGCAGTGTATAAGCTGAATTCCGGGCAATGGCACACGACATTTGTGAGGGAATATGTTTAAGAAAGGTACTAAAGGAATTAAAGATTTCAAATGAAGAACCTATGAAAATGTTCTGTGATAATCAGTCAGCAATCAGCATTGCCAGAAATCCAGTATATCATGATAGAACAAAACATGTGGAAATTGATCGACATTTCATAAAGGAGAAGATAGAAGAAGGAATAATCAAGATGATTTATGTGCCTACATACCTTCAAACAACTAACATCCTTACCAAAACTCTACCAAGAAAGGTGTTTGATGATCTGAGTTCCAAGCTGGGGTTAATAAATATTTACCGCCCAGGGGGGAGTGTAGAATTATAGGGACATTTAATCTGTCAGCAATGTTAGGGGCTAAGATTGAGGAGATCTACAGCTAATAAATCATGATTCTTTATCCTATGATTTTAGGGGATTTGGTAATCTGTTACCAAATCTGTAGATTTGAGTTTCCAGTTTTATAACATTCTGTTTTAGGTAGTTTTTGATTCTTTCCTAGGTATGTTGTTCTTATCCCTAAAATAGATGAGTATTATCATCTATATATAGAGGGGAATGTAATCATTATTTTCATATTGAAATATTAAGTTTTTCCTTCCAAATGAATAGTAATGTGTTGGAGTGACTAGAGCAAAACTGTTTCACGAATGAGTATCATGTTTGTATGCATTGTGTATATGTATATTTAACATTTTTTATCAGAACAACTATTCACTATAATTTTTTCTTATCAGAGCACATAAGAACCTTTTATTATAGGATGAATGAGCATCAACTATAATGTTCTGAAAGCGTTGCTAATAAAGCTAGATAAAATATTAAAGGAAAAAGAAACTCTTATGTACATACCCAAAGCACAGTTCCATCACCACCAAGAGTTACAACAAGATCAACTTTTGTGTGCAGAAACATAATTTCCTTGTCTGCAAAGGTAATCGCATTGTAAGTCAAAATATATTAAAACAATCAGAAGATAAATAATACTGTAAAGAGTATACTACTCTGATCTAAATTAAATACAAGTAACAACTATTTCAAAGACATGCAAAGTCTCAGTCAGATCCACCATTTTTGTTTTAAATTGATCTTACCATATCAGATCCACCATTTTTTTAAAATTGATCTTACCATACACCGTTAAAAGTGGCGACCATATCCTAGTTGATAATGCAATTATAACGTTCCACTAATAACCATCTTTCCATGTATGAACAAAATTGAGACCATATCCTATTTGATAATGCAATTGTAATGTTCCACTACTAACCATCTTTCCATGTATGAACAAAATTGAAGTAAGAAGACTCAGCCAGAAGCTCAGCCCTCACTCGTGGTTCAACATAAATGTCGAGAATTTTCTGCTCTTTTAGCCATCTGCAAGAATTAGGAAACTGATAATTAATTAACGATTCAATAGTTAAGTTATACTGGGAAGTATAATTGTGAGTACTAGGTTCGGATTCATCCATAAACAAAAGCTACAGTTTTTTAACTTTTGTGATCAGTTTTCAACTTGAAATGCAAGAAAGGGGAAACAGAAGATTCCCACTTTGTCCCAAATGAAAGAAAAAGAAAAAACTTTTGGGGCACTTCGGAAGCTACCCACTTCTGAGGTACTGACTAACAGAATATTTTGTTAACAGAAAAACAACTTAACAATCAATTGATAGCATGTTAATTTCATTGTTTAGACAGAAAATGTAAAATTGATAAAAGCTTAGGACTAAATGATAACAAAGTTCAATTTTCTGTCTTAAATTAGTTGGTTCTTTACTTCTGAGTTCAGTGCCAACGAATAAAGACATAAAATCTTTCCTATCAGAGTTGACACATCAATATCTCTTCCATGCTGCAGGACCTATCTTTCCTTCAATTTGTTTATGGCTAGAGTAGAGAGAATTAGAGGACTTGCATGGTCCTTTTTTCTGACAGCTTATGTTTTGGCGAATATTGTTTATCTGACATGATAAAAGTCTAACTGGTCCAACATTTTTACGCCATTGTTTTTCTCTCATTGACCAAGTTAACCATCTTAAGCCATCTACTTAACAAATCTGAGACAGATTAAAGATGAAAAAGGAAATGAATTTGAACCTTTAAATTAACATGAAAGGACTGATCTCCAACATAATTTACCGACCAATCAGCCATCCATGAACTTCTTTACTGCTATATCTCATTTGAAATTAATACTGTTTCCCATCAATCCTTATTTATATCCTACTCTTCTTCTTCCCTGAGATATAACTTTGTAACAGCAATGAAAGGTATCTTTTAACGCTTAACGATTTTGGGAAAAAATCGCTTGACACCTATTTTCAGTAGCACTTCATTTGTTTAAAAGCTTAGATTGATTTCTAAGATTTTTGCAACGATTTTTCAGAGTTTCAAATTCAATGTTAGCTTAATTTAAAAACAGCAAATAAAAGTTGATGTCAGTGACTATGGAATGCAGAAACTATGGATTGATGTCCACCTGACCATTTCCACACAGAGAACTCGAACCGAAGTTGAATTTGGCTTGGTCAAAATAAGTACAGTCTGTGGCTGGGACTCCCACTTCAAAGAGATCTGAAATAAAATATGACTTGTCAGTTAAAAAAGACGACAGACACCTAGGGTCCATTCATCTGTGGGGAATGTTGCAAAATTATGGGAACATTACAAGAATCCAAAAATTACTCCGTTTGTTCTGTGAGAAAGGTAAAACTAAGAATATGTGTAATTACCAACATTCCTGTAATGTATTAACCCCGCCTATTTTGGCAAAAGGTGCATTAAGGTTTTAATGAATGTAGGGCCATATTTTATTCTCAATTTTTGTCCTTAGTAGATTGAGGTTACATTGGTACCTATAAAGTTTTGTTAACATTTCTGGAAATGAGTTTAAAGAAATAAACATGGTAAGTTTAATTCATAATTATTTGGCAGTAACATTATTTTCCAGCTGAACACTCTAGCGTAGATGTTACATTTCTCAGTAGTATCATTTCATATTATATTCCTGCAATCACCACGTTCTAGTAATTTGTAACTTGGAAAACAAAAAAAGCCATGACGTAATAATTTGATTAAACAACTTTTGTTAAATGGCATTCATTAAAAATAGAAGTATCAAAGACAGGGAAATAGGGAATAGCACATTGATCAACCTCATATATTAGTGCAATCTAAAAGTCATGCGTACACAGCAGAAACCAACCTGTCTACTGCTACGCTCTGCAGTTGTTATATTTCCTTTTTCAAAGGAGACAATATCATGCTTGTGCTGGTCGCTCTGCTCACCTTTGCAGCACCATGAGAGTTTAAACGATGCCTGTACTGCATAAATCTAAATTTGTCACTAAGTTCAATATCTTCATAATTCTCAGCACAACTTGTGCCACTACAATTTTTGAAGACTTGAGTTGCCATAAACAAGTATGTGGAAAAATTTCCTCACACGAGAAAACTCATTGCCATGGAAAAGAGAAAGTTTTGTTCTGGGTCTAACAAAATCCAAGAAACTTTTGATCCAAAATCCACATAACCATTTTTAACTCACTGCTTTAAACTCTGTTTTAGACAACACCTTGGCCATTGTTGTACTTCATAGGGACAAAAATAAAGAACAAAGAGAATGCTGATTTTGCGACCAGACAACCTTTGGAAAGAAACCAACCCCCACCCCCCCGGTATATGAGACTTGAGCCTACCCGTATAAACATGAAGAAGCAGTGTTAGCAACCAATAGCTTTGGCAAAATATCACCAAAATTAACGATTCCCACGCGATGTTAAACATATGCAACACTAACCCCATAAACATAGACCACACAGAAAATGAAAAACATTACTCTGCTAGGAGCTCATAAAAAATGGAAGAGAATCAGAGCTGTGCATGAAAATACAGATGAAATCAACAAATATAACAGCCAGGCAAACACACAAGTACCTTCCTCATAAATTTATTGGAAACCATCCTGGAATCAGAATTATTCTCCCCATCATGGAGAACCTCATGAGAGCATATTCCATTCCGACCGCAACACTTTTCAGATTGCTCTCGGCTGTCTAGATCATCTGACATTTCATTATACAAATTACCATGTCTCCCTCCGGGTACCAGCTCTGCAATACACATATATCAAGGATAAGTATAGTACAACAGTACAAACAAAAATAAAAGAGCATATAGAAAAAAAAACTGAATAGAAGGTTAAAACAAGTGAGATAAAAACCTGTTGAAATATGGGGGAAAAACAGAATATCCTGTAATCCTTATTTTGTAAATTTGACAAGAAGGTTTTATATAGTTGACTTTGTTTATGTGTTATTCGGAGTATGGCCATATTTCTAGGATAGAATGTTATATTTGACTTGAATGTTTCATTACACTTTCCTATATATAGTTATACCTACTATGAGAAATATGTAAGAGAAACTATTCTCCAAACTAATTTTCTAAGGGCACAAGGACAGGAGATCCTCCTGAATTCAAACGCCTGCATCAACGAAATTCCTCCGCACAGAAAATCAACCATCCATGCTAAGGCCCATTAATCAAAAGAAAACTTTGGGTCTACATATGAAGGGCATTGTTAAGTTAATTCAAATGATTAGATTTACCCTAACCCAATAGGTTAAAAAGTCAACGATAAATTTTTCTTTTTGATGGGAACAATGATGAAGCATAAAAATATCTTGCAAGTGATGCACGCTGTATAACTATAACAATTTAAAAAAAAAACCTTTCAACTCCAATTGCAGATTTCTTTCCCTCTCCAAATCATATTTACGCTTCCATTCAGCTGCCTCGGCCTGAGCAGAAGCCTTTCCCTCAGCAGCTCGTCTTAAAGCCTTTGCAACAGCTAGATATAAATTGAAAATTACATAAGAATCATAGTACATTTTCCGTGTGTCCAATATTAAGAAATTGAATATATGCAAGCATCATGCAAGAACATACTTCTCAAGGCCTCTGAGAACTCTATTAGGTGGTCATCGTTGCCTAACGCTGGAGATTGTTGAATAAGCTCCTGGACTGCGTTCTCCGAATTTAACAGAGAAGTTGAACTGATAAATCCATTCTCTGGCTGGGGACAAGAGACACTTGCATCTCCCTGAGCATAGGATGTAAATGAGACATCCAAGCAACATGATATTTCAAAGCAAAGAAGCAAAATTTCTACAAACTAATTTAAAAAAAAAGAATTCATTGTATTGAATCCTTAAATAAACCCGCAAGCATACAAAAGATTAGCATGACTTCTAATTTGAGGTGCAAATGAAAGCACAACACGAAAGTTCGATGAGCAAAACTAGGAAAGAAATACAAATGTATGAGGAGAAAAACCACAACAGAATCTGAGCTTAGGAAATTAGCACATGTAACATTAAATTATAGTCATTCTATCAAAACACCAACGAATTCAATTAACAGAGACTACAAAGAATCAAACCCTAATATCCAAAAACACAACATGGTTTATTTTTCAAACAAAAAATATACATACATGTAGACAGAGGGAGAGAGAGAGACAGAAAGAGAGATTACAGTAGAACTGCTACTGAACTGGCTGGGAGACATGAGTGCGAGGTTAGGAATAGAAGAACAACAGATCCCAAGCACTCGCAGACTGAATTAGATTCAGAAGTAAGGCATTTCACAAGATGGGTAGTTGAAAGTTGAAACAGCTCCTGTTACTCTTCGAGAGAGAGAGAGAGACGGTAGAAATGGAGAGAGAGAGAAGTAGTTGGGACCAAGAATAACGCGTGGCGAGTCAAAGACACTGAAGGGTGTGTTGTGTGAACTGTTAAAATTCACGTCCATGCTTTCGTTCTCTAGTCAACCCAACCACCCCGCCCATCTACGCAAACTAAGGTAACATATGGCTTGGATTAGGTGGTGTTCAACTTCAGACAGACAGACACCTATCGGTAAGTACTAAGTCAAAGAAATTTAAATTATTTATTATATTCTATAATACAAATTATTCTCCTCCAATCTACATGAGTAGTCAATTTAATCAATTTAGTGTATGCAATCTCAATTTTACCAAATTGATCATCTAAGTCTCATATCAGAACAATGCGACTCTTTGATCTAGTACTTTAATTTTGAATCTTAGTGTTTTCTGTCACATGACACTAAAACTCTTTCTAACAAGAGTGTTCGGACTCGGACCTATATACTAAATTTATAACCTTGTTAAATACCTAAGATAATTTTTTTTTTCAAATCCTTTAGGCCCACGAATACATAAATTAATGATTAATAAAATATTAAAAAAAAACTATTCTTCGCCAAAATATGTACCTAAAGTCGTTTATTTTTTTCCTATATTGTGAAACAAACTCAACTTTTTACTACATTCATTTTAACTTTTGAAATTCTATGTATATGCACACTAATTTTTTACTACATTCATTTTTTTTACTCATACATGAATCTTAGTAAAACAATGCATGTATAAATAACTAAAACATAAAAAATCTTCTTAAATTAATATATATTCGTTTATCAATAAATTAATAAATTTGTCATTTATGTGTAAATAAATTATCTCTATAAATAATATTTTTTTCTTAGTCCCAATAGTTTTTGTAGTGGTTTTACCGTAAATTATTTTTTCCCATCTAGCATGATTTTGCAAATCTTAGTGAAAGTTTTGATCTTTTTTAACAGAATGATTAAAAGTGTATATCGAAAGTGTAGACACTACGTGAAACTACATAATGGAGAGTTTAATTTTTCCATATTCAAATTATAGGAATTTGATAAAATAATATCAATTTTATCTTCTTTTGTTTTGTTAACATTCTCATTTCTCTTTCCTTTATATTTATAATCTAAACCTATGACATCATGAACTCCAACGAAAAATTGGGCGGTTCTTCTAGAGAGTTGAGTAGTTTGAGTCTCCTCTCTAGCTTTGCTCATGAATTTTTTGCTCATGAATTTAATTTGACTAATAGAAGAGATACGGGAGTACTCATTAAGGAACGGCTGGATCGGTGTTTGGTGGATTCGGGCTGGACCGGTGTTTGGTGGATTCGGGCTGGATGGACTGCTTCCCCTCGACTTCCCTGCATCATTTACCTTATAATGGTTCTAACCATTTACCAATTTTACCGTTCAGTGACCCAATCTTTAAGCCAAATCATTTTTACTCAGCATTTTAAGTTTGATAGAAGATGAATGTCCAACCCTGAGTGCAACTCGATCATCCATGCGGTGTGGAGAGAGTCAGTGACTTCGAATGGTGAGAGATCTTTCCCCAATACTCTTAGTTCAACTCGAGCAGCAGTCATTGAGTGGAGGAGGAAGACTCCATGGGCGAACTCAAAAAAGCTTATCAAGGAGTTAAATGAGCAGATTGTTAATTTGCATGGGTCCAGGGCTTCCAGTCTCGTTCATATCAAAGAATTGGAACTTAGGCTTCACACAGCGTTAATGAATACTTACTGGAAAGATCGAGCCAGGTCCAACTGGCTTAAGGACGGTGACCGTAACACGGCGTATTTTCACTCAAAAGTGAAGGCGAAGCGTAGATTCAATCTTATCCAAGGGATTGAAAACGATAATGGGCAATGGGTGTTCAATCCGAACGGGATGCAACGAGCTGCGGTTGGGTATTTCCTGAAGTTGTTTCAGACCGTGAATCCTGGCCACCTGATTCTCACAGAAGCGTTGATGGGTGTTTCCTCTTCTCTGTCCGATGAAGATCAGCAGCTTCTTGACAGAAATGTTACTGAAGATGAGATTCTGACAGCCATTCACAGTATGCATCCGTCAAAACCTCCCGGGTTGGATGGTTTCACGACTGCGTTCTTCACCCATAACTGGGACTTGGTACGTTCTGACCTTTTCAACTTGGTGAATAAGTTTTTCTGTGATAATGTTGAGTTAAACTGCACGAACATTGTTTTGATCCCCAAATGTCAAGGTCCTAGATCTATGTCAGATTTTAGACCAATTAGCTTGTGTAATGTTACCTATAAGATCGTCTCTAAGATTCTTACTAACAGGTTAAGGTCTGTTATTGATAAAATTGTGGGAGAGAATCAAAGTGCATTTGTGTCTGGTAGATTGATTTCAGACAATATTATTGATAGCTCATGAAATTCTCCATGCTATGCATATTAGATATGCCCAAGGCTTATGACAAAATAGAATGGTCTTTTGTGATCGAAGCGATAAAAGGGATGGGTTTTTCTCATAAATGGTGTGATTGGGTGTTCACTTGCATCTCTACTGTTTCTTACCGAGTTTCTATTAATGGGCACCTCAGTAACAGTTTCAATCCTACTAGAGGGTTGAGGCAAGGAGATCCGCTCTCCCCTTTTCTCTTTCTTATTTGTGCTAAAGCTTTATCTGGGCTGCTTAATAGGGCTTGTAATTCTAATAAAATTTCAGGATTCAGTTTCTCCCAAAGGGGACAGGTGGTGTCTCATTTACTGTTCGCTGATGATCCGCTATTTTTTTGTAAGGCTGACAGGAAGGAACTTTCTACTATTTTTTAGCTTATTGATCTATATGGGGAAGCTTCGGGTCAAGTCTTTAATACCCGAAAAAGGCTCATTGTTTTTAGTTCGAACACTAACGTTGATGGGCAGAGGGAGTTGGCTGATTGTTTTGGTTTGATTCTTTCTAACACGTCTGGGGGTGGAGTCTGACTTTGAGTTGTCTAAGAAGATTATTTTTAACCGTATTGTGACACGATTAACATTAAGATATTTGGTTGGTCGGAAAAGCTTCTTAGTTCAGATGGTAGGGAGATGCTTATTAAATCAATTGCGTTGTCTATTCCTAACTACGCCATGTTCTACTTTGGGATTCCAATTTCTATTTGTAAGAAAATTTGCTCCATGTTGGCTAATTACTGGTGGAATGCTTCCCCGCTTAAGGGGGGGGGGGGTATTCATTGGGGTTCTTGGGATAAATTGTGCAAGAAAAAGGCAGAATGGGGAATTGGTTTTAAAGATCTTGCTAGTTTCAACCTAGCTCTTTTGGCTAAGTAGGGTGGGAGATTGATTAACAAATGAGACTCTCTTCTTCACAGACTTCTGAAAAGCATATACTTTAGATCTTCATGTTTCCTTGATGCATCGATTGGTTCTCGCCCTTCTTGGGGATGGAGAAGTATTTTGCAAGGGAGGAAGCTGTTGAAGTTTGGTACCCGTCGGTTTATTGGTAATGGTCGCAAGATCAGAATTTGGGTGGATCCTTGGGTGCCTCGTCCCATCACTTTCAAAGTTTTATCCCCTAAGGCCCAGGGTGTGCGAATGGTTAATGAGCCTTCTCGTGGACGGTACTGGTTGGATATTCCTAAACTCAAAGTGGTTTTTCGGGATGATGATGTTGCTATGATCACTCTGATTCTGATAAGCAAATTTGGGGTGGAAGACTGGATAGGATGGCACTTTGAAAAGCACAGTAGTTATACGGTAAAGTCAGGCTGTGACCTTGCCATTTTTCTTATGAGGAACGGGCTGCTTCGGAACCACTTTTGTGGTATAGGGAGTGAAGGAAACGAGAATGTCCAGATGTGGAAAGATTTGTGGAAGCTTAAAAGTCCGCCTAAAGTAAAGGATTTTGTTTGGTAATGTATGAATAACTATAGTGCATGTAAATCTCTTTTCTTGAAAAGAGGCATGGCTGTTAGTACATGTTGTTCCATTATAATAGCGAGGAGGAGACCCTGCTTCATTTATTTTTTTCATTGTCCCTGTTCGGATAAGTTCTGGTTTGCGAGCTCGTAATCTCTTCATTCTAACCTTATTCAGGGGGGTTCTTTTATGGAAATATGGGTTTATGTGGTGCGGTTTTTACAGCTTCGTGCTTCTGATTTGGATCATTTTCAGTTTATGATGAAGTGGTTGGTGTTCGGGCTTTGGAGAATCTGAAAGTCTCATAAGAACTTCTATTTCAAAGGGTTGTCTTCTTCTCCTGGAGAAGCTAGTAAAGCCACAGAGATTCACCTTCACAATGCCGAGACACAATTTGCTATTGTGCCTAGTGCAGTTGATCCTCGTCCTCTCAATTCGGTCCAAGTTCCAGCCACTATTTCTAGTTGGGTCATTTCTACTGACGGCACGTGGAAGGATTCGAACAAAGGAGCAGGCCTAGGTTGGGTGCTTCGGGATCCGGTGGGAATATTAAGGGCTTGGGTTCAGATCTTGGTCTAATGTGGGTAATCATTTGGTTGTGAAAACTCTTGCGTTGAGATGGGCGTTGATGTCAATTCGGCACTTTTCTTTTGACTCGATTACAATTTTTTCAGATTCTTTAATTCTTGTTGAGGAATTACATAATCGTTCGGTCAAGGGAGTGGAAATTGAAGCTATTATTGCTGATATTTTTGTGTTGGCCAAGTTCCGCTATCAAGTGTCTTTTATTCACTGTTCCAGAATTTCAAATGATTGGGCTGACTTTTAGGCTAAGGGGTTAGATTCGGAGGCGATTCATGTTCATTTTGCTCCTTTTTCTAATGTCGTTAGTTTGTGATTTAGGTGGCTTGCTTTTCTTTTTGTAGAAGGTGTATTTGGACTCGTACTCTTTTTATTTTTCTTGGTTTTTTCCACTGGAGTTTTTTCTAGAAAATGTTCTAACGAGGCCAGTCAATGGGTGTCAAATAGGTGTCAGCCTAGTTTAGATATACTGGTGCACTTTTTCATTTAGAGTTTGTATTGTTTTTATACTGAGGTATGCCCCTTGTATCTATATTAACTCTTTTGGTTTAATGATTTGGTGGATTCTTTTTCACAATATATATATATATATATATATATAGGACTATTATATCCATATTTGGTTTTCTTACTAATATCCTAAATTGTCTTGCTTAATAGCATGTGGTGTGATTTTAATTTTACTACTCATCTATATAACTGTATTTATCTATTCTACTATATATTTTTTTCTTTTTAAAACATTATGTGTTCTCTATTATTAATTAAAGGTATAAATCGAAAAGGATTTTTTTTGACAAATCAATATAATAATAATTCCAAAACCAATTCATCAAAATTATGCTTGGTATTGATTGTATTTATCCATGCTCATGTATTTCTTTTGGTCTGTTATGTTAATGTGTGATTACATATATCCACATAAAGTAATAAAGAAAGTGTAGATTTACAAGTTATTTAATTTCTAGGAATCTTTTTACCTATAATTTCTAGGAATTTAAAAACCACGCTATCTACACTCTAGGACGTTTTTTTAAGATTACAACCATCAACACAATGACAATAATGATCAATGAATCTACTCTTATGTCATGAATAATTATAATTCATCAATAAATATTATAATAATTTCAAAGAATATATCAACATATTTAACCAATATAAATAACCAAGAAAAAGAACCTACCATTGTCAATATTTCTCTTATTTTATGATTTCAATTCAAAACTTTCTCTTATTTTATGATTTCAATTCAAAACTCTCTCTTATTTTATGATTTCAATTCAAAACTCCATCGCAAGAGTGCACACAATGGAATAGAATTCAAGAAATATATTAGTGTAATGGTCACTTTTTAGGGGTGATATTGTTTCTTTTGCAAATTTACACATATAATTTATTGAATATAAAATTTCATTAAAGATATGTTATTGTTATTTTGTGTAAGTTCCGTTATTTTTTTTAGGAAATGTAAGTTCCTTAAATTGTTTCACCCGTATATGTGTACACGTTATGACTAGTTTTAATCAAATGAACCTTTGCACAATTTTCTATCATGGTCTGTTCCCTTTATGATTTCTAGAGTCTGGCAAATTATCTTTCAATAAAAAAGCATTGACACAATACCACAACTCACATTTTGTAACATCCCACCAAGGCTACCTTATTCGCCAAAGAAGTAATACTATCTTAAACATTAATTAAAAATTAAATAGAAAAGACGTAACCAATAACAATTTTTTTTCTTTAAAACGTCAACCAATCAAATCCTTTATTCAACTTCAAACATAAAATCAAATTAATCATGACAATCTAATGCAATCATTAACAATTAACTCATCTTAAAATATAAGATTAGATAAGATGTTACAATTTTCACCCTTCTAAAATAAGTTCGTCCTCGAAATTTAGACATACCGAACAATTTTGGATACTCGACATGCTTTTCATCTTCATGCTCCTAAGCTAGCCTTTTCCACTAAATGATTTGTCCAAAACACCCTGACGAAACGAATATTCTTTCGTCTTAGTTCCTTTTCTTCCTAGTCTAGAATCCTAACAGGTGCTTCCTCAAATAAGATCGTGGTGAAGGTCGAAAATATCATTAAGAACGTGAGACAGGTCAGGAAGATACACCCTAAACATCGAAACATGGAATAAATCATGAAATCTCATCATTGTTAGCGGTAATGCAAGTTGATAAGCTAAAATTTTGATCATCTCCAATATTTTGAAAGGTCCTATGAAGCAGGGACATGATTTCCGACTCTTCCCAAAGCTCAGCATACCTTTTATTGGTGTGACTTTTAGAAATACTTTGTAACAAAAAATAAACTCCAACATCTTCTTTCTTTTGTCTGCATAAATCTTTTGTCTCCTTCTTTTGTCTGCATAAATCCTTTGTCTCCTTCTTTTGTCTGCATAAATCCTTTGTCTACTCAACGCGGTTTTCATTTATTGATGAATCTTCTCAACTATATCAATTATTTTCTATACAATCTCAGGGCCTATCAATTTTCGTTCTCCAACCTCATCCCAATGGAAATGTGATCCATATTTCTTTCCATACAATGTCTCATAAGGTTCCATACCCATTGTAGTTTGATAACTATACTATAAGAGAACTCAACAAGAGGTAAAATCTCTTCTCAAGTGCCCTGGAAATCAATAACAAAAGCTCTCAGCATGTCCTCAAGGGTATGAATTGTCCTTTATGTCCGCCATCTGTCTGTGGATGAAAAGATATATTGAACCATAATTGAGTACTCATAGCTTTATGCAAGCTTTTCTAGAAAAGTAGAGGTAAACTTCAAATCACAATCAGAAATAATAGACAGTGAAACTCCATGAAACCTTACTATTTCTCGCACATGCAACTAAGCATAATGCTCCATCTTATAGGTTTTTTTACTAATAAATAGTGGGCTCACTTAGTGAGCTGGTCAATAAATGTCCAAATAGAATTGTAGCCTTTCAAAGCCTTCGGTAGAACCAACACAAAATGCATACTAATGTTCTCTCACTTCCACTTAGGTATCATAAGTGGTTGCGAAAGAAAAGAAGGTCGTTGGTACTCAACCTTAACTTGCTGACACGTAAGATAATGTCGTACATACTTT
Source organism: Datisca glomerata (assembly GCA_003255025.1). Taxonomy (NCBI): domain Eukaryota; kingdom Viridiplantae; phylum Streptophyta; class Magnoliopsida; order Cucurbitales; family Datiscaceae; genus Datisca; species Datisca glomerata. The sequence goes on from QANY01010717.1 coordinate 848,570, forward strand.
GCTACATCTTGACTCATGTTGATCCACTAATAATATTCCCTCAGACTCCAATACATCTTCGTACTTCCTTGATGAATTATGTTTGGAGTGTCATGAGCTTCACTTATAATTTCTCGCTTCAATTTCACATTAGTTGGTACTACCAATCTACCATCATAATGAAGTGCTTCATCTGTAGTGATGATGAAGTCAATAAGTTTACCATCTTCCACCTCTGCCCATAATTTTAATAGTTATGGGTCATTTAATTGTCCCGCCTTCATTCTTTCAAGAAGAATTGGACAAACAGTCAAAGTAGTGAGATAAGTAGAATCTCCTCGAGGCACAATCTCCAGTCCAAATCTCTGAAGATACCTTAACATAGGCTTCTGAGTAACTTCCAAGGAAGTAATAGAATCTGAGTTATTTATACTCAAAGTATCTGCTACTACATTAGCCTTGTCCGGGTGATAATTGATTTTACAATCATAATCTTTGACTAGCTTTAACCACCTTCATCGCCTCATATTCAACTCTTTCAAAGTGAAAAAAAGTACTTGTTCTTCTTTTGATTAGTGGAAATTTCTTACTTAACCCTGTAAAGATAGTGTCTCCAAATCTTTTGTACAAACCCAACAGATGCGAGCTCGAGTTTGTTAGTAGGGTAATTCTTTTCATATTTTTTTAGTTTTCTCGAGGCTTAAGCAATCACCTTATCATGCTAGATAAGAATACAACTAAGACCCATCTTCGAAGCGTCACTATAAATAACAAACCATTCACTATCTTCAGGAGGTGTTAAGAATGGAGCTGTTGTTAAATGTTCCTTCAGTTCTTGAAAGCTTCGTTCACACTCTTTAGACCACTAAAGTTTCATCTTCTTCCTCGTTAATTGATGTAAGGGTGAGGCTACTTTTGAAAACCCTTAACAAATCTTTGATAATCGTCTGCTAATCTTAGAAAACTACGAAGTTCACTAACATTTATCATAGCTTGCCAATTTTTAACTGCTTCACTCTTATTAGGATCAACTGATATACCTTATTTTGATATAATGCGCCTTAAAATGATACTCTATCCAACCAAAAGTCACATTTCTTAAATTTAACGAATAACTCTTTCTCATAGAGGGTTTGAAGCATCATGCGAAGGTGTTGCTCATGTCTTCCTTAGACCTAGAATAAATCAAAATGTCATCAATAAATACAACGATAAACCAATCCAAGTATTCATTGAAAACACAGTTCATAAGATCCATAAATGGTGCACGGGGTTCATCAACCCAAATTGCATTACAAGAACTTCATAATGCCCATATCGTGTTCAAAACGTAGTTTTGTTAATGTCTTCTTTAACCTTTAACGGGTGATACCTAGAACGTAAATCAATCATGGAGAAATAAGTTGCACCTTGAAGTTGATTAAAAAAATTTCAATTCTCAAAGGTGGGTACTTATTCTTGATATTAACTCGTGATAGTCGATGCACAATCTCATCGTGCCATCCTTCTTCTTTTCAAACAAAACTAGAGCACCCCATGGGAAAAAACTAGGTCGAATAAATCTCTTATCCAATGTTTCTACAGTTGGACTTTGAGTTCCTTAAGTCTAGCGAGAGCCATTCGATAGGATGCTTTAGATATTAAGGTTGTACCATGTACAATATCAATAACAAAGATGATCTATTTATTCGACGGTAGACTTGGTAGGGCCTCGACAAAGACGTCAAAACCTCTCGCACTATTGGTACATGCTCTACAGAAGGCCTTCTTGTGATAGCTCTATCAACAATGCTAAGTACCTTACACATCCTTTATTTAACAATTGCGAGCCTTCATAGCTGTGATAAAAGGGTTACAAGGTTTTGACTTAGCTCTCATAAAATGAAAACTAGGCAATCCAAAAGGTTGAAATAGCACCTCTTTTTCATGACAATTGATAGTGGCATAGTGCTTCAATAGCCAAATTATTCCTAGGATAATTTCAAAGTAATGAACATCTAATATGATAAGGTTGGCAGACAATTCGTGCCCTTCTATCAATAATGGTCAGTCCCTGAAAACTCTACTTGTCTCTAAAACATTACTTGAAGGCGTAGATACTTAAAATGATGTCTCTAAAAGTACACATGATTCCCCTAGCTTTTGAGTTAACAAAGGCTTTATAAATGAGTGTTAACAAAGGCTTTATAAATTGAGTTGTCATACAATTTATTATCTTTTCAATTATTGGAAAGTATTCATACCTAAAAAGAAAGAGACCGAATCAAACCAAATTGAAAATAATTCCATCTTTTATAAGAAAGAAAGAAATCAAACTAAATTAAACACATTTCCATCAACCTCCAACCCACTGCCACAAAATCAAACCAACACAAAAAACTCATTTCCACCATCTGCATAGTTTCCACCATCTGCATATTTTACTCCTCAACTTAGAACCATCAAACCATTAACCACCACCCCATCAAAATTTTCATCTTCCACAACCATCGCACGTCACTCAATTCCTCCTGCAAATACCCATAATCACCATAACCACGAAAATTACACACTTCCTGCACTTAAACAATGGTGAGGCTCTTAGTTGCTGTCTTTTCATCTCTGTGAATAGTTACTTAAAAAATGGAGATCCAATCCCCCCCCCCCCCAATGGAAATTAAACCAAACTAACACAAACCTTGATTTCAGAGCAAAGAAACCTAGAGAGTCGTAGATTTAATTTTTCAAAATTCAAAGATTTTCTAAAAAATTTAGAGCAACAAAGCTGAGTTGATATCTAATGGTGTCGGGGGAGCACTCCTTGGGGTCATAATATGGTGGGAGGTCTCGCGTGGGGTGAGCTTCCAACTCATCTGGAGTGAACTAACTAATTATAATTAATCCGATTATGGTGGGGTTATCTAGTCCTTTCGTACTAGTTAAATACAGTCTTATTTTTTAACCTAACCTGAGATAATACTAATTTAATATTGTTCAGTCATCAAGGTACTGCCCAGTCCAGACAGTCAAACTAGGCCTCTGACGCTTAAATTAATAGAATGAATGAGATAGAATAATAGTAAGGCATAGATGCAAAATGTAATACCTGTTTATGTGGTTAGCGTCCTCTGTTTTTAGAGTTTTTCACTTGAAATATGAAACATCTCCACATTTCATTTATTTCAGACTATGAAAAAACTGTTGGGGGTTATGCCCTTAAAGCGTATGTATTGATATTTTGATATGAAATTTAAAAAGGATTACATTTTCTTATAATTGTTCTTTTAAATTGTTGTTAAATAATTTATATAAATATTTGAAAATTCAATATTAATGAATGAGTCTATGATCTTGTATTAGTACGAGATGATTAAGATCATTAATAATAAATAAAATTGTCAGCAACATATTAAAGTGTGAAATCTTTAATGGATGGTTGCTAGTACGGTTCACTAAGCATTATGAATGCGTACGATCTATATCCGGATCATTGATGTGGATAGAGATAAATCTTAGTGAATGTACTTTATATAATAAAATTATATATGACAAGACCGATGTGAATTAATATCTTTATTAAAGATTTAATACACATCAATTCGATGATCATATGTAGATTAGTCTGAATCATGTGCAGTCGTGAACTCCTATGCATGTCTACTGGATCTTTTGATTCACTCGTTAAGGTCTGTTTGTTAATCAGGCTAGTGACTTTTCTTTTGGAGATTCAATGAGATGGATGGCTAAGGCATGATCTTACAAGATTTGGAATCTAAGATTTTCTAACAGATCATATATTGGTTCTCTTAAGTGTTAATTCTGAAACTGAATGGTTATTGGGCTCAAATTTAGAATAAGATTATAAATTAGTCATTCACTAGTGGATTAATAGTACTCTTAAGTGTTAATTCTGAAACTGAATGGTTATTGGGCTCAAATTTAGAATAAGATTATAAATTAGTCATTCACTAGTGGATTAATAGTACTTAAGGATCAATAGGTAATTAGAAGGTTAAAATGGTAATTTTGATCAGTTCTAATTTACGAACCAATAATTGGAGGAAAAAACTACTTGAAATGATTATGTCACTGGACTACATGAGAATACTCTGTAAGTACATTCTATAATCTCTAAGAGTGTAATTCCATATTTATAGTGGAGTAATAATGGAACTAATAAATAAAATTATTTAATTAACGAGTTTAATTAATAATCTGGTTTATTGAAGCTTAGAATTATAGATCCATTGTCCCAAAGTCACATCTATACTACACCCGTCGAGGGTGTGAGTATTTCAGGACATGAGAAAATGACTGACTTGCAAAAAGAATTTTATTCTGAGGCAAGTACATAATTATGAGATAATTATGTGTGATTAATTAATTGAATTATTTATATATTTAAATATAATTTTCAGAAAATATATATAAGTAATTATCGATAAGTGAGACGGAATATCTAACATGTGAAAATAAATAATTAAATTATTATTAGATAATAATTTAAATCAATTAAATATGTTATTTATGAAATAACAGACAAGTTAGTTGATAGGGATAATCATATATGTTAATTTTGAATTAACTGATATCTAGATAATTATCTGATTAAAATAAATATTAAATTCATAGTAATTGCCACGTGCCAATCACTGATAGAGTATCAGAACTTGACATGGACTACTGTGATGCCACATGGCACTACAGTAGTGAGTGTGCAACACTGTAGTGCCATTTGACACTGCAGTTGTGCACAATTACAGTGGGTCCCACTACAATTGATAATTTTATAATTAAATATTATTTCAGTTTATTCCTAAAAAATATGATATGCCTTTATCTAGAATATATACATATATTATTCTAATGACCTAAGTTGTTGAAAGAAGATGAGAGAATCAGTTGATCAGATCATTAGTTCGTCAATCAATAGTTAAATTGAGAACACGATTGGTGTTGGAGAGATTTTCTTCTGTGATTAAACGTCAATCAAATCTCTAAAAAAATAATCATCACGTTATTTTAGAGAATCGTCTCACTTAAGTGCTTCTGAGTAAATCTCTAGATCTCATGTTTCAAGAACATCTAGAGACAAAACAATTCTCTTGTAATATTCTACATGCCCACACACATCCTAGTGCATTGAAGATTGACTTGAAAGATCTTGGTGTGGATCTTAGAGTTTATTGATCGTTGGAACGATTTTGAGGGAACGGAGGATCGGTCGGTTTTCGCAAGGACATTTGTTATAGACTACAAGAGGTATATGATTTCTAACCTTATATGTTATAGATTTAACTTATAAATATATAATGGATCCTGACTGATTGAAAAAATGGTTTCAATAAAAGTTTTTACTTGGTTATCGTGGCGTTGCGCAAATTTTGTTTTATTAAAAGATTCAATTTTTATTAAAAGTTTAATTTTTTAAAAGGCTACGCGTCTTCATGCTTCCGTTGCGCAAGCACGGCGACGACCAGCAAGTGGTATTAAAGCGATCTTTATATATTAAATGCTGGGTGAGTTTTCTTGCATTATTCATATAATATGAGATATATATGATGATGGATGGTTATATTTTTTGAATGTATGAAAATTAATAAATCGTTAATTGTATGGTGATTATTAAGTTAGACTTTGTTTTAATTTTTCTTAGATCTTGTGTAAGCCGAATTGAGGCTTAGAAATTTTTGAAATTTTATTTTGAATATTATTTTAATTATTCCGAATGCAAGAAGATGAACAACGCACGAGACAAACGACAAAAAAATTCTGTTCATGTAAAAATACTATTCATCAACGTAAACATTGTTCATCTTCAAAAACACTGTTCGTTCATGAAAACACTACTCTAGCCTGGAATTTCCTGTTCCGGCAGAGGTGAACAGTGCCGTTGGTACTGTACCGACGGTGAACAATGGCTGTCCGTCGCGGTAGGCGACTGTCGGTGGTGAGACGGGTAACTGTGGTGATGGATGGCGATCAGATAGTCCTATTGCCAGTGACAACTATTGTCACATTTTAGGAAAGTTTCCAACAAACCATGCAACCAATTCTATCACCTAAGTATTTCATTAAAACCCAAATCTCTTTTAATTGTGAAATTAATGTAATTTTAAAATTAATTATTAATTTTTGATTTTATAAAAATTAAAAATTAATAGATTGATTGAGTTTGACCCAAGTTTGACCAAATCAAATAAAATCTTTATTTGACTAAGTCAAAGTCAACTATATTGAAAGAGATAATTATATAAATTGTTTTAATTAAGAAAAATAGTTTTTCTAATTAAAAAATAGTTTTGTTCAAAGCTTGAAGATTATGAAGATGAACATCAGGAGGAGAAAGCAATATTTGAAAATATGTATTCTTCAAGTCCGCTTTGTAATTTTATTTCCTTATTTCAAAGATTGTAATTTAGAAATACTCAATAGTCACTCGATCCATTATTTATTTAATTGTTAAATAATTATTTAGTTGTTATGTTTGATAACATGTTTATGCATTAGTCGATCACATGTCATACATAAAAATTTCACACAGCTTTATTTAATCATGCATCTCATCTGTAGAAACATGATTTATTAGAATTGTCCTAATATGTTTACATGTATTATTTTATGAAATCAATTGCATCTAAACTGCTAGGTTTTAACTAGTTAAAACTTGGTAATCACACCACACTAAACGCTATAGTAAATTTAGGTTAATCGACTTTAATAAAAGAGTTTTATTAAAGTTTGATGAATATAATTAATTAGTTAATTTAAGTTCACCTAATTATGACTTAGGCGCTTCAAAAAGTTAAATGAACTTAGACCAGTGAGATTGGATTAACTGATAATTATATATTCATAGAGTTATTATTTTAACTAGTTATGAATTTGGAATTGATTGATTAGTTAAAATAGAAATATATTATATTAAAATAATGAGTGGAAGAAGGTTGACATGTCAATGTAATGATCTTCATCATTAGTACAACACCGTGAGGTGCAGTGAGGGCCTCGAGCTGACTTTGTTTTTATCCCCCTAAGGAAGGTTTCGAGTTGTACCAATACCAAGGTTGGACTTCTTAAGAAGATAGGAGGAAGTGATATAGTTTAGCTTTGACCGACTCTAAGGTGATATATTCTAAATGAAGTCATGAAATCTGAAATGATGGGTTACACTCACAAAGTCATAATTAAGCTTTCATGTGAATAGTTGTGACTTGATCGAACAAGCGATACCTTATTGTTAAAAGAGAAAATATGAGATATTTTAAGTTTTAATTAATAAGTATGAGAATGTCTCATAGACATTCTGAGGTTAATCTGACTGTCCCTAAGATGACACATTAATCGTTGGGTTGTTTTACCCTGATTAGTAAATGCTAAATTTATATGTTTATTATGATTGCATTCATGCATCATGTTTACTTTTCGAATTCTAGATATTTATCAATTATATTGAATCACGTATGTTTTAAATTTCAGTTATCAATATTATGTCTACCACGTGCAACCTTGTTACTACTTTACTCGTTCTTGAGAAATTGAATGTTGAAAATCAAATATGAGCCTAATGCAGATTTGAGGAGCCCGCTGCTAATGCTCGTAAGAATGTTAGGGACAAATTTGATGCTTGGATCATTTCAAACAACAAGATGAAGTGCTACATGCTTGTGAGCATGAATAATATTCTGAGAACCAAACATGAAAGCATGGAGACTACCTATGAGATTATGAAATCTTTACATGCGATGTTTGGGCAACAGTCCGATCAAAATCGTCATGAGGCCACTAGGAGCTATATGACAACTAAGATGAGGAATGGTACTTCTGTTTGAGAACATGTTTTGATTATGATCAACATAATGCACAAGGCACAAATACATGGGGCGACCATTGATGAATAGATTCAAGTTAGCATCATACTAGAGTCGCTCACACTAGTTTTTTCTATGTTCATGACCAACTATGTTATGAACAAATTACAATTCAACATGATCCAATTGTTAAGTGAACTGCAGACTTTTGAGTCACTCAACCTTAGAATGACCAAAGAGGGCGAGACAAATGTTGTCGAGCAGAAGCATTCTTCCAATATTGTTAAGAACAAGAAAAGAAAGAAGAACAATGGTAAGGATAAGAGTAAGAACAAAAGAGTAAAGAAAGCCAAGACATCGTTGAAAGCCAAGAAGAAGAAGAAAGACAGCAAGCCCAAAGGAAAGTGTTTCCACTGTGGGGTTGAAGGTCATTGGAAGAGAAACTGTAACAAACATCTCTCTTAGCTGAAAAAGAGAGGTAAATATGATTTACTTGTACTTGAAGCTTTTTTAGTAGAATATGATTTGTCATCCTGGATACTTGATTCAGGAGCCATTAACCATGTATGTTCTTCTTTACATATGCTTGATTTGTCAAGGGAACTGACTGATGGCGATGTCGTTTTGATAGTTGCCAGTGGTGCGCTCGTGTCAGCTAATGTATTAGGGACAATCCGTTTACTTTTTGAATATAATTACTTAGTTTTGAACGATGTTTATTATATTCCTAATTTTTTGAGGAATTTGATTTCTCTTTCATTTTTGCAAGAACAGTTATTCGAAGTTTCTTTCATTAATAAAGAGTTTATTATTTCTAAGAATGGATTCAATATCTAAATTATTTAAAGTAGCAAAACCTAGAAATAACATACAACAAAGAGTTTTTCATGATGATAACACATATTTATGGCATCTTAGGTTAGGGCATATTAATCTAGATAGGTTAAACAGGTTAACAAAGCATGGTGCTTTGAGAGAGCTAAAAGTTGGAACTCTTCCTATTTGTGAATCCTGTCTAGAGGGTAAAATGACTAAGAGATCTTTCACACGAAAGAGCCAAGGTTCCACTTGAGTTAGTACATAGTATGTTTGTGGACCGATCAATATACAAGCTAGAGGTGAGTATGAGTATTTTATCACTTTCATTGACGATTACTCTAGATATGGTTATAGTTACCTAATACATCGAAAGTCTAAAACTTTTGGAAAGTTTAAAGACTTCAAGGCTGAAGCTGAAAAGCAATTAGGTAAATCATTAAAAACCTTTCGATCCGATTGATGTGGTGAATACTTGGATTTAGAATTCAAGGATTATTTGTTGAAGCATGGAATCCTATCCCAACTCATAGCATCTGGAACACCATAGAAAAATGGTGTTGTAGAGAGAAGAAGACGAATCTTATTGGTTATGGTTAGGTCGATGTTAAGCTACTAATCATTGTCACTTACACTTTGGAGATATGCACTACACACGACAACTTACATTTTGAATGTAGTGCCCTATAAGTCTGTAAGCAAGGCGCGTTTAGAGTTATGGAATGGCTCCAAACCTAGTTTACATCATTTCCGTATATGGAGGTGTCCAGCTCACGTTCTTAGACCTAACACCAAAAAGTTAGACTCAGGGTCTGAGGTATGTATATCCGTTGGCTATTCTTTAGAGACTAGAGGTGGGTACTTTCATAGTCACAATGATTAAAAGGTGTTTATGTCGACAATGTAGCCATTCTTGAGCATGACTATATGCAAAACTACAAATCTCATTGCAAATGAGTTCTCAAGGAATTAACGAATTATGAGATTAGACCACCTTCAATTTCTACTGGTAAATGAAAAACCAGAGAAACTACAGTTCCTACAAAGGAAACCCGAGTGCAACGTCGTAGTGAAAGGGTTGTGAGACAACCAGTTCACTACAAACTAGAGGCACATGTCCTAGTGTAAGGCACTAATAAGGACGATCAATTATCTTATGGAGAAGCAATGGATGATCCTGAAAAGGAGAAATGGCAAGATGCCATGAAACAGGAAATGAAATCTATATATTCTAATTCTGTTTGGGAACTTGTTGATCCACCTGAAGATATCATGCCCATTGGATGTAAATGGATCTTCAAAAAGAAAAGAGGTATATATGGGAAAGTATGATGCAACCAGAAGGGTTCATACAAAAGGGGAAAAATCAGAAAATATGCAAGTTGCTTAAATCCATTTATGGATTAAAGCAAACATCTAGATTTTGAAATCTTACATTTGATGAGATTATAAAGTCTTATGGTTTCGAACAAAATGTTGACGAAACCTGTGTTTGTAAATACACCAAAGATAAAATAGTGGTTTTCTTAGTTCTCTATATTGATGATATTCTACTAATTGAGAATAATGTAGAAACTTTGTCAAAGGTAAAGAAGTGGTTAGCTAAGAAATTTCAAACGAAAGATTTGGGAGAAGCGAGCTATGTTCTAGGCATCCAAATCCTAAGGGATAGAAAGAACAAGTTCTTGACACTTTCTTAGGCATCTTATATTGATAAGGTGCTGGAGAGATTCTATTTGGAGAATTCCAAGAAAGATAAACAACCGACCATACATGGAATTGTCCTCTCAAAAAAACAATGTCCTAAGACACCTAAGAAGGAAGGGGATATGAAAAAGGTTCCCAATGCTTCAGCAATTGGAAGTCTCATGTATGTCATGTTGTGTATGAGACCGGACATTTGTTATGTAGTGGAAATTTTCAGTCGTTATCAATCGAATCTAGGTTTGGAACACTGGATTGCAGTAAAGCATATTCTCAAGTACCTTAGGAGAACGAGAAACTATATGCTTGTTTATTCAGGTGGAGGCCTGAACCACACTGAATATACCGATTCTGATTTTCAATCAGGCAGAGACACTCAAAAGTCAACATCTGGATCAGTATTTACCCTAGGTGGATGAGCTGAAGTATGGAGAAGTATTAAACAATCCAACATTGCAGATTCCACTATGGAAGCCGAATATATAGCAGCTTGTGAAGCTGCAAAGAGGCAGTATGGCTCAGAAATTTCTATTATGATCTGGAAGTAGTTCTAAATATGGACAAAGCACTGATCCCGTACTGTGATAAAAGTGGGGTGGTAGCAAATTCCAAGGAATCAATGAGTCATAAGAGGGACAAGCACATAGAGAGGAAATATTATTTTGTAAGAGAGATCGTGCATCGAGGAGATGTGACTGTTATGAAGATATCATTAGAACAGTTTCTGGCTGATCCTTTTTCAAAGACACTTCATGCGAAGTCATTTGAGGGTCACATGCATAACATAGGATTAAGAGAGATGCCACATTTTCTTTAGGGCAAGTGGGAGATTGTTGAGGGTTATGCCCATAAAACATGTGTATTGAGATTTTGATATGAAACTTAAAAAAGATTATATTTTTCTTATAATTGTTCTTTTAAATTATTGTTGAATAATTTATATAAATATATGAAGATTTCATATTCATTAATGAGACTATGATCTTGTATTAGTACGAGAGAATTAAGTTCATAGATAATGAATAAAATTGTTAGCAACATATTAAAGTATGTAATCTTTAATGAATGGTTACTAGTACGGTTCATTATGCATTATGAATGCGTGTGATCTAGATCTAAATCTTTAATGTGAATAGACATCTTAGTAAATATACTTTATATAACATGATTATAAATGACAAGACCAATGTGAATTAATATATATATTAACATGTTGTTTACCAGACAAATTTAATACACATCAATTCGATGATCATATGTTGATCAGTCTGAATCCTGAGTAGTCACGAACTTCTATGTATGTTTACTGGATCTTTTCATTCACTCGTTAATGTCTGTTTGTTAATCAGACTAATGACTTTTATTTTGGAGATTCAGTGATGTGGATGGCTGAAAACATGATCTTACAAGATTTGGAATCTAAGCTTTCCTAAAAAATTGTTTAATGGTTTCCTTAAATGTTAATTCTGAAACTGAATGATTATTGAACTCAAATTTATAATAAGATCATAAATTAGCCATTCACTAGTGGATTAATGGTACTTAAGATCAAAAGGTAATTAGAAGGGTAAAATGATAATTTTGACCAGTTCTAATTTACGAACCAATAATTGGAGGACAGAACTACATGAAATAATTATGTTAGTGGACTACATGAGGATACTCTGTAAATAGATTCTATAATCTCTAAGAGTGCAATAACATATTTATAGTGGAGTAATAATGAACTTAATAAATAATATTATTTAATTAAAGAGTTTAATTAATAATCTAGTTTATTATGGCTTATGATTATATGTTAATGGTCCCTAAGTTACCTCCATACTACTCTGTCTAGGGTGTGAGTATTTCAGGACATGAGAAAATGACTGACTTGTAAATTTTTTTATTCTGGGACAAATACATAATTATGTGTGATTAATTAATTCAAAATTTATTAATTAAATTTTTATATATTTAAATATAATTTTCAGAAATTATATATATATATATATATA